>JAPNXP010000017.1:1581145-2181145 GCA_028753945.1 Hexactinellida sp. DTS-2022 | reverse complement strand
GAAACTATCAACTATCGGTCAGGCAAAAGCTATTATATGTTATGTGCAAACTATCAAACAACTGTTCAATATGATGTTGTTATTTCAATTGGGTATAACTGAAGTCACCGCTAATCTATATTATTAAATCTCGATTGTTGTTTGTGTGTGTGTGTGTGTGTGTGTTTGTTTGTCCGGATTGTATTAAAGTGATTGGGGGAATAGAAACCGCAATTAATATTGAGATATAAACTAACTTTCAAATGTTATAATAGGTAAACAAATGTTATAATAGGTAAACAAGTATGCTGAACACGAATTTCGCGTTTATAAATTTCTCATATGAATATTTGTTGTTGTTGTTTACACAAAATAGGTAAACAAATTAATGAAAATTCAAAATCAACCTAGAAGTTAGCTTTCAACGGGTATTATAGGTAAACAAGTATGCTGAACACGAATTTCGCGTTTAAAAATTTCTCATATGAATATTTGTTGTTGTTGTTTACACAAAATAGGTAAACAAATTAATGAAAATTCAAAATCAACCTAGAAGTTAGCTTTCAACGGATATTATAGGTAAACAAGTATGCTGAACACGAATTTCGCGTTTAAAAATTTCTCATATGAATATTTGTTGTTGTTGTTTACACAAAATAGGTAAACAAATTAATGAAAATTCAAAATCAACCTAGAAGTTAGCTTTCAACGGGTATTATAGGTAAACAAGTATGCTGAACACGAATTTCGCGTTAAAAAATTTCTCATATGAATATTTGTTGTTGTTGTCTACACAAAATAGGTAAACAAATTAATGAAAATTCAAAATCAACCTAGAAGTTAGCTTTCAACGGGTATAATAGGTAAACAAGATGATGAACACGATTTTCGCATTTATAAAATTCTAATATGAGTATTTGTTGTTGTTGTTGTTGTTTACACAAATAGGTAAACAAATTAATAAAAAATTCAAAATCATAACGCCCCTTTCTACCATTTCCATGGTAGAAAGTGTGAGGAGTAAGGCCGCACAGCGGCCGTTAACTTGAGGTGCGTAGCACCGATCTGTCGCAAAGCGACCGAGACCGAAGGGCTCGTAAATTAATAAATTCTAACTTTATTAACACCGATTTCTAACTTACCCAATTAAATACAACTCGTACTAGCAGTAGTTTTGATTACGTTTGCAACAAACAAATAAAAACAAATACAATTCCGAGGAACATAGTCCCACGGTTTACTCGCTGTGTTTCCTCCTATTTATACTCCAGACTGGCTGACTGGGGGTAGCAGTTAACAGCTGTTATTGAGTTAGCCCCACTGGGTCATGCTAGCCAATCGGCTGTCAGTATGAACCCAGGTTAGGGAGTCCCTTGGGCCTAATTGGGGGCTAATAAGCCAATCAAATCTCATGGTACAGTTATAGTATTATTGCTACTAGTTTATACCATGGATTATATATAAACAGTGTGTATTTATGTGTTTATTGATTTATACATTCCCCATTGCAGTGACAATAGAGTTTTGTAATTTCTGCATTTGTAATGAATTAATGGAACTATTCCATGGTTCTGTTTCAGTAATAATTCCAGATTTAATTCTGTTATTATAGCAAATTAACCATGGATTAGTATACTATTCTTATTTTCTGTGAATACCTGTCTGTTTTATTAGGGGAGGATAAAAACTACCCAATCGCTATTCGCAATCCCATTATGTAACCAAGGTTAGTTATAGTTCCATATTGCACCATATTTGGTTACTTTACTAACCAAAATCTGTCATAAAGCGATTTATAATAATTTAGTTCCAATTGGTACCAATTGCTTTATTATTTTTAGATCGAGACACAAGTTTCAAGCTAATCGTGTCGGATTATCTCAAAACCAGTTTGTATCTTGTTTATTATGAATTTTTTGTATTTCTGTTTATGTTTTTCTATTTGTTTATTTAATTTTATTATTATTATTTTTATAGATACTCAACAGCTAAACAGGGTAGAAAAGTATTATTATTTGTTGTTGTTGTTGTTGTTGTTGTTTATAAGGGAGCTACCAGGTGCAGCACAAATAAAATTAGCTATAGCCGAATGTGATTATTCAGACCAAGATTCAGAGAGTTTTAGTGGAAATACTTCATACAATCTTAACATAATTCAACAGAGACTGCAATTTATCCTCTGTCAAGTTGAAAATTCCCTCCGTTTCAAGAATCGTCGGCGATACAACATCATTACACAAGTTGTTGCTATAAAGGTACACCTCATCTCTCCAGCTTGTTATAGTTATCTTCAATCGCTCGAGTGCCTTTGTTTACCGAATCAAAGGAATATATTAAAATTGTGTTCCAATATTGGCTTAGAGAGTGAATTTTCAAGTTATCTCGAAAAAGTTACTTCTAATTTCACATATCTTCAACGCAATGTTATCATCCACATGGATGAAATCCATATCAAATCAGACATCTCATACAAAGGGGGGGAAATCATTGGTTCTACGCTTAATTCAAACGAGCCCACCAAAACTGTTTTTGCTGTAATGGTATCCAGTTTGTATCGAAAATGGTCAGAAATTGTACGTCTGTTACCTTGTTCTAGCACCTCAGCAATTGAACTAAAGCCTGTAATTACACAACTAATTGGCGAAATAGAAAATTGTGGATTGTCCGTTCATGTTATCTGCACTGATAAATATCCTTTGAATGTTAGTCTTTTCAAATTATTTTCCCCAGATCAAAAGACATTAACACCAGAATTATACACCCTTGTGATCCATATCGGCAATTATTCTTGGTATTCGATTTTGTACATATTCTAAAAACCATTCGGAACAATTGGCTCAATCTTAAAGACTATCAGCGAACATTTGTGTTCCCAGATTCGAAGATTTTAGTGTTCTTAATACAGCTTCGTTTGAAGACATCCGCATGTTATACAAAACTGAACAACACTCTGTAGTTAAGCTCGCTCCTCGACAAACTGCTAAATCGTGTTACCCTTCAAATTTTGAGAGACAAAATGTAAATCTTGCCTTAAAAATTTTTGATGAGTCTACAGTTGGTGCTCTTAGTGTATTTTCGAATTCTCGTTCAACTATCAAATCACACACAGCAGAATTTGTTACCCTCATCCTTAATATTTGGAAAGTATTCAACGTCAATGTTCCAAATAAAGACATACGATTAAATGATGAATATTCAAAACAACTTGGACATAACGATTTCGTTTTTTCCTTTCTTTCCAAAGTAGTGGATTGGTTAGACTGTTGGTCATCAAGATCAGAGAAAAACGGGAAATTATCAGCACAAACCTTCACTTCTTTTAAGCATTCTTGTATGGCACTTCCTAAAATCGTTAATTTTCTCACTGAGAATAGACAGTTTCAATACGTGTTAAGCTCTCGATTACAGAATGATCCTCTCGAACACCATTTTGGGCCTATCGCATGATGTCTGGCGCTCAATATCACATCAGTTACTGTCAAATTCTGCAGTCTGAAAGAAGATTGAAATTGTCACATGAATTAAAATTGTTTTTCCCAAAGTACAGAGACAGACACAAGTGATTGTAATTCACTAAAAGATTTTCTCGCGAATAATTCAGGACAGACCACTGGACCCGGACATGAGTTAAATTTCTCCTTTGATTTAGAAGATTACATGGTCGAAATGGATGACCTTTCTCGAATTGTTTTGAAAGACGAAATTTTACAGTCCCTTGTGTTTATCGCAGGCTATGCTGTTCATTCCTATATGAAATCGACTTCAAAATGTCAAGTATGTTTAAAATTTCTTACAGAAGATAAAGATATGCTTTTTGATAACCCGAAATTTCAATTAATCAATGTAATAGACCGCGGATCCCTCAAATGGCCATCTAATATAGTTGTGGATTCCATTGTTATGGTTTGGAGATGCTTTTCAATAATAGAACAGAATGAACCTCTCTTGAAACTGTTTTCAACAGGACTTCACGGGAAATCCTTGTCCAACTATCCCTTACACTAATTGAGCTAGACAGTAATGAAGAATGGGGAAGAAGTTGTCAAAATTGCAGTACATTTGGTTGGGATATTCTAACTAAACTGATAACAGTCACCAGCAACTGTATTATTGCTAACAAAGTGAAAAACGTAAATTCAGTATTGTTGTCAAGAAGCGAAAATTGTAGGAAATTAAAGAAGTTAAAATTGAGTTAAAATAGTATATAAAAATTATCTGTTTCTAATAGTCCTTTCCTAGTTCATTGTGTTACGTACAGAACATGCAACTGTACATGCGTATATCTGTTTTAATACTTTTACGCTTCATAAAGAAGCTACATTATGAGGATAACCAATCAAATAAACTATTTGAATTGATTTTGTGCTTTTTAAATCCGGCCTGGTGACATATCCATAGTCCAAATTTCACATCCTGTGCCATGGCCTTATATTACGTAGGTCACGACTATACATTTTGACGGTCCCCTGGTGTTCCTACTAACGAGATTATACTGTACACACCAAAGCAGTCTATCAACTTATTGGTCTATATTTATTGATAAATCTTTCGATTTAGAATGTTATCTTTTATCAGAGACTTCTCATCTAATGATGTTAAGTACTTTTGGCGTCCTTACCAACATCGAATTTATCGCATAACTATGTGTAGAATGACTTTTTTATAAACGGAGAAATATCTTTAATTGATAGTTATTCTCGAAATACTGAGGATGACCATGCCGAAGTAGCTGCTTATAACTCAATAAAAGATGAATTATTAACTCTTCTCCCTCATCAGAATAATTTGCAATTATTAGACTTTATAATATCACTTAATAACAGTCCTTGTACCAAATGTAGGAAAGAAATTCTAAATTGGATTAAGGAAATACAGACAATAATACCGCACACCTCGATTCGTTTGATTCTATTCTTCTCGAGTTTATACAAGTATACTGTTAAAAAACCCGTTTCTACTGTTTTGGAACCGTTTATAAAGTGGATTCTAGAAATTGTTGGAAATCAAATTGTTGTTATTATTTGCCCAATTGTTGTGTTCAAAATGCTTCCAGAATTCAATTATAGATTTAAAGAATTGTTAAGTGTTGTAAAGGCTGATGAGAGAATTATAGAAATATTCAGGAAATTGCTCAAAGAGTTCAGGTCTAAGAAATCTGTTCCTCAAAACAATTTTTTTAATGTTTTCCCAAGTCACGATTTTTTCAATCGAAAATATTCAGTTTACTTAAGCTTATTTACTTGGGAAAATCCACAATTTATTTCAATAGTCCCTCAGAATAAAGAAAATCTTTCGGACTTATTTTTGAAATTTCCACTGACAGAAGTTTCTGAAATAATCTCTCTAAAATCTAAGAAGTATTCAACAAAACACTCTTTAAAATCCTATTCTTACAAAAAACACGCTTCCAATCCCTATTCTTACAACAGCATGCGTAGAAATTGTTTCGGCAGAAAAAAAGGTTTCTTTAAGAGCGAAACAACGAAAACCTATGTCCCAAAGTAAACTCATTGAGCTTTTTTAGAGTTTGATGTAAACAATACCGAATATCTAAATTTTATGAATTTCTCTTTTTATAATACACTTTTCTATTTACTACTATTTATTTATTTCTCAATTATTGACGATAAACAATTTTTCAAACTTTACTTATATTTATATATTCTTCCAAATTAAAGTCCTAGGGACCCCTTAATCTGTTTCAATATACGTTCGATATAAGCGGAGTAAATTCAATTATTTCATCCGTCTGGGGAATAGAAATAACTTCGTTATAAACTGGTATTTCGTTATACCCGTTATAACCAGAATTCACTGTAATTTATATTATTAGGTTTATTATATCGTTACTCATTATACATTATAAGAAAGAATGTGATAATATAATTGAATATTATTTTCTACTTAATGTTTGTTGTTTCAATCCTGAATTGTTATTATTTACTTATTTAGAATGTTGTCTTTTGTAAGAAATTTCACGCATGAGGAAAGAGAGTATTTTTGGTGTCCATTTCCAGCAACAACTGTATGTAGAATTACATTTTCTCTAGGGGATTCGGATAATAATGAAGAGTTATTTCAGATTTGCTGTAATGCTATTACTACTGATCGTATGCATGCGGAAATAATTGGTTATAATTCGATTGAGCAAAATTTATTCTTTTTGATGATGAAACACCATACTCCCCACTCTGTTCTTGATTTTATAATTTCGTCAAATAATAGCCCGTGTACGGGTTGTAGGGCTCGTATTTTTGGTTGGATAAAGAAGTTACAAAATTACACTTCAATACGTTTAATTTTATTATTTTCAAATTTGTATGACACTGATTTGGAACCTGAAATGGATATTATTTATTTATTTACTGAATGGATTCTGAGTTTAGTGGAAATGGGAACAGTTGTTTTTATTTGTCCTATAATCGTATTTTATATGGTTCCAATATTGGGCATGGATCAATATTATAGAGAATTGACGGAAGTTGAAGAACGGGATGAAACTTGCATCAAAAATTTCCAAAACATTCTACAATGTATTACGGGAAATCTAACGGAATCTAATTTATTTGGGATTACCCAGAGCAATAATTTAGCTGCAAACCCAAATACACTTTTCTTCAACTGGGAACAACCTATTAACATAGCAATTTTCCCAAAGGATAAACATAACCTGTCTCAATTGAAAATTGATTTATTTATTCCTGAATCATTCCAAGAAATATGGTCAAGAAGTAAAAAAGAAAAAAAAAGACTATTGAATTGAATTTTATTTATTTTTCTAATTTCCCTAAAATAACCCATTTTCACTGTTCTTAACTTTTAACAATTAAAAAGTTGATTAGTATTTTAAATAATAATATTACTACCTAGTACCTAGTATTAATAATATAGTTACGTATAGTCAGCATTACTATTGCAATAATATGAACTCTTATCTTATCTCACAGCTATTTAAACTGGAAATTACCGATTGCTAATTAATATTACAGCGAATTTAGGTAAGTACCATAAGTAATTCCACAACCATTGTACCTACACAACAACTTGTGTAGAAAGGAATGTAACAAGCCATAAGCTTTCAGGTTCGAAAATATGCATTACGAAATATTTGCTATATAAATAGCTTTTCACAGAAATCATAGTTAATTCAAAAATCATTTAAATACAAATTGTTGTTAATAATAATTATTTAATTATTCTTCAAAAAAGGTGAGTTTGTTTATTCGTTTACTTATTTCTAATAAGGAACAATTTTCGTACCCTATAGAGAGGTTTCAGTATATTTTTGTTTATTCTCGTTAAATATGCGACATTTAGCCTTTATACGAACACCAGGGGACCGTCTAAACATGTTCGTATTATCCGGAGTCACTTGCATGCATTTTTATAGGCTAGGGGATTTAACCTTGTACTCCTTAACCGATATTTCCCTTATCCGTGTTCCTACTAACGAGAATCTACTGTATTTAGATGTCTTGGAATATTTCAAATAAGAACTACTCCGAAGAAGAACTTCATCAACTCTGGGGCACGAGTTTAAAGAGACTGACAACTTATTGTTGGATGTCATCTGTTTATAGAAATGGAGAGATAATAGTTGAACTAACTAACTCAGATAATTGTGTCTCGGCTATTAAGTGTCCTAATAGCAGTGAAATAATACATGCTGAAAATATAGCTTTAAGAAATTTTGAGGAACTGTTTGATAATTTCATGAAAAATCCTGAAAATAAAATTGAAAATTCCATATTCGATTTGGCAATTTGGATCACGAACAGTCCATGTCTTAAATGTAGAAAACTAATTTCTGAAAAAATGCAGAAAATACATTCCTTCCATCCCGAATTGAAACTAAGGGTTTTGTTGTTCTTTTCGAGTTTATATTGCAATGGCCTTTCATTTGAAAAAGCTCTAGAACAACTTGGCGAATGGATTATTGAGCTCATAAGTGTGAAAATATCGGTTATAATAGGGCCAATAATCGTTTCAAATATTATCCAAAAACCTGAGATTATTAAGGAATCAAAAGAAAAACGAATTCCCGAGCGCATAAGAAGGGATTTAAATTCATTTGAATTGTTTGGAAAACTAAAGAGCATAATACAACCCTTACTTTATACAACAAATTTCAGTTTATATTCCAACGAAACCCTATTTGACCAAAGCCCAATAGATGAAGAAATCTTAGACCAAATTCCGCCAAATACTTTGCTATATTTTTCTATTTTCCCAACAGAAAATCCTCAACTTTCAAAGCTTAATCCTGTTATTGGTTTGTTCTTTTGCTTATTTATTTATTTGTTTTTAGGTGTCACAGTTGATACAAACAAAGACGAACAAAAGCGAAAGATACCTTCAACAGAAACTATCAACTATCGGTCAGGCAAAAGCTATTATATGTTATGTGCAAACTATCAAACAACTGTAAAATATGATGTTGTTATTTCAATTGGGTATAACTGAACTCACCGCTAATAAATACAAACAAATACAAATTCAAACCTTATTAACACCGATTTCTAACTTACCCAATTAAATACAACTCGTACTAGCAGTAGTTTTGATTATGTTTGCAACAAACAAATAAAAACAAATACAATTCCGAGGAACATAGTCCCACGGTTTACTCGCTGTGTTCCTCCTATTTATACTCCAGGCTGGCTGACTGGGGGTAGCAGTTAACAGCTGTTATTGAGTTAGCCCCACTGGGTCATGCTAGCCAATCAGCTGTCAGTATGAACCCAGGTTAGGGAGTCCCTTGGGCCTAATTGGGGGCTAATAAGCCAATCAAATCTCATGGTACAGCTATAGTATTATTGCTACTAGTTTATACCATGGATTATATAAACAGTGTATGTATGTTAATGGGACTAATCCATGGATTAGTATAATATTCTTATTTTCTGTGAATACCTGTCTGCTTTATTAGGGGAGGATAAAAACTACCCAATCGCTATTCGCAATCCCATTATGTAACCAAGGTTAGTTATAGTTCCATATTGCACCATATTTACTTAGTTTTTTAACCAAAATCTGTCAAAAAGCGGTATGTAATAATATATTAATTGCTTTATTATTTTAGATCGAGACACAAGTTTCAAGGCTAATCGTGTCGGAGTAACCAGAACCAGTTTGTATCTTGTTTTATTATGAATTTGTTTGTATTTACTATGTTTATGTTTTTCTATTTGTTTATTTAATTTTATTATTATTATTTTTATAGATACTCAACAGCTAAACAGGGTAGAAAAAAGTATTATTTGTTGTTGTTGTTGTTGTTGTTGTTGTTGTTTATAAGGGGCTACTAGGTGCTATCCGTTATTTATAAATCTGGTACGAATAGCTCGCTGGATTATAATACAGTTAGAATCAGTTCCGTTATTAATTTCAGTTCCATTTATGGTTCCAGTTATTGACACCTGTTGCCCACAAAAACAATTGAGCCAAAATATTCTGGAAATAAATTTGTATATAAATATTTTTTGCGATTCGTGTATCAAGATGGTTAGTACCAGTTCCATTTATGGTTCCAGTTATTGACACCTGTTTCCATTAATCACAATAGATTCCTAACTGTATAATATGTCCAGTGTAAACCCTCCAGTGATTATTTGGGATTTTTTCTGCTTTTTTGTTTTTTTATACTTTTTTTTATTGTTGTTTTTTACATTTTTCTTGAATTAAGAATATTAAAGAATGATTTTATTTGTATCTACTTTATATTTGGTAAATAGAATAGTAAAAGTTAAACGTTACGTAACGCAAAATTCCCGGAATTATACTTTTTGTAATAGAAAAAGGATGGTCTGTCACACATTGTTTAATTAATTAATTAACCCCCTCCCCTTTGGAAGCGTTTGAACGGCCCATTAAACTTAAATTGATACTTATAAATATACTCAGTTTATAATGAATACCAACTGTATCAAATATAGGGCGCCTGGAATGATTATAAATATGCACATTATAAGCTCAGTAATACAATACGTAGTGTAATTAGAACTGTAATTAGAACCTAGCTGAATATATAATAGGTAGTTAGTTACCTGAATAGTCCATTAATTAATTAATAGGACAACTTAAAATCAAATACAGTAGACTCGTTAATAGGACACCAGGGGACCGTCTTAATATGTTCGTATTATCCGGAATTCGTATTAATCGGAGTCACTTGCATGCATTTGTATAGGCTAGGGGAATTAAACCTTGTACTCCTTAACCGATATTCCCTTATCCGTGTTCCTGTTAACAGAGTATATTGTAGTTTGTTACAAAGTTGTTTACACTGTTTGTCTATTTGTCCGATATTTCCCTTATTCGTGTTCCTAATTAGTAATAACAGAATCTACTGTAGTTTGTTTACTAAGTTGTTTGTTTGTTTGTTTGTCAGATAATGGCAGCTAGTTCGGGGGATCACCACACATTCGTTGTCCTGGGGGCCAGTGGCGACCTGGCTAAAAAGAAGATTTATCCGACCCTGTGGTCGATATTCCAACAGGATAAGTTCCCGCCTAATATGAGCATAGTCGGGTTTGCCCGCTCGAAAATGAACCAGAAACAGCTGATCGAGAAAGTGGAACCTTTCTTGAAACTAACAGAAGAGCAGAAGCCGCTTGCAAATAAGTTCTTTGCTATAAATAGCTATGTGTCAGCTGATGGTTATGGTGATTTGAGTTCGTATAAGAGGTTAGATGACGAGATTCTGAAGCAGGAGGGAACCGCTAATGGGAACAGAGTATTCTATCTGGCACTCCCGCCCTCTGTCTTCAAGGTAAACAACAACAACAACAACAATAACAACAACAACAACAACAACAACAACAATAACAAATAATATTGACAACAACAACAAATTAATAACTAATAATAATAGCAACAACTACAATAAAATTTAATAACAAATAATAATAGCAACAACAACAACAAAAATAACAACATTAATAACAATAAAAATAACAAAAATAATAAAATATTAAAAACAAATAGTACCAACAACAACAACCTTGTTATTGACCTGTATTTATAGCAAGTATTGTTGTTATTTACCTATAGCAATTATTTGTTGTTATTTACCTTTCCAATAGGAAGTAACATTGAGCATAAAGGCATCTTGTTGGTCTCGCACTGGTAACAACAGAGTTATTATAGAAAAACCGTTCGGTCACGATTTGGAGTCTTCAGATGCTCTTTCCAAACATTTGGGGTCTCTTTTCATCGAAGAAGATATGTACAGGATCGACCACTACCTTGGGAAAGAAATGGTACAAAACCTTATGATACTCAGGTTTGCAAACCAGATTTTCTCACCTATTTGGAACCGTAATAATGTGGCTTCTGTTATGATAACATTCAAGGAACCTTTTGGGACCATGGGCAGAGGGGGGTATTTTGATGACTTCGGGATTATCCGTGATATAATGCAGAACCATTTATTACAAATATTTTGTTTGGTGGCTATGGAAAAACCACCCAGCAAACACGCTAACCACATTCGCGACGAAAAGGTTAAGGTGTTACAATGTACACAAACAGTACGAGTCGAAGACGTGGTCATTGGTCAGTACCTGGCCGATCCAAATGGGACCACTGAGGATTCTAAAAAAGGGTATTTGGAAGACGATACTATCAGGAATAAGAATTCTAATACGCCCACATATGCGTGTGCGGTGCTACGCGTTAACAACGAACGGTGGGACGGGGTCCCTTTCTTCCTGAAATGTGGAAAAGCTTTAAACGAACGAAAAGCTGAAGTTCGAATTCAATTTCGCGATGTTCCAGGAGATATATTCGAAGGGAAATTAAAACGAAACGAATTAGTTATACGAGTTCAACCGAATGAAGCTGTTTACATTAAAATGATGAGTAAAGTACCAGGAATATCCTTTGAGCCCCACGAAACAGAACTGGACCTAACCTATAACGTTAAGTACAAAGACGTTAAGCTGCCAGATGCCTACGAGAGATTAATCCTGGACGTATTTGAAGGGAACCAACTGCACTTTGTGCGGTCAGACGAACTGAGAGAGGCCTGGCGAGTGTTCACACCTCTTCTCCACGCCATAGAGACAGGTGTCAAGCCGTACACGTACACATACGGGAGTAGGGGCCTACGAGAGGCAGATGAGTTTGTGGCCAGTTTCGGACACCAATACACGGGGACCTATTCCTGGGTGAAACCTGCTCACCACAAGTAACACCTGTGAACTGAGTGTACCTGTTAGAGAGTCGTTAGCAGACTCTATAGTGCATTGTGTGCAGTAGTTTGTATGTGTTGTACTGTTTGGAACCTATCTGGATTATATTGTTACTTAGGCATAGGCATAGGCATAGTCATTTTACCACCAAATACGAAGCAGGATTTGTATATTGAAAAGGAGTTGATTTGATGATTTATAAGTAAGCCCAATTAGAGTCTAGTATATTGTAATCGCTAATGTTTAGATTGAGGAAATGTAATTTAATTCTCTACACAATGAAATGTAAACATTATTTGCACAATCTCCCTTTCTTTGACCTTTAGTGAAGTCAAAAAGGTCAAAATAGTGACAAATTTCCAATTTTTCTTTCAGAATCGGAAACCTAGCATGTCAGAGTACGTTTGGAAATGCTAATAGAGGAAATATGGTATTTAGTTATATTTGTATAAATGTACCATTGTATCTCCTTAACACGTATTTTTTGACATACTAAAATGACTAAAACAAAAAAACTAATTCGATTGTTCAGAAAGCTAGCAGACAGCATTCCTTGTTCACCTGTGCTACAATAATTCTATTCTTCTTGTCGATTGCTACTCCATTGGGACAATATAACTTCTGATCTCCAGGTAGCGCATCACTGTCGATAGTGTGTATTGGTTCTCCTTCTTTGCTGAATATCCTGATTCGATCCTTACCAAAGTCAGCTACAAGGATATTCCCCAAACAGTCAATTGAGAAGAAATCACTCCATACAATCTCACTTTCTGGTATCAAGCACTTCTCTAGCTCTCCTTCTAGGGAGAATATCTGTAGACGGAAAGGAGGATTCATGCCAAACATTACATACATTCTGTGTTTGTAGAGTTTGATGCTGTGAGTTCTTGTGTAGGATTTGATTTGAGAAGTTTCGAGTTTGATTCTTTTGCGGAATTCGAGATTGTTATCAAACACAATTACTGCTTGGTTCATTAGCTCACATGCGTAGATATTCGTGTTTTCATCGGTATCGATTCCCCAGACTCTCTTCCCTGTTTTAACTGACTTCACAGTTGTATTGTTTGTTTTTCCTATCTTCACTAGCTGGCCACTGCATGATACGAAGATATATTCTTCTGTCAGAGCTATGCCAGCAGGAGATTCAGCTGTTGGTATCTTGTAGAGATGGTTGCCTTCTTCTGTGAATACCTGAATTCTGTCAGCTAACTGATCAGCCACAAATATGTTATGTGTTGTGCTGTCGATCGCTATTTGCCTTGGACGCTTAATCTCAGCAGGCCCTGTCCCTTCACGGGACCAGACAGGACTCAGTTTCAGAGAATAGTCCTCTGGTCTGAAAGGTCTCTCCTTCAGAGTCACAACCGTACACACCTCAATCACCGACTGTTCCAGCTGTTCCCTCTTCCAATCCAACTCTACCCACCCCACACTCACACCCCTTGATACCTCCTCTCCGATCCTATCTTCCAGCGTACGGAGATTCTTCTCGAGCACATCTCTCAGTTTGTTCTTGGTCAGATCTCTCTCTAGGCCTTCCCTGGCTGTGTCCAGTTCCTTGAGGGTCTCTCTCTTCTCTGCCAACTCGTGTCTCGCTCGTGCAACTATCCCATCCATCTCTTGCAGCAGACTGAGTTCTCTCGCTGCTAGCAGAGAGTGTAGCTGTAGGAAGTTACTCCTCACGCTCTCTTTCTCTCGCTGCACGTGGCTAACCAGAGCCGCTAGCGCTCTCTCCAACCCATCAGCCCCCAGCAGCTCTCCTGCTGCCAACACGCGTGTCGCCATTTATACACACACAAACAATACTTATGCAATTAGTTAGTTAGGTTAGCTCTCAGTTCAAATGAATACTGTTTGAGTATTGTCTGTGTTCATATAGCTTAGTGGCTAGCAGATTGGGTTACCATCTATATTTAGTTTTAGTTTTAGTTATATTGTCTATTATTAGACACTGGTTCTTTTTGAAACTATTAACTGTCTATTAATTAACTACAAAATAGGAGAGTTTAAACCGCTTCAACCAAATACAGATTAAACGAACTCGTTTGGACTGCCAAATATGTTTGGTTAATTTAACGATACTATTGTGCACAGATTCCCATCCATTTTTCAAAAGGGACCCCTATACTAAATTCCAGACATTATGTGGACCCCCTCCCATTGATCGTAATACATCTTGTGGACCCAGGTTGTAGACAATAGCCTGAATAGTTTTGCAACAATGCTGCAATGTTTTTAATCAACCAAAACAGGCTTGTCAAAAGCTCAGGTCATGACATGAACTGACCAGAGGCGAATTTTGTTAAAGAGCTGATCTGTGCTGTGCTGAGTTAACAATTAGGGAACTTTTGACAAGGGTTTGACATTTTATTCATAAAAAATTCATATTTGCAGCTGTGCCGACGCATAATTCTTTGGAGGCACTATCTTTTGGTGGCTATATGCTGGTAAATTGAATAGTGCCTCCAAAGGAACATGCTGTCGGCACAGCTGCAATTTTGGATTTTTTCGCCATGTCATCATCACGCCAGGGTGTTATTACACATTTGTCAAGTGGTCATGACTCATCCTGAATATTTGGGCTCTTAGTTAATTAAACTCTGTTCTGTGGAGAGGCCACGGAAGAATAACTAACCAAGGCAGTAAGATTAGAACTGGGCCACTATACTATAGTATAGTCGGCACAGTAATAATAATAATCGGTAACCAAAGCACTAAGATTAGAACTGGGCCACTATACTATTGTATAGTCGGCACAGTAAAAATCTAAAATTACAGCTGTGCCGACAGCATGTCCACTGAATGATGTACATTGGAGGCACATATTTTGGTAGTTGGTCGATTGACAGCACCTCCATCGGATAAATGCTGTCGGCACAGTTGTAATTTTAGATTTTTTTAATTTTGCGTTAACCAAATTTCAGTGTGCTACTTTGATATCGAATTTTTATTGTCAAATAAAGCCAGACACTATATAGTGCAATTTGCCAAATTTCCAAACCTAATAAGTGCGATACTCAGTACATAACTTTGACAATTGACATAGGCTTCGAACTTTCCAATTTTTCTGAAAATCTGGGGGGGGGGGCAGCCAGAGAATTTTTAAATGACATTTATTTTATGTTGCAATTAATAAGCAAAAATCACACATAATTTTTTAATTAATAACTTAAGTGCGGTGTAAATTTACTGAGAAAATTTTATGCAACGTGACATTTGGGGCAAATTAAAAACCTGTTATCTTCCACTGTTTCAACTAATTTTCAAGACAAACGCAAGCTGAAGGGACGAAATCTGGTTGGGCGGGGCATTTCGAAACTCACGACACCACATGCCACTAGGATGGCACAAATTCCCAGCAAGGGTTCAGGATGGCAAGGATGGATTTAGTAATTAAAGGCAATTTGTAGTCCTGAGATCAGATGACTATAAAGATCCATCCCAATGTGTCCGTTATTCGGAACTCCACTGTAGTAACATATCCCGTTGTTTGTTTCCCCGAAATGTAATCCGATAATACTCTCCACAGGCATGAGACTGGTTCCTATTGGAACTATGGTGTAAGAGCAAATAAGTGGATATACAATCTGTAATAGTTGAGCCCCACGAAACAGAACTGGACCTAACTTATAACGTTAAGTACAAAGACGTTAAGCTGCCAGATGCCTACGAGAGATTAATACTGGACGTATTCGAAGGGAATCAACTGCACTTTGTGCGGTCAGACGAACTGAGAGAGGCCTGGCGAGTGTTCACACCTCTTCTCCACGCCATAGAGACAGGAGTTAAGCCGTACACGTACACATATGGGAGTAGGGGCCTACGAGAGGCAGATGAGTTTGTAGCCAGTTTCGGACACCAATACACGGGGACCTATTCCTGGGAGAAACCTGCTCACCACAAGTAGCACCTGTGAACTGAGTGTACCTGTTAGAGAGTCGTTAGCAGACTCTATAGTGCATTGTGTGCAGTAGTTTGTATGTGTTGTATTGTTTGGAACCTATCTGGATTGTATTGTTACTTAGGCACAGGCATAGTCATTTTACCACCAAATAAGAAGCAGGATTTGTATATTGAAAAGAGTTAAATGATTTATAAGTAAGCCCAATTAGTAATGTCCCATTTAGAGTCTAGTATATTGTAATTGCTAATGTTTTGATTGAGAAAATTTTATATAATTATCATACACAATGAAATGTAAGCAATAACACGCATTTTGTGACATACTAATTGAGTAAAACAAAACAAACTAATTCGATTGTTCAGAAAGCTAGGAGACAGCATTTCTTGTTCCCTTGTGCCACAATAATTCTATTCTTCTTGTCGATTGCTACTCCAATAGGACAATATAACTTCTGATCTCCAGGTAGCGCATCACTGTCGATAGTGTGTATTGGCTCTCCTTCTTTGCTGAATATCCTGATTCGATCCTTATGAAAGTCAGCTACAACGATATTCCCCAATCTGTCTATCGAGAAGAAATAGCTCCATTCAATCTCACTTTTTGGTATCAAACACCTCTCTAGTTCTCCTTCTAGGGAGAATATCTGTAGAGGGAAAGGAGCAGAGTCATCAAACATTACATACATTCTGTGTTTGTAGAGTTTGATGCTGTGAGTGTATGATTTGATTTGGAAAGTTTCGAGTTTGATACTTTTGCGGAATTCGAGATTGTTATCAAATACAATTACTGATTCGTTCTCTAACTCACATCCGTAAATATTCGTGTTTTCATCGGTATCGATTCCCCAGACTAGTTTCTCTGTTTTAACTGACTTCACAGATTTATTGTTCGATTTTCTTATCTTCGCTAGCTGGCCACTGCATGATACGAAGATATATTCTTCTGTCAGAGCTATGCCAGTAGGATATTCAGCTGTTGGTATCTTGTAGAGATGGTTGCCTTCTTCTGTGAATACTTGTATTGTGTTAGCAAACTGATCAGCCACAAATATGTTATGCGTTGTGCTGTCGATCGCTATTTGCCTTGGACTCGTAATCTCAGCAGGCCCTGTCCCTTCACGGGACCAGACAGGACTCAGTTTCAGAGAATACTCCTCTGATCTGAAAGGTCTCTCCTTCAGAGTCACAACCGTACACACCTCAATCACCGACTGTTCCAGCTGTTCCCTCTTCCAATCCAACTCTACCCACCCCACACTCACACCCCTTGATACCTCCTCTCCGATCCTATCTTCCAGCGTACGGAGATTCTTCTCGAGCACATCTCTCAGTCTGTTCTTGGTCAGATCTCTCTCTAGGCCTTCCCTGGCTGTGTCCAGTTCCTTGAGGGTCTCTCTCTTCTCTGCCAACTCGTGTCTCGCTCGTGCAACTATCCCATCCATCTCTTGCAGCAGACTGAGTTCTCTCGCTGCTAGCAGAGAGTGTAGCTGTAGGAAGTTACTCCTCACGCTCTCTTTCTCTCGCTGCACGTGGCTAACCAGAGCCGCTAGCGCTCTCTCCAACCCATCAGCCCCCAGCAGCTCTCCTGCTGCCAACACGCGTGTCGCCATTTATACACACACAAACAATACTTATGCAATTAGTTAGTTAGGTTAGCTCTCAGTTCCAATGAATACTGTTATACTGTTTGAGTATTGTCTGTGTTCATATAGCTTAGTGGCTAGCAGATTGGGTTACCATCTATATTTAGTTTTAGTTATATTGCCTATTATTAGACACTGGTTCCTATTAGAACTATGAATTATCTATTAATTAACTAACAAAATAGGAGAGTTTAAACCGCTTCAACCAAATACAGATTAAACGAACTCGTTTGGACTGCCAAATATGTTTGGAACTTTGGATAATTTAACGATAATTAAACTATAGTGCACAGATTCCAAACCATTTCTAAATATATTCTCACCACCCTTGACTTGGTTCCTATTGAAACTATGACGCGAAAAGTAAGTAAGTGGATATATAATCTATAAATAGTACATTTGTTATATAAAATAGTTTGAAAATGTAAAATTTTCACATTGAATAGAATAAAAATAACTTTGAATTGTGTTCTACTTAAATTCCATTTCGTTGTCTTTATGAAAACCATTTGCTTTTTCTAGGTTTGTTTTCTTCATTCAATTCATTCAAGAGTTTTCTTCTTAAATTCGATTTTATGAGACAACTGACATCAAGCTAAACAACAACATTAACAACAACAACAACAACAACAACAACAAATCAATACTTGTACCAACTGCCCCTAAACCCCCATTGTCAATAATTTAGCTTAAATCGGCTTCGCAATAAATTCCTATGTACCCTTTGTGTTGTTACCTCATATACTGCTATTAGTTCTGCTAGAGCTATTTTCTGTTCGATTAATTTAATTAACTGTCTCTCCATGCTCACGCTCTCTTCTCTCCTCTTGTCAAGACTATCTTGGTATGACACACACCTACAGGTAAACAAACAAACAAACAAACAAACAAACAAACAAACAAACAATTGAAACAGACAAGGTTTTACTTTTTTCGTATTTTTATTTACTTATTTTAAACATAATTATTTAATTATTTGTTTACATAGTTTGTTTGATCGTTTATATTCTTAATTGTTAGTTTGTTTGTTGCATATTTATTTGATTGTTAATTTGTTAATTTGTTTGTCTGTTTGTTTACTCACCTCTCTTCCAGCATAGTTTTCTCATTTGCAGCTTTTGATAATTTAGTTCTCGCTTTGTTTATTTTATTTCTCATTCTCTCTCTGTCCAAATCGCTATCCACCCACTTCTCTCGCATTTCATTGCACTCATTTTCCCTCAGCTTTACCTGACGTAAACAATATATAAACAAACAAAATAAACCAACGAACAGACAAAAAGACAAACAAACAAACGTTGGTGTTATAACTGTATTTACTAAATCCACTCTATTAAAAGGACACAAAACACCTATGGTCGATGGACTAGCTGTATTACTAACTATACTATTATTACTATCAGGCCCTAACACAGTATATACAGGCTTGTTAACAGAACTGTTATTATGAACTGACTTGTGCCCGCGTGGTGAATAGTTCCGAATGCAACTCTGCACACTCATCGCTAGCAGAGTCCAGCTGTTCCATTAGTGACGTCACAGTGCTCTCTAGTTCGCTAATCCTCTCCACTTCCAAATATTCCAATTCGGGCGCTTCTTTAAACCCAACTGGCTTTGTAGGGGCAACCATCTGGGGACCCAAGTACTCTGGGATGTCTAGCGATAGAATGTAATAACAACAACAATACAACAACAACAACAACAACAACAACAACAACAACAACAACAACAACAACAATACTAATAACCTAAACAAAAACAATAATAACAACAACAACAAAAACAAAAACACAATAATAATAATAATAACACAGTAGACTCTGTTAATAGGAACACCAGGGGACCGTATTAATATGTTCGTATTATTCGGAATTCGTATTAACCGGAGTCACTTGCATGCATTTGTATAGGCTAGGGGAATTAACCTTGTACTCCTTAACCGATATATTGAGGAGAGTATACTGTATTATAGGACCATGGATATACCTGTTTGTTCATCAGCTGAGTCTGGGTCTGTTTGTAAGATGATCGGTCCGCCAAACTAATATTATAAACAAATATTCACAATTTATGTCACATTTCAAAAGTGGCATTAAAAGTGTTAATTTTATATTTAACTCACAACTCCTTCGTGTCCAATTTCATCCATCAAACTAACTTCGTCAGCACATGATTGTACTGTTTGCTAAGAGTAAACAACAATAACAACAACAACATTTTGTAAATAAATAAGAATATCGTTTTGTTGTTTGCAAATAGAAACAAACCCTCAGAGATTGGAATTCATATTCCTTCTGTAAATGATTGAGAGATTCTCTGGTGTCAACAAGCTCATCTTTGTGCCATGTAACCTAACAACAACAACAACAAAATTAATAATAACAACAACAACAACAATAAATAATAACAACAACAACAACAGCAATAAATAACAACAACAACACAACAAAATGAATAATAACAACGAACAAAAAATTATTATTATTTTACAAAAACAACAGCTAAATTAACATTAATACGTACCAACAACAACAACAACAACAACAACACTTACCTCCTGCTCTAACTCTTGGTTCTGATTGGCTAGGAACTCAGCATTTCCGTTAGCCTCACTCAGCTCGCTAATCAGCTGTTCTCTCTCTCGAGTCAGCTGATCTACCGATCCGTCCCTCTCCCGGAGTCTAGCCTCCAGATCCCGTATCTGACAACAACACAACATGTAAACAACAACAGTAAACACACAAACACAACAACAAGTAAACACACAAGTAAACACAACAAACAACAAGTAAACAAAGTGTTTTAGTCTGTTGTATGATGACGGTTTACTTACAGTCTTAACTGTTGATACACACTTATACTTCTTATTATTTTCCTATTTTACAGAGTACATGTCGGTTATAAGAACATTATATGCAGTTCCCGACGATGTTCTTATAACCGGCATCCACTATATAGAAAAAAGTTAATACTAGTATGTTGATGCATAACAAATTATGATAGTATAACTAGAATTTGAGATGTGATAAGTGTAGATATAATAGGAAGTATAAAGTGTGAAGCCATAATAAAGACGGTAAGTAAACCGTCATAGATAGAGAGTATCCATGGTTAATAATTGTTATAGTAATAGAGGTAAGTAAGCCGTCATACAACAGTTCCAAACCTGTTCCTGGAATTCTATTAAGGATTTCTGTAAGAGCTGATTTCTATTTTTATACTTTTGATCTCTGTTCTTAAAATTATCCAATTTCTTCTCTAATTGCACCACATCTCCTTGCGACTGTAAACAACAACAAATAAATACAAACAACAACAAAATACAAACAACAACAAAATACAAACAACAACAAAATACAAACAACAACAAAATACAAACAACAACAAAATACAAACAACAACAACAACAACAACTATTAACATACACAAGTTAGTTTATCTTCCATGTCAGATCTAACTTCATTTGCTGTAATACTATCTCTCTTCCTCTCTTCTCTCTCCCTATTCACTTCCTGTTTGCTTAGTTCCAGTTCTAGTTCCATATTGCGTAACTCCAGTTTGCACTCGTCAGCGTCCAGCTGGCATTCTCTGCACTGTTTGTCCAATGAATGCACTTCTTGTTGCAGTCTCTGTTAACACAAACGCAATGCAATCTTAGTGAAGCATATCCATGGTACTATTACTCTATTATAAGTACAGTAGAACCTGCATAATCCGACCCTCTATAATCCGGAATTCAGCTAAACCGACACATTTTCCTTATCCCAAAGGGTGTCTAATTAAACAGGATCTACTGTACCATGGATATTCATAATCAGTGCAGAAATTATCATGCTTGATTGATTATTCAATCAAGTCATAAAACAGTGGATAACAATTCGGATTATGAATATCCATGGTACCTGTAACAGAGAATCTGTTAAATACCTCAACGAAGCAAAGTAGCTCTGAAGGAATTTCTTGTTGGTAGTCAGCTGATTGGTTACTAGGCACATTCCAATCTAACGAATTGGTATCCGAGTTGGTTGTGACAACATAATGGTCGGGAGAAATAGGGAAATTCTGAAAATATTCTTCGTTTATAAGAAACTTGTTTGGCTCTGTATCCATAGTGCTTCTAACTTCTAAACAATATCCATGGTCCATAATATAATTATTCTTCATTTCCAATTACAGTAGATAGACCTCGTTAGTAGGAACACCAGGGGACCGTCAAAATGTGTTTGCCTTATCTGGAATTCGTATTAACCAATATCATTTGTATTGAAAAGGCTTTGAAGGGGACTGAAATAGTGTTTGTATTAACCGTGTTCCTATTAACGAGGTTCTACTGTAGTAATTGAGTTTTCAGTTCCAGAAAATTAAATTATACTTTACGTTACATTAACATTTCTAAGAAATAGAAATTATGCAATCTAATTAACCCTCAATAACATACGTGAGGACCATCTTAAAGATGATTTTTCAACAACAGACTAACTATGCAAATCATCAGCATATGAAATTAGATAGCTTTATAATGCTTTGTAATTAATGGGAGTTATCGTATCAACAAACTGGATTTAACCTAAACACTTGTTATGATTAGCTTTTCAGATGTTTAAATTGATTAAAGTGAACAATAAATTATAAGGTATTTACTTATAATTTACTAATAGAATTACAGTAGAACCTTGTTAATAGGAACACTATTTCAGTCCCCTTCAAAGCCTTTTCAATACAAATGATATTGGTTAATACGAATTCCGGATAAGGCGAACACATTTTCACAGTCCCTTGGTTTATGAAGTTCTACTGTACTTATAAATTGGTCAAAACCTTTTCAAATGTAATTTGTTTAACTACAAAATTCACATTCACCGGATTTTTATATTTTTATTTCGACCGATATATAAGTAATCCTTTGCTAATTAGTTGTCCCAAATAATTTCCAATTAGCCTAATTGTTTCCCATTTCAATAAAATTAAAGGAAGCATTCAACGTTGATTTTAATTACCAAAATTAGTCAAAATAAAACTGTCTTGAAAACATTCTCCAAAATAACTTTGATAACAACTTTTAATAATAAATTACAATTCTCATTTCATCTCAATCATCCATGGTACTTTTCATTAATGCAAAAGTGTAAAACAATCATGCAGTCTGGAGTTCACAGGCAAGTCTCGCTCTAGTTGGTTACACAAATGGTGAAGAGCTATGTGGCTAACTTCAAACGGAGGTCTATAAATAGAACTGGAAGTAAAACGTCTTTGTGAAGTATAAATACAGTAGACTCTGTTAGTAGGAACACGGATAAGGAGTACAAGGTTAATTCCCCTAGCCTATACAAATGCATGCAAGTGACTCCGGTTAATACGAACTCCGGATAATACGATCATATTAAGACGGTCCCCTGGTGTTCTTACTAACAGAGTCTACTGGCAAAAGCCTTGTTTTTTAAATATGTTTGTTGTTGTTGTTGTTCTTCTTGTTAGTATTATTTATCTGTAGTATATCTATTTATATTGTATTTGTATTTGTATTTGTTGTTGTTGTTGTTTATCTGTAGTATATTTATTTGTTGTTGTTTACCTGTAGTCGGAGTCGTCTTGAGTGGCGTGCTGAGCTAACCCAACTAGAGAAGAGGGACAGCCCGCTTGCAACTTTGGAAGGAAATTCTGCCAATCAATTATGTAGGACTAAATACAAACAAATATGTAAATATAGAACTAATATTCTCTGAATTGATTGGATAATAAGGTGTTTTAATTACTTACAGGATTCCTTGGAATAAAATCAGGATCCGCATTCAATCTTGACAACAACTAAACAACAAACAAACAACAAGTAAATAAACAAATTAAAATAGTAGTATACAGCAGGTTCTTTTATTATGAACATTAAAGGGACCAAAATTGTGTTCATAATAGAGACTTTATAATAAGCGAACTCAACTTAATACAAACTCTATGTAAGTTGTTAAATTGGGACCATAGGGCTTGTTCATAATAAAAAGTTTTTCATATTAATTAAGCAGACGAAAACTTGTTCACAATAAGCAGACCTGACTGTATATAATAATAAATATCGGCTAACACCTTTCTAATGCAATTTCCAGGCACTGACAAGGTTATTTTAAAACTGACGAAGTGGTTTGTTATAAACTAGGGGACTTACCTCACAAATTATAACTCCAAAGCTGTAAACATCTACCATTTCGTTATAAAGTTTATCTAAAGAATGCAAGTAGTTAAATGCTTTTAGGACATATTTAATTAAGTAGACTATGACTTGTAAAACTGTGATTTGTTATTGTAATTAAATATGTTTGCGATTAAGGAGGCACTGAATTGTATTTGCATAACTATTGTACCTTATGGTTGTGAGGTACCAGTTGAATTATAGTGCCTCTAAAAATTGGATTTAAATGCTGTAGATGTGATATTAATAAATTTCTAAAGTTAACATATTAATGTTTATTCAGTCATTGCATGTTTTGGTTTAATAATTAATATAAAACTTCTTATTTGTATCTACTGTATATCCGTTGATATTTGTTTGAGGAACAATAAATATCTTTTATTTTAATGAATAACTTATATATAGACCGTCTATAAATAACCACTTTTACTTAAATACTATTACCCATAGAGGCAGCCTCAGGCAAGGGCTTTTGGTCTACAAAATTTATAGACGGTCTATAAAATTATCGCTTAGTTTGTATGGGCTTTAATAGACCGTCTACATATAAGGAAGCTCATTATTATAATCTATGATATTATTCAAATCCCTGTGTAATCAATATATCTTGACATTGATAACTTTCTAATTATCTAAAGTAGGTGCCAATAGTATATAATTATATAATTTATACAATTATAAGTCTTATCTTTCTAAAAACAAAATTCCAACGGAAATATTTTACAGATAAACTAAGATAATTTCCTACGTGAATAGATAGTGACAAGTAAAGTCACCTCTCTATTAGTGTAAACAGTTGACAAACAAAAAACTGACCTTTCATCATTTCAGGCGCCATCCAAGCCATACTACCGACTATTGTCATTTTACGTTTAATATTTTTAACACCCATTGTAATTGGTTTTGTGGTTGTATTACAATTGTTGCGTCTCGATTTGAATCTCAGAGAGTTGACAGGTTTCAACGTTTCTCCCTCTACAGTTCTGGCCAATCCAAAGTCGGCTACCACAGCTGTTAAATCCTACACAAATACAAATAAATTTGTTGTTGTTTGTTTGTAAATACAATTAGGTGATTGATTATAAACATTCAAGGGACCAAATTGTGTTCATAATAGAGAGACTTTATAATAAGCGAACTCAACTTAATACAATCCCTATGTAAGTTGTTAAGTTGGACCATAGGGCTTGTTCATAATAAAAAATTAAATATATATAAGCAGACGAAATATTGTTCTATTGGTGTCTGATTATTTTTAACACCTTATAAGATAATAATTTGACAGTAAACATGTATTTACCATTCTTAGCAGAACATTGTGTGAATTTAGATCTCTGTGAATAATATTATGTTCATGTAGATAATCCTAAATGACACAAAATAAGTAAACAACAACAAATGCAACAACAATCGGGAGATAATATAACCAATAAGATTACAAGCTTTACATACCATTCCTCCGGCAATGTCTCTGGCTATGCGAACTCGATCCAGCCAAGGGAAATGTTCCTAAATATAGAATGTTATACAATAGTAGTTGAGAATATAAATAGTAATTTGAAGATTGAATTTTGAGGCATTGATAAGGTTATTTTATAACATCAAAAATTTACTTTTGAGGAGCATTGTTTTTATATCGAAAAATGTTGAAATTATCAAAAAATATCAAAAATATCGGAATGCCCAAATTCTGGAATTTTTATTGATATTTTCTTATTGTATTTCATCGGAAATATCTGAGATTTTCCCGATATTTCATATTTATAAACCTTGATTAAGCCTATAATTACAACCTACCTTTTTACAGATAGCAGTGTTAAGCGTGCCTCCATCTAGGAACTCTGTTATAATATTAATTCCGCCGTTCTCCGTTAAGAACACGCCGATAAATCTGAGAATATTCGGGTGATTCAAGCTCTTTAAAATCGTTAATTCCTTCGTGAAAGAAGTGTTGTCTCCTCTTGTCAGCTGTTTCATAGCGTATTTCTTCCCAGTAATTGAGTCTGTCACCTAAATAGAAATAGTTGCATAATAAGCATATACCGGATATAATAATACTGTAGAACCTCGTTAATAGGAACACGGTTAATACGAACACTATTCAGTCCCCTTCAAAGCCTTTCAATGCAAATAACAGCGATTAATACGAATTCCGGATAAGGCGAACGCATTTTGACGGTCCCCTGGGTTCCTACTAACGAGGTTCTACTGTTGTTATATAAAAATTATGCCTGAATTTTCCATATTAAAATTGTCTAAAAATTATACTAGAAAGGTGTTGGTCGATATACAACTATTTCATATAAATAAACAATAAAGTAATTCTATAAATAACATGCAAACAAGTAATCTATTAACCGAAAATATTTTAAGCCAAAATGTAATTCCGTCCTATAAATCCTGTGAAATTTTAACCCCATTAAGCAGTGAAATCTATTAACCGGTGGCTTTATTAAGCGGAGTAGACTGTATATAAATATCCATACATACAATGGAGTACTAACTACTAACCAGATAAACCTGTCCGAAGAACCCATTCCCCAGGGACTGTCCCCTTATGAGGTCAGAGGGTCGGAATAGGAACCCGTCCTGTGTTCCTTTCCGTATCGAGTTAGTGGACTGATCTCTCAGGGTGTGTAAGCGCGATAAACCTGTTGCCACTGAACTGCTAGTCTCCAGCTTAGCCTCGCTAAACAACAACAACAACAACAATAATAACAATAACAACAACAACAATACTAATACAGTATACAGTAGATACCGGATATAAGAAGATTCTACTGGAAAACGGTTGCCATATACCCTAAATAATTTATGCCGGTTCCCGACGATGTTCTTATAACCGACATCAACTGTACTCTGTTAATAGGAACACCAGGGGACCGTCTTAATATGTTCGTATTATACGGAATTCGTATAAACCGGAGTCACTTGCATGCATTTGTATAGGCTAGGGGAATTAACCTTGTACTCCTTAACCGATATTCCCTTATCCGTGTTCCTATTAACAGAGTCTACTGTATATATACGGACTCCGGTTAGTGAGTACAGTTTAAGTTCCAAAGCTCGCATTCCTAAGTACCAGTTCGGTTGCTATACAGACACACTTACCATACAGGAATAGAGAGAATAGCAGTCTCGCTCCTGGTGGTCAGCTGGTCTATATCGTCAGATCTGAATTGTGAGCTGGTCTCTGTATCCTCGGGCTCTAGGGGGTCCGGGGCTGATAAGCTAAACTTCATGCCAGGGGGCGTTATATGGGGGCCTTCCATTTGTGTAGGGTAACCAGTCGCTTTTGAAAGTGTTAAGTGGTTACTTGTTGTTGTTGTTGTTGTTGTTGGTGTTGTTGTTGTGTTTTGGGTTGGTTGTGTTGTTGTGTTTTGTGTTGGTTGTGTTGTTGTGTTTTGAATTGGTTGTGTTGTTGTTGTTTGTTTATCTTTTGATTCTTTTCCATGAAAAGCTTTTCTTCGCTCTGTTTCGACACTCCTTTGGATTTGAGGTTGAGTAAAGACTTCCTCGCATTCCTGAGTCCACCCTTGGTTGCCAAGATATCTGTCCTTAAGTGGTGTGTTAGGTGTCATTGCTTGTCCGGGAATTTTCCTCTCAATCACAATACTAACCATCGTAGTATTCAGGTTCTGGAATAAATCTTGTAGCTAGAAATATATGAGTAAGGAAAACTGTTTTTATGGAATATATTACAAGAAATTTGGTTTTATAGGTAATAGATGTGCGTAGTTAATACTAATAGTTTGTTCAGTCATGTTGACCGAAAAATGTAAGTCAGCAAAAGAGTAATCATTTTAATTGTTTATAAATATACGTAGAATACAAGGGAATTCATTAAATTTTATAAAAATTACAGGGATTTTGTAGGTAAATAACCTATCATGGTGTCAAAAAGATAATTTAGTTAATTTCAAAAATGACAATTAATATTTTCACATATTTTCAAATTATCCCTTATCAGTGATACGCAGCAAAATTTTTGCTTATGATTGTCTACAGCTAATGCAGTAAGAATTCAAATATTTCCTGTTAAAAACATTATGCCTTACTCAAAGGCAATTCGTCCCGAATACTTTTGTAATTTTAACAGATAAACAAGTGGATTTATACAAGATCCTGTTAACTACCAAAGATTTCCATTCCAAATTAGATCTGTACATAATTATGCTAGAAGGTTAAAAGGTTGCCTTTTGAATTAACGGATTCTAACAAGAATTTACATTCCCTACATAAGTCATTGCAGTACACTCAATTATCATACTTATCGTGACAATATTGGCTCTAATTATGACGTTATTTTAAATAAACGTTTGTATTTACAAAGGAGATAATTTGATGGGAAACCTTAACGTTAATAATTAAAATATTTAAGCCTAGTTTAAGATTATGTTGAAAACAACAAAATGTTACACTGTGTTTTCTCTATTTGTCTACAAGTTACTAAGGGCATATGTAAGTTATTAAAGGAAGGACATCCCGTTAATGTTTTTACAAAGTCATTCAAAGGTTACAAACAAATGCATTAAGTGTGACAAACCATCCTTTGTGAATTACAAAATTGTAAAAATGCGTGACATAGGGAGGGGGTATCTAATTTTCGGGAATTTTCGTTACGTAACGTTCGGAAGGCCCATTTAATAATAATTAGTGACACCAGTTAATACGATTTTGATAAAGCAAACTAATTACGACGGTTTTCTATTGACTACATATTATACAATATGAAAATAGTTTGGTAAACTTATGGTATTACTTTCACTTGTCCATTCAGAGATTACTTAAGCTTATACACATTATGTTGCAATCTGTTTTGACAAAAACAAGCCACTGAGGTTAAAGAGTATACTAATCTGATATAATATTCTAATTACGTAAATACAGGATTTAAAGCTAATATACTATGAACTGAAATACAGTATAAGTTCATTGAAATATAATACTCCCTCTATCATAAGACTTTATAGGAAACACCCTATCATATTATTTACAAGAGCTCATCAAGGGTATTAAACTATGACGTAATATGATAAAGTAATATTGTTATACAGTGGTTTGTATGTTTATAATTAGAAGAATCGTTTGGAAATAAACACCAGGGGACCGTCTAAATTTGTTCGTATTATTCGGAATTCGTATTACTTGAGTCACTTATACATTTGTATAGACTAGGGGAATTAACCTTATGTACTGCTAAACCGATATTTCCCTTATAAGTGTTCCTATTAACAGAGCTACTGTATTTCATTATAAACTCACTTCTTCAATTGATTGGTTGATAATGAGTACTCCTTGCACCTCAAGAATTCTATCTTCAGTCTTGAGTTGAAATAAACCACAGTTCAGTTTATCTGGCACTCTATTAGAATAATAAATATACAGTAAACTCCAGTTATAACCAAGTCGGATATAACGAAATAACGGCTTATAACGAAATTGAGATTTCCCCCCAGAGCACTAAATGCATTAATTATTATCCGCATATAACGAATATCCGTATATAACGAAGGAATATATACAGGTCCCAAGCACTTCGTTATAACTAGAGTTGACTGTATTTATATGCTAACTGATTTGAAATTGATCCTATATACAAGTCTAATGGAAACCTGACTTTAGGAATTCAAATGACTGATAAGAATTTTAATAGAATGATTTCTAATTAATTAATAATAACTGCAACTATAATTACTATAAATTAATTCATGGAACTATTTGCAATAGGAAATACGTATATAAATTATAGGTATATTAGAGTGCTATTTTCGTGTCAAAAACATTATTAATTTCAAGAAATTATGTTTTATGGACTAAATATGCAACGTCTATTTTAAACCTTTGAATTAAGGAATTTAGATCATTTAATATTATTAATTAACGCTTATAATTATTCTGGAAATATATATAGAGTTATATTAGAGGTTTATACGTGCAAAGTACGTATTTGATTTACATTTCATAGATACATAACAATCGTAAATTATTAAATATAATAAAAGACATAATACTTTGTACAACAAATATGTTTGAATAGCAAATTCTAATCTACCTTACATGTCGCTAGTTAAATAATAATATTATTAGGGAATTATCTATTTATTACTGGCAAAGTCATTTTTTTACATCAAACTTCACCTTTACTTAAGCGGGTTTAAATTAGCCGTCAAAATGAGTTCGCTTTATCAGAAATTTGTATTATACAATATCATTTGTATTGAAAAGGCTTTGAAGGGGACCTGAAATTAACCGGAATTTCGTATTAACCGTGTTCGTACTAACGAGATTCTACTGTATACATAGTGTTAGTTAAATACTGTCTAACTTGTGGTTTTCTACACAATATTGAGGTATAATCTGTAGACAAAATACAAATAATACAATACAAACAATTCAACTTGTGTAGACAATTTTAATTGATAACAACCCACACAATTAAAATAGATGTTATAGTTATTATACTGTTATTCGAATGGATAAAGTTACAATTACAATGTTTTCATTTCTTATGTGAATTCTTGATTAAATGTAAAAGCTGTAGATCAAAATTAATAAACATCCTTTAGAAATAAATATCCTTTCAGAAGAATTGAAATAAATAAATAAACTATTTTGTTACGATCGAATGGTTCAATTTTCAGTAGACTAAATACTATTACCAAATAGTTGATTCGGTTTGACAATTATTTGGTCAAATCACTTGAAATAAATAAATAAATAATATAGGAAAAGTTGCGAAATTCGTAATAGTGGCTTTATAAGTTCATATACATATTTACCGTATTCATACAAACGAGTTTATAAATTATACTATTAATAAATAATAATAACTCACGTTTTGACATATAACTCTGTTACAACTTCATCAGTTCCTAAATGCTTCAGTTGTAACAATTTTCTTTTCGTCGTATCAACAAATAAATCGAACTCCAGACCATTTATATAACATCTTTGTAAGTTTATTAATAATACTTGACTGTTAGAAAACTTCCGTGTGGTGTAAGTATCTTTTATTGAAGGGACAATGTGTTTAGATTGGGAACAGCGGCCACTAAAATTATGGAAATCACAAATCATGCCTAGCAAAAGTAAACAAAGAACAGTATTGAGATTCTAATACAGCCTATTTCGTATTAATTGATTAACGCTCCTATATATTAGATGGTATTCAAAAGCTGATGAATCTATTATATTGTAGGGGATCTCTTTGTAAACGTTATTGGTGCGAATAATTAAATACTTATCAGTTGAATAACTGTTTTTCTGAGACATACTTACTAGCCAGGGGTATTAGGTACAGTCATGTTCTTTTATTCATAGTCGAGACTTCATAATAAGTGAACTCAATTTACGAAATCTATGTAAGTTGTTAAATTGGAACCATAGGTCTTGTCATAATAAATATTTTCATATTAATTAAGCAGACGAAAAGTATTCACAATTGTATATGCGTTTTTATACGAGTAATTATTGATTTAACTTTATCACAGTCATTATTTTGCTTAAACATATTTAACCAAAATTAGGGATTTTAGTGTGCGAAACAAACCACTCGCTAAACTAACATTATTTTTGCTAATTTGTGTCCGTTTTAACAGATTATATAAACCATAATTATAGTTGCATAGAAAATATTATTAAAGGTAGTATTTCTAACATTCCTACTCATTTTTGACAATTCGATAGCATAACAACATATGTTTAGAAATTGTTTGGTTACCATGAATGTACAATGGAATGTACATTTAGTGATTACGTAACTTCAAAGCATATTTCTATCAAACATAATATTTCCTAAATATTTACATATTATGTTATGTAGCAATAATAAATTGTTTAATTTCCAAATGTGTTTAATACAAATCAGGCGCCTAAATCACCCAATAGAATTCAGCCTGTGCTGGCATATGCGACATAAATAGAATAGGCGTATAACACACGGGTTTCATTGGCTGTAACAAACCACTATATAGTCACTTGTTTAACTAAAAAGGTATCATTTCGGGAAATATATCTATACACCTAATATAATTATATTTGACGTGTAACGTGAATTGTGTCATTATATGCTGCGAAATCGGAAACATTAAAAATATGTTGAAACCTTGCATTCAAGTTTAACTCAGATATAATTTGAATTCTCGTTATTCGCTATAGAGTAATTCGCATTGACTTAAATGGCAGAGCAATTGACCATAATAAAACAGGTTTCGATAATTTCTAGGAATTATTTTGTATTATCAAGATTATTGCTAGATTATTATTCGCTTTATATGGTAACGGAATAGAGTTAGTCAATTAATAATGTATCACAGACAGATTAAATAATAATTTGAACTGAGTTGTAAAATGGATATAAATTATGTGTAATATTAAAGGTGTAATTATGATGCTCTAGTGTGACATACGGTATTGCCTCACAACACGAAGTAACCATAGGAATGTATGCAGTTGCTATATTCAAATTAAGACAACAGGTTTACTGCTTATTAGCTTATTAGCACGTTATTAGAGGGTCGGACTTATCATTTGAAAGAATTTATGTAGAATGCCCTCATGACTTCAATAAATTATTACTAAAAGCAAATAAGGTATAGAATATTAAGTCATAGTATCATATATTAGGCAATCAAAAGGGGATAATTTATAAATTGTCCCAGTTTTCATATTACTTATGAATAAATAGAACAAGTATAATCGAAAGTGTAATTTTAGTGAAGTAATAAATGTAATGATTACATTTTCTCAACAAAAAATGATAACAAAATATTAAGAGTAATTTTGTGAAATGTAAAATGACATTATTGTTGTTTATCATAAATTAGCTAAGTAAGAATACGTAGCTTAGGCTTAAAATAATAAATATAGAATGGAATAAGCCAAGAATGAAATAATATGTCATAAATAATTAATGTGAAATTTGCAATTTCGTTCAAATTAAAATATTGATTCTAAAGGCTGGATCGCGAAAAAGTCTATAATTCGATTGGTTCACTTTAGGCGCGAAAAAGTTATATACAAGCAAATACTTAAAGCGCGCAATAATTTATTAAAAATTAATTCCTAAATTTAACTTAGATTACGTTCCATTAGTATAGTTCCATAATACATAAGTCACTATAACTATAATTTAATTAGACATATATTGCCGTCATTTATACAAGAAAATAGGAGCATTAATTCCCCGAATGTGTGAAATCACAAATCAGTTATTGAAATAAATTAATTAAATCATTAAATCATTCCAAGTAGAAAGTCTTAAAACAGTTAACTCAGCTAAATTGGTACAACAGCAAATCATGACAATTCTCTTAAACCTGAACCAAACAATTGTTAGGTCCAGTTACTTGGAACACATTGGTTTCAGTTAGCCTGTCTCAATTAACCGGTGTCCAAATTAAGTGGAGTTAACTGTAGTTATAACATTTGAATGTAAGTTTCATAAAAGATTACGGATTAATTTATTAGGAAATGAGGATTCGACAAAATTTGAGGTGTGAAAATTGTTTTTATCTTTTCACAATTAACAATATACTGCCATAAACAATAATAATAATCAGTAGAACCTCGCTAATACGAACACCAAAGGACGGTTAAAACTTGTTCGCTTTATCCGGAGTAATACCCACATTGAATAGCCATTGTAGGGACCTGATTTTGTGGAACTGTTTGTTCGTCTTATCTGGAAATTCGTATTAACCGTGTTCGTACTAACGAGGTTATACCGTACGTATATATTCATATTTACCTTTTATTCCGTAGAAATTTTTTCGAACTACGATATAAGTTGAAACACATTTCAAATAGTAACATTTTTTGGATGTAAAATCGATCGTTTAGATTGCTATAACCAAGTTCTCTCTATTTATACTCTCTCACATTTCTGCCTTAAGCAATGCTTTATAACAGAAAGCTAACTCATTAAAGAAATATAATCTAACCATGGATTCTAATAATAAATTCTTGTTTTCCATATTTTAACTCACCATAGCAACGTATCTGAGCATTTGGAATACTGTTCGGAATGTGCAATCATTTCAGAGCAATTTGTACAAGTAAAGCATTCTGGATGATAGAACTCATTTTTCCCAATATTCTATAACAACAATAACAACAACAATAACAACAACAACAACACCAATAAGACTAACAACAATAACAAGTACTCACCATAAACAGTCCCCTAATTTGCTTGCTACATCGATCACATATAACATTTCCCATATCTCTATCTATACCATTTCCCGAGGTGTCACTTGAGTCAACACGCGACACGGGCAACTGGTAGCATCTACACAGACAGTTCAATACACTATACACCATGGTATACTAATTCACACCCTACGTCATAATAAACTAGGCCTATTAGAAATACCTGCCTAATTATACTAATTCTAAACGTAAATAGATTAATGCAAATGCCGCCTTTTCTGATAAAAGATACGCCTTTTAGTGTAAGTTTTATAAAAAATGATTTAATAGCATAAATTGTAACTTCGTGAACTGAATATTATTTGGGATATGTATGTTGTCATAGTTACACAACCCTAAACTATGCATGCCAACAGGTGTAGAATGGCACAATATATAATTTGATTTAAAAGGAATTCAAATAAAGAGTGTAAGTTAGACCAGTGTTTATAAATGGAACCTAATGTCACATAATGTCACATAATGGCAGATTTAAAGCCTATCAAAAGCCATAACTGACAACTATCTAAATAAATTAAACTAAGGATTGAAAAGCAAATTTGAGTAAATTGGATGACTAAATTCATAAATTAAATTTTCCCATCTAAAGAATTTAATCAATTTATAAATTTTGTATAAATAATATGAACAAATGCTATTTATGCTACGAATTCCATTATTTAAAATGAATCTTAATTCAATAAAAAATTGCTAGATAACATTCAAATAATTTAATTAACTGTTTGTAGATCATACATATTAAACTACTTTGTTTTCAAACACTTAGATGGCATAAATAGTGTATTTAATTAAAAACATTATATTTCCTTGGGTCCAAACGACAAAATGTGTCCTATAAATAGAATCCAAAATACTTTTACACCTAAAATAATGATTTTGTATATGGTGTTCGTTTTTTGCAATGTTGGAAAAATCCTAAAAAGCGACGGCCGATTAAATAATAATATAATTTTACCAAAATTACATAATATTGGTAGAAATTGACTACTAGAATGGTTCTACTATAAATCGATCAACGTGTGTTGACGTCATAGCCTACAGACAGCCAGCTGTCTAGTAACTATTTGATATCGCGTTCGAGTTTGTCAGTGCGTCCGATAAAGCTTGTCTCTGTTCTTGGTTTAAGAATTGATAGCAAACGTCCCATACCTGGGGAGATGTATGGATATGCTGTATTATTGTAAGCACTCGATTGTGGCACTGTATATCTTCCGATGTGATTTCGAGACGAAAAGTTTCAGCGAAAATGGCCACTATTCGTGGTAAATTCGCGTTATTTGGACCCAGAATACTCTCGTTATTGCACTCTATAAGTTCGCATAAGTAGTTGTACACAATCACCGCCTCTTCGCGGTCTTCTACTATCGGAAGCCAAGAGAGGAAAAGCGGCAGAATAGTGTCGTAAGGAACTAATTGCGGAAGGTTCTTGCATATTTTAGCAACCGCAGATATTGCATTATCCGTCGCAGAACTTTCAAACAGAGACGAGCGAGCTTCGTCACGAGAAATACATTGGGACAATAAAGGTAAAGAGTCAATACAGGCCTGGCCAAAATGTTCCGGTGGACATTTCGAGAGTATCCCTAGTCCGTAGGCAGCGGCCTGTCTAATCTCGGGCTCGGGGTCATTCACATACGTCTGCATTTGAGCTAGAAACGTGTCTTTATACACGTGGCACTCCTCGCTTGCGAATTCCACCAAATCGTCGAATATGCATATGCCCCACTGACGCTCGCACTTGGGTCTGTCGGGCTGGACCAGGGATGCGAAGGTGGTTAACAGCTGATTGAAGAACGGAAGCAGAGCCGATCCGTGGGTGCTGAAGAGAGAGTGCATAACGTCGCTAACCTACATAGAGACAGAGCTGTAATGTTAAAGGGATATGTGTAATACAGTAAAACCTCCAAAGTGAACAACAACTCCAAAATAAGAACACTTTTTCCCGGTCCCAAATTTTCCCCATTGATTTAGACACACATTATGATAAATAATGAAAAGTGAACACCTCTCAGAAGTGAACGATTTTGCTGGTCCCCAGGGTGTTCACTTTCTAAAGGTTTTACTGTAGTTGTATAGTAGGTTATGTTGTATGGGCATTAAAGGGAGTAATATTCTGTTCATAATAGAGAGACTTTATAACAAGCGAACTCAACTTAATACAAACCCTATGTAAGTTGTAAATTGGGACCATAGGGCTTGTTCATGATAAAATAGGATACTCACACTTGTTATTAAACTTGGGACTTGTCTTAATGTTATACTAATCAGTGTTTCATACAGGATTTGCATGCAAGGGGGGCAATCTGGGATATGTAAATTCTTAAGGGGCATAAATCAAATTTCCTATATGTATCACACTTGTTATCTTCTCATAATGTTATACTATTGTTATTGTTTACACTATGTATCAATCAACCTTTGACAGAATATGCTCCTCCACATCTGTCTCTGCGGATATTCCCTCCTCTGTCTCCTCATCGATATCCTCTTCGTTTCTCTTCTCAATCCGTTCCTTAGCTTTCTCGGCGTACGTGTTAATGCTGTCTCTCAACAGTTGGACCAGGGATTCGTACTGGTCCGTCGTGAAACAGTTGTTGCCCATCATGTCAATGCACTTGCATAGAGATTCTAGCATCATAGCCTTTATACAAGTAATGTAGTCAAATAAGGAAATATTTATGACAGTAGAACCTCGTTAGTAGGAACACCAGGGGACCGTCAAAATGCGTTGGCCTTATCTGGAATTCGTATCAACCAAGTATTGGAAAGGCTTTGAAAGGGACTGAAGTTGGATTCGTATTAGCCGCCAATTTTATAATGTAATTTATAGACATTTCATCATTGCGAAGCCGGGTTTGTATATTATAAAGTGTGTCGATACATAAGTAAGCCCATAAACAAGTGGTTCCCAACCTGGGGTCCACAGAATGACTATAGGGGGTCCACGGTTTAAAAAAGTTGGGAATCGCTGCCATAAAACAAATACTGCTAGAAACACCAACGGACAATAAAAAATTTGTTCGCTTTATCCAGAGTTCGTATTAACCAGAGTAATATTCATTGAATAGCCATTATAGGGACCTGATTTTGTGGAACTGTTTGTTCGTATTATAAACCAAACACTGCTACAAACTAAAACTATAAGTTACTAGCTAACTAACGTGTATCTCTTCGTCGGGCTCTATATTGATGGCCTCGAGGAGGTGGGACCTGACCATGTCCCACATTCTGTTCAGCATATCCAGGTCAGTTTCCCGTACGCACTCCAGCAGCAGCGGCAGCGACTCCGCCGCACACGCACGCACCATCTCGTGAAACAGGAACTTTAGGTGCGGAACCATCAACTTGCAGACCTGCTCCGCGTACAGCGAGAACCCCTCTCTCAGGTCTCTAGCAAGGATAATAGTACGTTGTAAACAACTCCTTATAAGGGGTTGCAATAAGTTGTAATAAATTTATAAGTACAGTATACTCCGCTTAATAGAGACACTGGTTGATAGAATTCTCGCTTAATGGATTAAAATTTCACTGGATTTCACAGGACTGTTGCATGGCAGAATTGCTACCGTGGTAGAATTATAGTAAAATTATAGCATCTCCGTTATAAAGGGTTGTGGTAACCTTTATGTACAATGGTGTTCGTATAATAGTTTAGCATGAAATTGCTTGAGGAACAGAATTAACATTAAATGCTCGCTTGGGACTGAAAATAACTTGCTAATAGAGCAATATTGCTATTAAGCTAACACCAGTGTTACACCACTGTATTGCTAATTTTTGGCATCCTTATTACATAACGTTTGAAGCCCCTATAAGAGAGTTACAATTGTCACACTACCATACGCACCTGGCGTATATAACTAGCATTTGGCAGGCAGTGGCCTTCTCCTCTAGACCGGCCGTCTTAATCCCAAACTTCTGTTTGTCGGAGAGAGTTATGAATTCCCAGCCGGACTCATCGTCTCCGTCCAATCCCTCCTCTGTGCTCGGAATAATCGCCAGCTCCGGGGAATGGGAAGCGGCCTTCATGAGGGGGGTCATTACGACCGGCAGGAATTTAACGAAGTCCTGCTGTAGTATCTTACACATGCGCGCCCAGGAGCTCATCATGTAGGAAATCTGAGGATCGTCAGGCTCGAATTCGTCCTGCTCCGTTTGAGCCTATACATATGCAGAGTTAATGCCAGCTGTTGATATACAGTATATAACGAGATTCATAGTATACGTAGTTACTTAGCAATGGAAATTAAACTTTAGAAAAACATTATAAATAGATAGAAATAATCCTAGCTGTTAATACAAATACAGTCGACTCCCGATTAATAGAGCCACCTCGGGACCAGGTTACTTTGACCCGAATAAACGGAGAAATCAATTAACCGGAGTCGACTGTATATTTATCTACGTAATAGCAAGATTTACACTCAAATACAATGAACTCCCGTTATAATCAAGTCGGATATAACAAAATAACCGCTTATAACGAAATGGAATTCCGGATAAGGCGAACGCATTTTGACGGTCCCCTAGTATTCCTACTAACGAGGTTCTACTGTATATTATATCGCCTTATTTGGAAAGGCAAATAATTATATTTAAACTTGATTTCAAATTAATATTTAATTCATTAAACTTTGAATTAAAAGTTTGTTAAATACGTATGTTTTCTGAAATATTTATTAGTAATAATTACAGACTAAACTTTGTATAAACTACAAATAACGATAAATCATATTTTGTTACATAATTAATTTGCTTATGAAACGAAAATAATTATTTCCTATTTCTTACAAAAGCAACTAATAACAATATTATGAATAATTTCGGGTTGTTGATTAATTAATATAAAAACAATGACAAAATAATAGAAATTATTATATGAACCCTATTAGAATGCTCTTATTTGGGATAACTTATACTAACAGTATACTCCGCTTAATATAACCACCGGTTAATAGATTTCTCCGCTTAATGGGATCAAAATACACAGGATTTATAGGACGGAATGACAGTTTGACTCAAATATTCTCGTTTATTAGATTTCTCCGCTTAATCTGGTCAAACTATTAAGCGGAGTCAACTGTAAATAGATATTATAACAGTATAATTACCTTCAATAGAATAGCCATAATTTCAGATGCATCTTGCATGAACTTTTCCTTCCCAACAGCCAACCCAACTAGGCTAATGCACTCAATAGCTTTTCCCCTCAACAACCGTAGATCCTTGCTGGTTGCGTTCTGCACTATAAACTTAAGACTCGGCATAAACTGGTCGTAATACGGCATAAACAGATCTTCCACAGATTCCGCCACGGCTGCCAAAGCCGTTAGAATGCTCTCTAGGACTATCTTCCTTTGGTTAGCCACCAGTTCCTAATACAGGGGATACGGAATAAGGATTATATAGGGGCTTAGTTATATATCGACCAACACCTTTTTATATAAACACTTGTAGTTCACAAACACAACATACAATAGAACGAACACGGTTAATACGAATCCGGTTAATAAGTGTACTATTTCAGCCTCCTTCAAAGCCTTTTGACACCGGTTAATACGAATTTATGATAAGTAGTACACATTTTAAGGGTCCCCTGGTGTTCCGACTAACGAAGTTCTACTGTATTTACGATCAATATCCAATAATTCGAAAACTCAAGGGAAAAATAAATTTGGTCAATTTAGCGAATTATCGAACGGAAATTGTATGAGAGGGGCTTCCAAGGGGGAAAAAATTGTTTGAATTAGTGAAAGTTAAAATTAACGGGTATTCGAATTAATGGTTGTCGACTATATATGAGGAGTATATTTGCTCGGTTGGTGCTTGCAGCTAGCTACTGTACCTGTAGCTTAGCTGCCATGACAGAGGAGAGTATTAGCATTACTGTATGCTATAACCTGTATAATATACTGTGTATCTAGCTACCTGTAGCTTAGCTGCCATGACAGAGGAGAGTATTAGCATTACTGTATGCTATAACCTGTATAATATACTGTATGGCTAACTACCTGTAGCTTAGCTGCCATGACAGAGGAGAGTATTAGTATTACTGTATACTATAACCTGTATAATATACTGTGTATCTAACTACCTGTAGCTTAGCTGCCATGACAGAGGAGAGTATATTATTACTGTATGCTATAACCTGTATAATATACTGTGTATCTAACTACCTGTAGCTTAGCTGCCATGACAGAGGAGAGTATTAGTATTACTGTATACTATAACCTGCATAATATACTAGCTAGCTACCTGTAACTAGCTAACTACCTGTAGCTTGGCTGCCATGACAGAGGAGAGTGTTAGTATTACTATATGCTATAACCTGTATAACATACTAGCTAGCTACCTGTAACTAGCTAACTACCTGTAGCTTAGCTGCCATGACAGAGGAGAGTATCTCCACGACGGGTACCAAGTAGGGCGCCAGGACTTCCTGCGGACAGTCCTCGCAGAAGAGCGTGAGGGCCGCGGCGCAGTGGGCCTGCACGCGGGGCTGGGAGCTGTCGTGTAGCACCGACACAAGGGAGGGGACCACCCGGGCGTGGTGAGCAGTCTGGAACTTCTCAGGGAAGTCAGAGGAGAGCTGGCCGATACAGTTGCAGGCAGAGTAGCGGACTCGGGGGTGCGGGTCCTGGAGCAGGGGCAGCACGCAGCTCACGACCTAGGGGCATAGGGGTAGGATAGGGATATATACTGGTTAACAAACTAGTAAACAAAGTGATAAACTAACTAACTAACTAATAAACAAACAAATAAACTAACTAACTAAGTACTAACTAATAAACAATTAAACTGATTACAGAACTAACGAACGAAAGAACCAGTGTACGACAAATTAAATGGTTTGGCGGCGTTAACCACCAAAAATATTTCTTTAGCCACCAAATTTTACCTTAACTAATCCAGCATAAATTGTGGATTATTTTACTTTGTGTAGATTTAATTTGTCGATGTATTATTTGTTATTAATATTAGTGTTGTTACGGCATCAGAAATTTGTTAAGTCATCAGTGGTTTGTTAAACCAGCCATTGTTTATTCTTTAGCCACCAGAAAAAGTGAGGTGGTGACTTAGTTAGCCACCATCAAAATTTCATTTTATCGAGCACTGGAAAGAACGAACCTACTACCTAGCTACTACTAACATCACAATATCACTATACCTGCTCTAGCAGGGGCAGCATGTACTTATTGCACCCCTCAGCCGTGGCCGCCAGCACATTGAGAGCTGCCTGTCTGTATTCCCACCTCTCGTGTGACAGCATCTGCGGGACATTGGACAGGATGTGAGGCAGCAGACACCTGCCTCCCAGGGAGCAGGCCATCCGGTCCAGACTGGTCTCTGCGACCACCGCGTTGCAGGTGCTGTCTTCGTCGTCAATGCAGTCTTTGCTCTCCCAGCCCTCCTCCTCCTCCACCTGGCGACAGGGGGGGGTAATAGGAATGTATAGTCATGTATATGTTATCATGTTATACCCTGGCTAATCCGAACGGGATAGTCAAAAGCATTGTTGGGATTCAAATAAACGTTATTAAAAAACTTGACTTTATAAGAAAAGTAAATCTGTTAAAAAATACAATGTAAACTACAATAGACCAGTTAATTGGGTCAATAATTTCGGAATTACAGTTTGGCTCGAATTTGCACGAAATTTGCTTCCTAATAGGCGAACTTGCTATTAGAGGAATAGAATTAACATTAAATGCTCGCTTGGGGACTGAATAACTTGCTAACATAGCTAGCTAGGTACTGCTATACAAATACTACAATACAATATATCTATCTAGCTAAGTACCTCGACCATCATCTGTAGCAACAGCTGCACGAGTCTCTCCAGTATCTTGGCTTGTTTCCTGACCAGCGCCGGGGTTGACTCTGCCAGCGTCACTATCACCTCTAGGGCCAGCTGTCTGGAGGAGTCCGTAAGTTCTGAGCTCCCGATGCTCTTGCACATCAGCTCCAGGACCCCCCCGAAGTGCGGCTTTATGAACAGCGACGCGGACTCACACATCTCGATAAACGACTAAAGAGACATATAATACGGACAGGATAAAGAGAGTGTATAAGGGAAGTATTTAGTAGCCATGGTTAAATAACCAGGTTCCAATGCAACTACAGTAAACGCCCGTTATAACGAGATAATCGCTTATAACGAAATGGAGACGCTTATAACAAATATCCGGATACAACGAAGGTCCCAAGCACTTCGTTATAACGAGAGTTTACTGTATTTATATTACCATGAGATACAATAAAAGTAGACTCTGTTAGTAGGAACACCAGGGGACCGTATTAATATGTTCGTATTATCCGGAATTCGTATTAACCGGAGTCACTTGCATGCATTTGTATAGGCTAGGGGAATTAACCTTGTACTCCTTAACCGATATTTCCCTTATCCGTGTTCCTACTACAGTACACTTACAACCATGGATACTACTCACAAACCTTTAATAGGGTTGTGTCCTCCTGTGACACAATGGCTCTCTCTATGATCAGCAACATGGCAGGCAAGAGCTCCTGGAACGGCTTCCAAGTGTTGTTAGTGAGATTCTCCACAAAGCTGCATACTGCCATCACCGCGGCCTGCTGGACCATGGATTCTGAGTCGTTTAGCGTTTGCCAGAACAGCTGTCTGGCCACGCCGGTGTAGTGTTCCAGCTTGTCACCGAAAACAGACGGGAACACCTTGATTATGTGCAGCGCGTTCTCCCGTAGAGACGCCACCTAAGCAATGGAATGTGGGGTAATGTTAAAGAATATCTAGCCTCCTTTGGGGTATGATTATTGGAACATTTTAATTAGGAGCGCGAAAATTTGGAATCTTCTCCTATACCATAACATTAATTTGTGATTTAAACGAAATTGGATCAGACCAGGATTAGGAGCGTATTTACAAAATGGCTGTATAATACACTGGTTTATATGTTACTATGATAAGTAAACTCAGTTCTACAGGGGTTACGTTATAACCGAGTTATACTGTAGCAAGATTGCCTATTTGAATGTCTCCTTATGTTATCCTACTTGCTATACACTTGCTACTTGTTCGCTTCATAACCTAACTACATTGTGTACTCTTATGATACCATATCCTGCTTGCTATAAATATATATACCGTATTTACTATTTATTCGAATAGTAGCCTAGGCGTAGGCGATTATTGTTTTTAGGCCATTTTCTGAACAATAATTTTTGTGACTTTTCGAGAATATCACATGTTGACTAATATTAGATAAAGAAATTTACTCAGGGTACCCGTAGTAAATTTGTATTTGCTAATACTTGCTACTTGCTATCCACGTTTGAAAAAGGTTTGGAATCGCTTTATAACCTAATCACATTGTGTACCCTTATATTACGCTAGCCTACCTGTGATGTAGAGGACTGGAATAGGAACTGCAGCATTTCCGGCCAGTGGTTAACCTCGTTATCGTCTATGTAGAGTCTCGCTAGCTCCGCCACGGCATCGCACACCTTCCGTCTCACGACGGGCTCCCGCTCCGACTGCAACACCTGCAGGAGCTGCAGCTTGCAGGGGAGGAGGGCCTCGGGCTGTTCCTGGCACAGCTTGTCGCCCTGGGAGATTATCAGCTGGCGGAGCAGCACGCAGGACATCTGACGAACCTCGGGGGCCTAAGGGGGGGGGGGTATAGTATAAGCTCTCTATTGAGTCTATTGAATGCAGTCTTATACTAACATATATCAAGTGTAATGTACACTATCAACATACTTGTTTACCTATTATAACATGAGAATGCTTATATAGAGCTGAGCTCTAGTAGAGTTCAGATTTTTTCCCATACTAAAAGCCCAGGCTTACTTTCTAAAGGTCAATTTCAAAGCCTGGGAAAAACTGACCTTTCTCAGTGCCTGAATACACATACGTACTGAAAAACTGAACTCTACTAGAGCTGAGCTCTATATAAGTAATTTGTTATAACATTTGTTTACCAATTATAACATTTGAAGTTAGTTTATATCTCGTATATTAATGCGGTTTCTATTGTTCTATTTGCAGTGTAACTACACTCTCTATTGAGTCTATTGAATGCAGTCTTATATCAAGTATAAGGGGACCGTAAATTCATGTAGTGAATTGTATATACAGTCGACTCCGCTTAATAGAGTCACCTCGGGACCAGGTCGCTTTGACCCCATTAAGCGGAGAAATTTATTAACCGAAATTTTTTTAAGCCAAATGTAATTCCGTCCTATAAATCCTGTGAAACTCATTTTCGCCTACGACTTATATATATACTCTGAGTATGTCACAGGTGTTCACATAAGCGGAACTATACTAGACTATACAGAGAATAACACCTGCTTACTGCTATACTATAGTAGACACCAACACCTGCATACAAACATCTGCTATTCTGTCTGTGATACAGTAGCACGATAAGTATAAATACAGACAAGTTGTGAGATTTAAGAGCAAAATAGATATTCTTACGGGAGCGACAGTATACAGTAGCTCGTATAAAAACACTAGTGTTATAATTAGAATACAATAGACTCTGTTAGTAGGAACACGCATAAGGGAAATATCGGTTAAAGAGTACAAGGTTAATTCCCCTAACCTATACAAATGCATTTTTTGCAAGTGACTCCAGTTAATACGAATTCCGGATAATACGAACATATTAAGACGGTCCCCTGGTGTTCCTACTAACAGAGTCTACTGTATGTTGGTATATATTAGTATTGTTGTGTTGTTGTTGTTGTCTACTGTCACTCACCATGCTAGTGCATATGGTGTTGAGGTGTAGGAGAATCTGTGAAACCGGAGGAATGGAACTTATTTTATTCTCGGCTGTCTGTCTGACTGAATTATCTTCCGAGAGCACATCTGCTAAGAGCTGACTGAATTCCCCGCATAACTGGTCATCCATTTAGCTACTAAGCACAACAACAACAACAACAACAACAACAACAACAACAACAACAACAACAGATAGTGATCAACAACAAAAGTATCAACTCATTTATATATCAAATAGTATGATGTGTTGTTACTGTTGTTTTGTTGTTGTTTACAAATGAAATGTATAAAATCCAATTTGAAATTAAAACACAGTATATAATCTTGAATGTATAAAAAAGGAAAATTCACAGAAATAATCTAAAAAATATACAAAAACAAACAAACTCACTTCTAAAATAGTTTCCAGTCAACAACAACAATTATCAAAAGAACCTACACAACTTAACGTGCTCACTTGTTACTGGTTTTACAGCAATTTTTTTCGGCGTTTTTTTCGGAGTTAAACATTCTGCAATAGTTTGTAGCAATTTATCAACATTTACATTATCTTTCGCTGAAACATCAAATATTCTTTCTATACTAATTCCATATTGCTCGGTTGAATAATTTTCTATTTGAGACTTACTCACCTTTCGAGTTAAATCCGATTTATTTCCAACCATAAACTTATGTATTTTGCTCATAAGGTATTCTGGTGTTGCATCAAATGTCTCTTCAAACCAATGTTTTAGGTGCAGAAAAGTTGCATTGTCATCCAGTGCGAATACAAACAGAACCACGGATGCGTTTCGCAGAATGGAGGGGGGAATGGAACTGTGGTACGTCTCGAAACCACACGTGTCAACAAACTGCAGCTACATAGAGTATTAACATAAATAAGGAATTAATAACATGCTAGTAAATCTAATAGCTAGTATTATACATGGTACTTGTATTCAAAGTATAATAACCTATAATAGCCATCACTAGTATACTGTTTAATTTCCATATTAGTATAAATATTTCGGCCATAATGACATTTCCCAATTAGAATAGAGCGTAAAAGTGTAATAGGAAGTATAAAATGTGAATCAATAGTAAAAACACGGTAAGTAAACCGTCATAGATAGAGAGTATCCCTGGTCATAGTAATAGAGTAAGTAAACCGTCATGCTAAGTATACTGTCATACAAACAATACTACACGTATTAGTAACTTCATAAAAGCAATAAAGCAACAACTTATATAACTACAGTCAGGTTCTTTTATTATGAACATTCAAGGGAGCAATAATTGTGTTCATAATAAAGACTTTATAATAAGCGAACTCAACTTAATATAAACCTATGTAAGTTGTTAATTGGGACCATAGGGCTTGTTCATAATAAAAAATCTTCATATTAATTAAGCAGACGAAATCTTGTTCACAATAAGCAGACCTGACTGTATATAACTCACCATGACATCTCCATCTAAGGTCCTACAGGTTTTATCGAACTGTGCGATCTGAGTTGTAGAGGATCCCGAGTCACGAAAGAATCCGTCTTTAATCAGATAGAAAAGCGAAGTTTTGCCAACCCCGGAATCCCCTAGCAAAACCACTTTATGAACACTCGAGTGGGACTCTGTTAGGTTAGGAGGATTTGCTGCCATTTGTATCTACGTACAGTGGATGCCGGTTATAAGAACATCGTCGGGAACTGCATAGTGTTCTTATAACCGGCATACATTATATAGGGTATATGCCAACCGTTTTCCAGTACAGTCGAAATCGGATTATTTTGTCCAATTCTTTTCATGGATAATTCGACAAAATAATCCGATAAGACAAATAAACCCGGTGGGATATCCATGCAAAATGGTATACGTATTTATCATAATTTTCCTCGAATATTAGGACAAAATACTCCGATAAAACAAAATAATCCGATGACAAAATAATCCTATTTCGACTGTATACTAATGTTCTTATAACCGATATCTCTGTATAGTGTCAAATAAAGGTCAGTAGAACCTGCATAATCCGACCCTCTATAATCCGGAATTCAGCTAAACCAACACTTTTTCCATATCCCAACGGGTGTAGAATTAGACAGGTAACCAACTGTACATTTATGTTCCCTTTATCCGACATTCACATTAAGGTGTTACTAAGCATTTTAAGGGAAATTATAAGAAATCGAAATATGTACGTATTAACACGTACAGTCGACTCCGCTTAATCGGGTCACATCGGGACCAGGTTGTTTTGACCCGATTAAGCGGAGAAACCGATTAACCGAAAATATTTTAGGCCAAACTGTAATTCTGTCCTATAAATCCTGTGAAATTTTGACCCGATTAAGCGGAGAAACCGATTAACCGGTGGCTCTATTAAGCGGAGTCTACTGTATATCAAGTGTTGTTCGGTTAATAAATAGATAAATAAATAAATACGATAGTTCCATTAAACACTTCATTAATGACAGGAAAGGGGAATTAATCTAAAACATTAAATTCATTTTATAACAAATATCGAGCATTTATTAGTATTAATCCGATTCACTACCTGAACTTAATTTGGGCTTTGAATAATCGGCTTTAACCGAATTTCCGATACCGGTGAATTTACTACTGTTATTTGAGGGTCGCGGTATTATTATTTTGGATTGTTTAGGAGTACTTTGTCGCCTTAAAACCGGAGTTATCTGTTCCCTGGCCTGACTTTCCTTCCAGTTAAAGTACCGTTTCGAGAAATCTACAAACTTTGAGACGTCAACAGACCCCCATTTGAATTCCTCTGGGGGAACAGGGTCCACGTGAGGTGTCAGAAAAGCGTGCCACACCCTCTCGTCCGGAAACCCTTTCGGGAATTCCGCTCGATTCAACAAACCATCTTCGCCCCCGCATTTCGACTGAAATCCTAACTTAGCTGTTTGCGAAGCAGCGAGAATATTCGTGAGAGGAGTTAAACCGTCGCTCTTGAATGATTTCAGCAAAAGAGGCGCGTGTTTAACACCAATCCCTTTGACACCTTCCGTATAATCACACCCCAGTAAGTAAGCCAATCGTATCAGGTCCTCTCTACTCAGTTCCAGGTCCCGACTAACTCGGTCCATGCAGTACATTTGAGGTCCGAGTCTACTCTTCATGCTGAAGAAGTGTCTGTATACCGTGTGACCCCCGAATAGGAAGATATCAGAGTCGTCTGTTATAGTTCCTGTTGTCACCCTGCTTAGTTCCAGATTAGCGCACTGAGCCTCGGCTTCGAAAGGCGCGACTAAATACGGAATTCCGAACACAGCTAACAGTTCCATAACCGCATCTTGTATTTCCCTCGTAACACCATGGATATGTCTCTCTCGCTGGGAAACCTCGCGAGTCAAAGCAGACATTTCGTTCCGAATTTCTTCAAGCGAAGAGCTAGGAACTGAATTAGGAACTAAGTCCGTGCCTAACAACAGACTTGGTATAGAGGAATGCAGCGTATCAGAATCCCCGCTCGAAGAGGGGACTAAGCAGGCTGCTGATTGGTCAGCTGAGATAGGCGTGGGGGCTATTGACTCCTCCGAGACTGAAGTAGGAACTATCTCCGAGTATAGTTCCATATTAGGTTCCAGTTCGAAAGCTGGGGTCTCCTGTTGACAGACGCGCTTGGGACAGGGGGTCAGGGAGGGGGTCACTTGGAACACATCGTCCGAAACGTGAGAGAGACACTCGACCGTCTTAACCGCAGAGACGGGTGGGAGAATTAGTTCCATATTAGAGGTGAGATTCTTGGGAGATTTCGACCTTTTGAATCCTTGGTGTTTGGCTGACAAATGTATTCCGTCGAGTGGCGGCGTGAGGTCATCGAGGCCTTTGACTGATGACGTCACACACTCTGGGTTGATGTCTCTAATGCCGGATTGGCTGTGACAAGAAGTTATCGAGGTTAGTTTGCCAGTCGGCCCTTGTTCCGCTAGAATTTGTGTTCCGTCTGTGAATGATACCTTAACTAGTTGAGTGGGACCGTTTATAGTTCCGGTTATAGCATCATGTTGTGTGGTGTTGTTGTTACCGTGGTTATTATGTGGTATATCCGTTCCTTCGTAATACCTGCCAACTTGAGCAACCGGGGTATAAGGTTCGTTAATAACTTCCATTTTTGGGAGTTCCTGTATATTGAATTTAGAATCGGTTGAGTTGGTTTTCTTGACTAAAATAACATGTTTTCCCTCGTGACTACTGACACGATCGGAATGCACTTTGTAGCCTTCAGTTCCAGTTCCAGTTCCAATTACAGATGAATTGTTCAGTTCCCTTTGTTCTCTATTTATACTTTCTAGCTTTTTACTTATGCTTCTGCGAGCTAAAAGATTCGCGATTTGGCGCTTAGAAATTTCTTCTGGACTTTGGTTATCAACACCTTGGTTACCACCAAGCACGTTTGGAATTGACACTAAATTAATCTTTTGTTTTAAAGTCAGAATATCAATTTGAATATCGGGCGGGAGATTAGAAAATATCTCAGATTTTGGATCCAAATTAATTATTTGTTCTATCGAAGTTAGTTCGTCGTACTCCTCATCGGATTGGTCAGTTTCCAGAACAGTTGAAGAGCTTGGGAGTTCAAACAAATCAGAATGCCCGCTCGAAACAGAATTAATACAAGGTGTCTGTCCTTGTAAGAGCTGATAGTGAATGGTTTTTATAATATGTTTGTATTTAGCTTCGTCATGTTGTTTTTGTGCCTGTTTTCGTCTGGTGTCTCTTGAAATGATTGTGTCGCGTTTGAGTAAAGGGTGTGCCCCATCAAACACAAATATAGGTTTTATTCCGTAGTTCAAGAGTTTGCAAATTCGCTTCAAAAGATCGATTAGGTATGCATGGGGGTTTTGGCCTGCGGATCGATGTGACTGGATTTGGTGCAGCCAGATATTAATGTCGACAGATATAACCTGGCCCTGGAGGGACTCGTAATCGAAACTCATTCCAGCCGCCTGGAGGAGTGCCCACAGATGTTTGACACCCATTCTATAATTAGCTACAAATATACAGTATAACCCGATTAGTACGTACCTGGTTTAGTAAGTACTAACTTGTTACAAAGTTTGTCAATTTATATGTATCTCAATGTCTTGTCAACTCGGTTAGTACGTACTAAGCGATTCTGTACTGTAGAACTTGTTCTATAATTAGCTACGAATACTATAGTGTAGATTGTGGAGAATAAAATATCTATTTATAGGCAACTGTATTTTATTCAAAAACTGTGCATAAACTAATTCAGGTAAATTCAAAATTATATAAGCGAAATAAATGCAACTGCATATAGCGTTTGCAATATTATAGAGGACAGGCCTAAGAGATATTAAACGTAGAATGGAATGTGAAGTATAATTGTCCTGGATATTTCTCCCGATTAACAAGTTTTAACAACTGTCCAAATTGTATTAATCTAATCCAAAGTAACTGGATGTGAAAACGGAGTTTAAACCAATTAAATCAGACGCAACAGTACTATATCATGGCGCTTAATTCGACCAATAGAATTAGTGCGGCAGTTGTAAAGCTGTCAATAGTCAGATAGAACATATAAATAGACATAATTAGCAGCTTTTCATTCATTCGTATTGATAGGTGTATCACAGAACAGAACTTGGGAAATATAAGCAAAAGCTGGAACATTTGAGAATACAGATAAAACAGGTAATATTTTATTGATGTATAAATGCATACATTTATATTATACGCTACACTTTCGAGTCCAGAAGATACGATTTCCAATAGGATTCCAACTCGCTCTGCCTAACCGGTGTAAGCGCGTTATGGGGACCCCAGCGTTATAGGGCTATAACACCTAAAACGCTGGGGTCCCCATAAAGCGGTTACACCGGAATGATATCAGTCCGTTGAACTCTTGTGTTGCACACAGCTCTTTGCAAACGAGTTGTCAGTTTTGGATAATAGAGAGGTACAGGATTAATGAAAGAATAATGTTCAATACAATATCCTCTTAGCACTTGGTCTGACAATTGGAAGAGATGCCGGTTATAAGAACATGTCGGCTATAATAACATTATATGCAGTTCCCGACGATGTTCTTATAACCAGCATTCACTGTGTGTGTTAGAGTTATCTTGATGGTGCTATTAACAATATTATTAATTAATTAATCCAAAGTTCCAAACTCTTTCTTAATAGAAAAATTTTCTCAAGTGTTAGCTTTAAAATCTATTTCAGAAAACTTTCTGGACTCTTCAGATCTTGCAAAATAATCTCTTAATTCCTTGCACTCATCGATATTTTTTCTTCGATATTTTTCTTTTCTTGTAACTTAAAGTCTCACCATATGGTTGAGAAACGATTTTTGTAATAGTATCGGGATAGTTTCCAACGATATCTACTAGCCATGAATCTAACTACACATTAAACAAAGGAACTGATAAAGAGCTAGTATCCAATATTTAGAAACATGTACCATGGAATACTAAATCATAACGAGACTCGTTAGTAGAACACAGAAAATATACCCAGTATACGGAGTATAATTTCCCCTCAGTTCTCATACAAATTAGAACGAGCGACTATTGCATTTGTAGAAATGGACTTTTTACGAACGAATGGGAAAGGGAGAAATGTTCTGTTTAATTATAATAAAAATAAGTAATACATTTAGTACGTAAATAACAGGCAATAAAATTACAACCTTTTCATGCATAAAATACAACTAAAATCCCGTAGACAATACCTATCAAAGGAATGGCCTCTAATACGTGTGTTTACTGAATGCAGTGGTGTCCCACATTCCTATCTCTCGTTAGTGTAACCAAGGTCTACTCTTGAGGAATGGGTCTTCTGAAACTACTTTCTTTCCACTCGAAGCATCGACCTGTGCTGCCGGCTTAGCAAACATAGCGGCTATGTTGTTAGCGAATAGCGGCACTTCACTTGTGGGCGTTCTTGTAGGGGAGATTTCCCCCGGTACATACGAAGGGTTCGTTTTGGAGAGAGACGGTTTGGACTTGTCTATGTCTTTACTTATACCTATAGAATACAGTGTATTATACAGCCATTTATAAATACGCTCCTAATCCTGTTTTGATCCAATTTCATACGTCTAAATCACAAATTAATGTTACGGTATAGGAAATAATTCCAAATTTTCCCGCTCCTATATTCAAATTTCCCAAAAATTAGCTCCAAAAGGAGCGTCTCGCGCTCCTGGATAATTCCTTGATAGAATAGCCAATAGAGATAGAATAATCTTATGCAGAGTTGACACAACCTATGGACCTAACTACCTTTCCCGACTAATTCGTCCTGACTGGAATCCTCGTCATGTATCGGCTGTCCCATGGCGTCCTTCTTGGCCTCCCTCTTGGCCCGGGCCTCGCCCCCCTGGGTCCCCCTAGCGGTCCTGTCGCCCTCTGTCTCCAGCTGAGTATCCCGGTGTTCCTCCTCTCCCTCGTCAAGAGAGACCTGTCTAGACTTGCTCCTCAACCTAAGCGCCGCGGGAGAGACGCCCTCCCCGGGCATGCTCTCGGTTCGGGGCGGGGTGTCCTCACTTCCGGTCACGGACAGCTCCGAGGTGAGGGCTCGCTGGCTCCGCTGTCGGTTCCTCCGTCGGGGTGTGTCCCGTCGCCTGCTCACCATGTTATCCTTGGGGCAGTGGGGGGCCTTCCGAAGGTCTAGGGAGTGAGATAAAATGTATCGAGTTAAGTGACCCTATTTATAGGTCGCAACTCACTTGATAGAATGTCATCCACTGCTCCATCGTATGCGGCATCATGATGCATGTCCACAGTCTAATGTAAATAGTTATAAGCTTGTTGTTTGTTTGTTGGTTGGTTTGTTTGTTTGTTTGTTTGTTTGTTTGTTTGTTTGTTTGTTTGTTTGTTTGTTTATAGGTAGTCTCACCGGTTTATCTTCCGCTTTCCTGACACTGGGTCTCGTTCTCTTCAGAGCTATTTCTTGAGATTTCTCAAATATTAATATTCTCTGTTCATTTTCTTTCTCAACTCGCTACAGAAGTATAACAATAATACAGTTTGTGTTATGAACATTCAAGGGACCAATAATTGTGTATATGTTATATAGAGACTTTATAATAAGCGAACTCAACTTAATACAAACCCTATGTAAGTTGTTAAATTGGGACCTAGGGCTTGATCATAATACCTGATTGTATCAATTTGCTGCACTTATACTGCAGCTACTAACCTCATAGTGCACTCTGAATTTGTTGAGAAGCAGGAACATGGTATTGCTCTTGAGACAAGCAGAGTCCTCCCCTAGATACTTCCCACACTTCAGGTATGCGGTCTAAAGAAGATATCCTTATAATACAACAACAACAACAACAACAACAAACAAACAAACAAACAAAACTATTGTTACCTTTGCTAGTTTGTAGTCCTCAGTCAATTTGGTCACCTTAGGTTCGTTAGTTAATAAGAAATGCTTCAACACTTCATTCTCCTTGTCAATCACAAGTTCCCTAACAGCTTTTCCGCACTGCTTAACCAGTTCCTACAAACGAATTATAATAACGCGTACTCCCTATAGCAAATATTATACATCCTGTAGACCCCTCCCATTGACCGTAATACTAATTTTGAGATCTTGTGGACCCAGGTTGGGAACCACTGCCCTACTTATAACATACTTGTATGTCCGCTTCTAGGTTATCCATGGTTACTAAGCTCGCTTTATGTAGATACCGCATCTCTGTTACGAAGCTGGAATATTGAGGGTTTGTGTCTTTAACTGTTTTTGCTATGTAATGCAGTAGAGACTGCTTCTTGTCTGTAGACCACGTAGAGCTCAACTAAAGACACACCAAAGTTCAATCAACCACTTAATGGAAGTATACACACTAATGTATAGATATGTTATTATTATATGAGGTTACCAGGTCTAGACTTTCTAGCTTGAACCCGTATACAGCTCCTCTCTTAGAACTGTTCATGTAATTCCCAAACGCCAACACCAGTTCCATAATCTTCCTAAAACTCTGAGAAGAGAGCACTGAGTGGGATGCAGTGCTGACACAGTCGAGTTTCTATAAAAACAGAATTCGTTAATGAGATTATTCAATAGGAGTCCCCTTGCTAATTAACAGAGTCATTAGAATAAGCATATTATAACATACCAAGTAGGTATGTGGTTACAACCTAGTCTGGTATATACCATTGCAGACATGTATACTATACAGGTATACTATACAGGTACACTATACAGAGATTACAGTACTATTACACAAGAAGAGAGATTATAATAAATCTTACAGTTTGCAGCCTCTCCAGCTCGTCTACACAGCCACACAGAAACAGCATAACTTCTAGCTTGGCACTGAGTCTCTCTATCGAGTAGAGCTAAGGAATATCGTTATAACAATAGGAATATAGTAGACTCTATTGAATTGCAACATGTGATAGATCCAGGTAGTTTGTCCCGATATACATTATAGTATTAGTGCTAATTGTTGCATGTAGATACCTGGCACCTATTAACAAGTTATTATCTTATTTTAAGACATAGTGGTTCCTAGATCTAGATATATGTCCCTATTAACAAGTAATTATCATATTTGTAAGCCAAAGTGGTTCCTAGATATATGTCCCTATTAACAAGTAATTATCTTATATTGTAAGCATAGTGGTTCCTATATAGCTGTCTTATTAACAAGTTATTATCTTATTGTAAGACAAAGTAGTTCATAGATATATGTCCCTATGGTACACATAAGTATTCTGTAACTAATGATTACTTCGAGCAGAAACTTTTCTTCTTGTAGCAACTTTGGTTTCGCTTTAGTGTTCAGTTTCTGAGAATAATCGGATTCCTCTTTGTTGTATTTCTCCATAGCTTTCTCTTCCAGCTCCGAGGGCACCAGCTTGCAGAGCAACTCCACGTATTCTGAGCTCAGAACCTTAGTGTTCATGCTAAACAGAATAAGAGAGACTTTATAATAAGCGAACTCAACTCAATACAAACCCTATTTAAGTTATTAATTGGAACCAAAGGGCTTGTTCATAAATTAACAGAATCATAATAATAAGTTTTTCATATTAAGCATACCTAACTGTAATTGCAATGGTAGGATACAACGAATTATATCTGCCAACACGTTTCTAATGGAATTCCCTGGCATTTTTTCATCAAAATTAACATTTACGAAGCCCTGGATTATATAATGAAAAAGTGTTAGTCTATATATAAGCAAGCCCTTGGCAGAATGGTATAGTGCTCACCTATTAACAGCGCTCTTGATGTCCTTAACTTCCTTGCCGAACCTCTTCATGGCTATCCCTATGTTCCTGACCCGATTGGTCTCCAGGAAGACGGGGGGTTGCACCGCCTTTGGGGTCCCTATCCTCTGTAGGACCTTAGCGGCCTTGGAGGAGGGAGCCTCTCTTCTCGCCTGCTCCTGTTTGGGCTGAGCCTTAGTCTTGAAGGTCTCTTCGAAGTCTCGGAAGTCCAGTGTCTATAGTAGAGTTGTATAAGGTGTATGGGTATTTGTAACAGTGTAATATAACAGAGTTGTATAAGGTGTAATTCTTATATAGAGCTGAGCTTTGTAGAGTTCAGATTTTTTCCCATACTAAAAGCCCAGGCTTACTTTCTAAAGGTCAATTTCAAAGCTTGGAGAAAAACTGACCTTTTTCAGTGCCTGAATCACATAGTGAAAAACTGAACTCTACTGGTGTAATGGGTATTGTTACAGTGTAATATAAAGCGTGTTTTGCATGAAATTTGCTTGCTAATAGGCAAACTTGCAATTAGAGGAACAGAATTAACATAAAATGCTGAAAATAAGTTGCTAATAGAGCAATATAATATTTGCTATTGGAGAAATTGCTATCACAATTGTAAACATGATCAGCACTGTCTAATCATCAATTTAACCTTGCATAGAAAAGAGATTAAATCTCCTGGTTAAATTAACTTATGCATGAACTAACCGAGTTAACAGAATTCGTTTATACGTAATTATAATTATGTATTAATATATATGTTAGCAGAATAATTGCATTACCTTTAGAATATTCTCGTCGTCTATTTCTGAGAAGATGGTACCGTGCACCTGAGCTCTCGTGACGGTACACCAGTTAAGAACCGGAAGTCTGTAGTTGGTTTGTATGCGTCGCTTCTCTCCTGGAACTGTTGAAGAGACACCCTTGTTTGCACGAGATTTGTTGCTGATGTCTCCTATTTTATATCAAATAATATCGGAGTAATTGCGTAGGAAATTATCCTTTATTGTGGTTGATGCAATCAAGTTTTGAATAGGTAGAAAGTTCGAACTGTATACGTATAAACCGATTATTTCTTTGGTTTGTAACAAAGGGAAACAGCTGAGAATATTCAATATTAAATTACAGTCGATTCCGCTTAATGAGTCAACTGCTTAATCGGGAAACTTATTTAATTTCCCAGGAACAGAATCATGTCAATAAAAGCGATATAATATAATTCGGATAATTTGGTCAAATATCGTGTAATTTCAAGTTATACAGTATAACCTGTTAACAACTGCCATCCAAAGGAATGGTCAAAATGTCCGTTAATACACAGGTGACCGCTATACATAGGTTGATTATAATAGTGGAATAGCGGCTACTCCGATATTCCGGGCACTTTTAAAGTCCCGTTTGACTTCATATGATGGACATATCAACATTAATATAATTCACAATTACGGCCAACCCTAATTTACGGCCATTTTTTCGGTCCTGAGGGTGACTGTAATTCAGGGGTTTCACTGTGTATGGGAAGTCATGTGGGGACCTATTCTAAGTGTCGTAATAACGAGGTTATACTGTATGCAATAAGTGTATAGTCTACTGTATATATGATACAATAAGTGTCATAGACAGGTTCTACTGTATATGCTAAGTACTAAGTGCCTTTATAGAAAGGTTCTACTGTATGTACTGTATATACTATACAATAAGTGTCGTACTAAGTGTGTATATGCTATAAGATACAATAAGTGTGTACCTATATCCGGAGGGGGATCTGGAATGGAGCTCTGCACCCCTGGCAGGTCCGGGGGCGGGGCGGGTATGTTCCTGTCCTCCTCAGCCTCCGGGAGGGGGGGCGGGGGGTCTGGTATCTCAGCAGGGGGCATGGGGGGTGTAGTCGTGTCAACAGATAGAGGGAGCTAATGATAGTATAGTGTATAAGTACTGTATATAATGATATAGTGTATAAGTATTGAATTTGTAGCTAATGATATAGTGTATAAGTACTGTAGCTAATGATAGAGTGTATAAGTACTGTATATAATGATATAGTATAATAAGTACTGTAATTTGTAGCTAATGATATAGTGTATAAGTATTGAAATTTGTAGCTAATGATATAGTGTAATATTATAAGTATTGAAATTTGTATCTAATTATATAATGTATAAGTATTGTAGCTAAATAATAAGTATTGTATTTAATGATATAATAATTACAGTCAGGTTCTTATTATGAACATTAAAGGGACCAAAACATGTGTTCATAATAGAGAGACTCATAATAAGCGAACCCAACTTAATACAAACATATGTAAGTTGTTAATTAGGACCATAGGGTTTGTTCTTAATAACAAGTTTTCACAATAAGCACACTGACTGTAGTTGTTATTTAAGGAGTATAAGCAGTCTATAATAAGCAGTCTATAATAAGGAGTATTATAAGCAGTCTATAATAAGCAGTCTATAATAAGGAGTATAAAGCAGTCTATATTGCCATTACCTCTACGCTCTGATTCCTGAGCTTCTCCTCGTAGCTGGCTGCCTGCTGCTCCAGCTTAACAGACAGAATGGCCTCCTCCTTGCTCTTCTCGTCTAACATTCCATTTGCCGAGTTGAGTCTCTCGGTTAGGAGCTGAGACTCCCTCTCTAGCTTAGCTACGGAATGCAATGCGATAAATAAATACAATCGAATGTGTTCCATTCTCCGAGATAATGGGTGTAATCATGGGGGGTTGGGCCCAAATAAATTTTAACTCAGCCCCGAATTTTCTACAATAACATTGAATTAATTTGCTAGCATGATAATTAATATTTTGGTTAAGCGGTTTAGGATTTACATAACCCGAGACAAGAGACAAGATTCTACGTATTTAATGCATAATAAGTGTTTTAACCATTGTGGGTATTTAGCTAATCACATAGCAATTGTTCTAACGAACAATGAGATTCAAAAGAGCAATAAATATAATATAATTCGATAGCATAGAGAAGATGGTTAATGTGTCTATAAGAAATATATGTAACATATGGTCATGCAATCTTATCGTGAATTCTATTAGTAGTCCAAAGGACTAATTTGAGCCAAACTAATTTGAGCCAAATTGGATTAATCGAATTACTTATCAATTACTGATTGATTTGTAAAAAGAGATTTTGCTAGCAATATAATAAGTAAGATTATGTCAGGTAAGATACCAAATTGTAAGTAGAAACCTTTTACCAGAAAATTGACGACCAATATTATTAATCAGCAATTTCAATTAGGTTAATTTATTGATAAAAGATTGTTGCGATTGTGTAATATTAACTAAGGAGAAAGGAAAAAGTAAATTATTCATTCTATAAATAGAATAGATATGAATCACGTGTAAGAAATAATATTTCAGAATTTAGGGGACCGGAGAATTGGGAATTTAGGACAAAATATGAAATTGAAAATAAGTACTATGTAATAACTCCTATGAATAATATTACAAATGCTATCACAGGGTATTATCCAGAACATTTTACTGGAATTTCTAATACAGTAATTCCCACAAAATACGTTAGCAAAATCTAGCATAATAGTTCTAAATTAACCGCAATTACTCACCAATCGTTTTAATAGATTCGAATTCACAGGCCGTATATTTCTTGTCTGATTCTTCAGATTTCTCTTTCAACAATTCCAAATCGCGACTCGTTTCGTCTGCATGGTGACAGCTATCCAGCTAAGTATAATAATATAATTAATGTTAGTTAACATACAGTGAACTCCCGTTATAACCAAGTCGGATATAACGAAATAACCGCTTATAACGATATGGATATTTCCCCTAGAGCACTAAATGGATTAATAATTATCCGCTTATAACGAATATCCGGATATAACGAAGGTATTTACAGGTCCCAAGCACTTCGTTATAACGAGAGTTTACTTTATATAAAATGTTTGTGTTTACCAATTCCTGAACATCGAGGTTGTCTTCGCGGTATGCTATAGACAGATCCATAAACTTAGCGTGCGTCTCCTCTTCCTCCAAAGCCTAAACAACAACAAACAAACAAACAAACAAACAAACAAACAAACAAACAAACAAACAAACAACAAACAACAAACAAATAAACTTACTAACTACATACTAACTAACTAATAAACTACTTACTTACTACATACTAACAAAGAAACAAACATATTTGGTATACTATAACTTACATATAGGAACTCGTCTAATCCTAATTGTGAGAACTCGTGGTACAATCTAACTCTGTAATTCAAGCTAGGAGACATGCTGCATAGTATGTAGATAAATCCCAAACAGGAGAGCTACAAACAACAACAAATAAACAACAAATAAACAACAACTAATAAATAACAATAAGTATACAACAACAATAAACACAAGAGAAAACAAACAACAAATAAAAAACAAAAAAAGAAACAAACAACAACAACAACAACAACAACAACTCACTCTAAACTCCATGGTACAGGAGTTATCATAGAAATGGTACACTAGAGTCTGGAACCTGTGAGCCTCCCCTTTGCAAACAGAAAACGCATCCACTGCCTCTATCACCTTGTGGTGTCCGTTGAGGTTCTTAAAGTGGCACACAACCGACAGCAGATCCAGGATAAGCACGCTAGTTCTATTTATAGACATACACAGGGTAATATAGCTACAGTATACTCCGGTTAATAGAGCCACCGGTTATAGACTTCTCCGCTTAATGGGGTCAAAATTTCACAGGATTTATAGGACGGAATTACATTTTGGCTAAATATATTACGGTCAATAGATTTCTCCGCTTAATCGGGTCGAAATTTCACAGGATTTATAAGATGGAATTACATTTTGGCTAAATATATTTCGGTCAATAGATTTCTCCGATTAATCGGGTCGAAATTTCACAGGATTTATAGGACGGAATTACACTTTGGCTTAACATATTTTCGGTTAATAGATTTCTCCGCTTAATCGGGTCAAAGTAACCTGGTCCCGAGGTGACTCTATTAAGCGGAGTCGACTGTATTCGTAGATAAGTTGATACTTACCTCAGTTGTGATACGAGCATAACTCTAGTCATCTGAGTGAGACAGTCTCTGTGACCCAGAATAGAATGCAGTCCACACTAAACAACAACAATAACAACAACAACAATAAATTTCATATCAAGTGACAGCGGTCGCCACATAAGTAAACAACAACAACAATAATAACAACTCTATTAATATTAGCTAATGGGCAGTAACACATTTGAAATCGAGACACTTAATTAGACACATCGTTATTTACGTGTGTGCAGTTAAATATGCAAAGTTGTATCTGAATAGATCAGCCAGGTATCATGTCTGAATTAATACTATGTCACAAACAAACGGGAATACAATACATTCTCTATGCAATTAGGAATAACAGAACTTATTCGTATTGAATTCAACTGGCAGACAACAACAGTCTATTGTATAGAAATATAAATCCAATTAAGGAGTTTCAATTTGTGTCAGTATAATACTACTTGAATTAGCCCACCAATTAATATTAATTACAGAAAAAATCCTATAAATGATGGGATTAGATCAAGGTTTTATCGGTTTAATTACACTAATTCCCACCCTAGTTTATAAATACATAAAGTAGAACTTCGTTAATACGAATACCAACGGACGTAAATTTGTTTGCTTTATCCGGAGTTCGTATTAACTGATGTATTACCCATCAAATAGCCATTGTAGGGACCTTATTTTGTGGAACTGTTTGTTCGTATTATCCGGAAATTCGTATTAACCGGTGTCTCTATTAAGCGGAGTCTACTATACTATTAGTATTAACCGGTGTCTCTATTAAGCGGAGTCTACTATACTATTAGTATTAACCGGTGTCTCTATTAAGCGGAGTCTACTATACTATTAGTATTAACCGGTGTCTCTATTAAGCGGAGTCTACTGTACTACGTATTAGTATAAACTCACAGTGCTGTTCATGATTGCCTTTAGACATAGCATGCATATATGCAGATCGTTAACATGTGGATAGCTCCTTATGGATCTGTCGCGAATGCTCCTCAGAGTAGAGGTGGCAGGGAGGGGTTGGGTGGTGGGACTGTTGGTGCGCTTCTTAGTCTCCGTCTTAGTGCCCCTGTACATGTACACAGTATGTAAATAGTGAGTGTGTATAGTGTAAACAAGCAAGCAAATAAATAAACTAACTAACTAACAAATTAACAAACAGACAGACAACCAACCAACTAAACAAACAAATAAACAAAGAAATACATAAATAAACAAACAGGCAAATAAACAAACAAGCAAATAAACAAACAACCAACCAACCAAACAAACAAATAAACAATCAAATACATAAATAAACAAACAAACAAACAAATTATATAAACCTACCAATCGTATAATTGCAAACATTTTTGTAAATAAAAATATCTCATCCAATATTCCAGATTGTAAACAACAACAATCCAAAAGAAACATTCATATATAAAACATATATCAATCATTATAAGTTATAAATATTAACAAGATATCTGTAAGTGAATAGACAAACTACTGTACAACAGTTTATATATAACCAGTTAATGCCTATACGTCATATATATAGCTCAATGGTATAACTGACTATAAGGGCCAAAGCATGATTTGGAGTTTATATGTGTTGTTAATTCATGAGGTATTACATGTGAATAATAGGATAATTAATTTGTATAGAATTGTATAACCGATAAATATAAATAGATTAAGTAGGGGAAGTTTAATTATTAATTAATTAATGAATAAATTAATAATGCGCACTAACTGTTTCTTTCAAAACTTAATTATATTTCTAGATGAGGTCAAATGTATGTACAGTAGAACCTCGTTAGTAGGAACACCAGGGGACCGTCAAAATGAGTTCACCTTATTCGTATTAACCAAATTATTTTATTGAAAAAGCTTTGAAGGGGACTGAAATAGTTTATCTAAGAATAAATTCCTTAGAACTGTGGGTTATAATACGAATTATAAATCGAATTATTATCAAATTAATTGAATTAACATATCTACAGACACTTAATACTGTAATAATCACAAAACTAAAGATTTGTATTAATTATTATAAGATAGACCATGGATATGAATTTAACAGAAAATATTCTAAATTAAACTTACATTTGCAATTCAAAGTCTATTCTGAATCTGATATAATCTATAAGATACTCCAGCCCATTATGCTCGTCAAGGAAATTCTCTACCCAACTGTAACAAAAGATATAAATAATACAGTAAATAGAGAAATGAACCGTGGATACCAGCAGAATAATAAAACTCTACTTTTCAAATTGTCCAACAGAGAATTTGTTAGGGAATTAAGTTATTGGTTAAATAATAAATAATAATATTATTGAGTAAAAATCCATGAGCCATTAATGCAATTTGTTTGAGATTATTACTTTGACTACAAAAATCATGAATAAACCATCTTTATAAGACTGTTATTCTTTCTAACCTATTTATCCCATGTAGAAAACGGTCCACAAGATCTCAAATTTGTATTACGGTCCACAGAATATCTAATATTTCCTATAAGGGGCTCCACGGTTAAAAAGGTTGTTAATCGCTGGCATAATCCATGGTACTTGTATTCAAAGTAGAAATTTCATACAACAGAACAACTGATAAATAGACAGTCTGATTTTTCTGGGCACTTCTCAACTAATGAACCTCAACAATTGATGTAATACATTCTGTCGGTTAAATTTGTGGATACGATAATTTGTTCCAATTCGGTTTAACAGACCAATTCGGTAATTCGGTAACATCCACAGAATCAATGCAACTAATATTACAATTAATATCTACAACCACACACAATATAATCATATGTTTATGTTAAGTTTAATTAGGGTTTAGGTCATATTTCAGCTATCTTATTAGCGACTCACTAAATGTTGTTTGTTCTCAGGGATATCGCCAATTCTTGTAGCGCCTGCAAAAACTTTGCGTCGTTTGCCTTCTTTCTAACTTTCTAAAAACACAATTATTAATTATACAAATAACATTAACGGATTTGAATGCATTGTAGACTCTGTTAATAGGAACACTTATAAGGGAAATATCGGTTAAGGAGTACAAGGTTAATTCCCCTAGCCTATACAAATGCATGCAAGTGACTCCGGATAATACGAACATATTAAGACGGTCCCCTGGTGTTCCTATTAACAGAGTATGTAACAGTCATGTTAAATTGGAAAAAATTCTTAGTGGGCATATATAGTAGAGCCTCGTTAGTACGAACACGGTTAATACGAATTTCCGGATAATACGAACAAACAGTTACACAAAATCAGGTCCCTACAATGGCTATTCAATGGGTATTACTCCGGATAATACGAACTCCGGATAAAGCGAACAAATTTTTACCGTCCGTTGGTGTTCGTATTAACGAGGTTCTACTGTATAGAAATGAACTAATGTGCCTGGATACGACAGGGGTATAATGGCATGCTACCTTTCTATCTGCCTCCTGCACTGAGAGGATGTACTTGAGACACTTGGCTGGGTCCGAAGACTTGGTTCCGGTCTCCATCGAGAGGAGCGCCAGCTTTCTCTCTCGCGGGAGGGACATCATGAGGTTCTTCTGATTGTCTCCGATATTCATTCGATCCTACAGACAGGTGCTAACTACCGGAACTGGAACTATAGGTGTTGTGTTAGTTCAGTTAGTTGTGTGTGTTCTGTAAATGCGACTTGCCATTAGCAAACTAGTAATACAGTAGTGTTCGCCTAATTTCGGGTTGCACACCACTGTAGCTAACTAATAACAACAACAGTTTAATTGAACCCCAGTACTAACTCTCATTAAGGCCCTATTCTTATTTTTGTCAGCTATAATTCCCCATTTATCTAACTAGGGCTGAATAGAAATTCCTACCTAAACTAGCTGATTATTAGCTAACTATTATTAAACCATTGCAACATTAACAAATCCTATTTTTCAATGTATTTTGTGTCTTGAAAATGATTTAATGCTTAGTCATCCATACGAACGAATATTCGAATATCCGTTCGTTTAGAAAAAGGTTCGTTCGTTACATTTTGAATATTGGTTTCAGCCCTAGATCTAACTAGCATAATTTCTTATAAAATACGGTCGATATACCGTTATAGCAGAAAACTATAAAACTCTTAACTTACAAGAAACTCCTCAAAGTTTGACACCAGTGCATACTCGTCAACAACAACATCTTTAACATCGAACTTAATTCCATCGGCACTCTCGAACTGAACAGGACTTGTTATCGTGAAATTATCCTGATTGAAAGTGGAAGTATAGCTAGTTTCAGTTCTATATTCAGGAGGAGTAGACAATTCCTCTCTTGACGAACAAGCATTTGTTTGCTCCTCTAAGTTCTTAACCCCCGATGCGTTATTTCCCATTTTAAATATTTAGAATAATTTCATTTCGATTTATACTCCATTCACTTATACTTATGCACTCTAATGCATACACCACAGATGCAACTCAATACCTAACAGGCTTATTTAAATGGAGAATATCATCTTGATGTGGAATTTAGCTGATTAAACATATTAATAATCAGTGTTTGTAACAATAATCAGCTGATTGATATGTTCAAATTGAATTCCAGAGAAATCATTAATTTTCTTAGTAATTATACTTGGCGTGTATTACGAATACACAAATCAGTAAAGTGAGTTCTCTTATTATGAACATTCAAGGGACCAAAAATTGTGTTCAAAATAGAGAGACTTTATGATAAGCCAACTCAACTTAATACAAACCCTATGTAAGTTGTTAAATTGGGACCATAGGGTTTGTTCATAATAAAAAGTTTCATATTAAGCAGACGAATACTGTTCACAATAAGCAGGCCTGACTGTATATATTATATTTAACCGACTTTGCCCTAAATTAGAAATACATACTGCTTTATAAACTTAGTTAATAATTAGTAGTACGTACTAACCCAGGTACGTTATACGTTATAACCGAGTTCTACTGTATATCCTAATCCCTCCCACTTGACCAGGTATTAGTATCAATTAATTAATCCCTCTATAAACAATACATTACATTAGCGTAGTACCAATAGGAACTATGTCTCCGGCTTGCCCTCGCTATCCCCGCTAACAACAACACTCTCCAGCTCCCCCTCTGACCCCGGGGGGGGCGCGGGCTCTGTCGCCAAGAGGTCCGGCCACTCCTCCTCGCTCCGTCCCACCGTCCGACCGAGTCTCTCCTCCAAATCTCTCTGTGCCTTCAGTTTGCGTCTGTCCGTGCTACTTGTGGTTACAGGTAGCAATAGGCCTATTTCAGAGGGGACCCCTAAGTCGTATGTTTGTTGGGAAGAAGGGAATAGCTTAACGGAGCGGAGAATAGCGGCGATTCCGTAGCCGAACTTATTCAAACACGGATGTAACACCTCAGGGAAGAGAGTCACAAACTCAAACGTATCGTCAGGGTCCCCCCTTGTGTCCAAATCGCGACTCTGTACAAACCTCAGATAGCCCCAGCTCACAACCAAACTGGTGAACACAGATAGAATGTTCGAGAAGGGAATTACGTCAAACGCGCCCAACAATAAGTAAACAAGCAGACACATAAATGGGAGGTGTTTCAAGCGAAACGAGACCGGAGGGATGAGGGAGAGTTCGAAATCAGGCCGCACCTGTTTGAGAGAAACCGCGAGACCACAAACGATAGAAGAACCTCCGTAAATCTCCGACATTGTAATACGGGAATGTGAGAAAATAGCCGACAGTATAAAGTAAAAAGAGACATTCAATAGAGTCGTTACAAACGATATTATTGCTATGAAAATAAATAATTCAGACACCCCCCAAAGTGGTTCTAGGATAGTGGTAGATGCCAACAAACAGAATATGTCAACAACAACAAATATTATCCTTGTTTCAAGAAAATTTGAGGTTACGAGTGTCCATAATCTGAAATATGGTGGTTTGACAAAGAAAGGTATACAAGTTAGGTAGAGAGAAATATCTGGTTTGAAGGTGACAAAATATGAAACTAGGATAGTTGCACATAATAGCTTGGTTGGCAGGGAAGTGGAGAAAAGTCTTAAAAACTGATTTAACGAAGTTTTCTCTCCAACAGAGACCATTTGTAATCTAAATTTATAACAAACAAATCATAAGTTTAGAAATAAACAACAAATTAAATAACACAAACAAACACATTAGTTTAGAAATAAACAACAAATTAACTTAATTAAGTAACACAAACAAGGCGATTACTAATAAACAGCATCAACAATATTCAATTTGTTTGTATTCACCTAAATAAGTAAACAAACTACACAACAAAGTATACAACAACAAATGTTTACGAATTACTGAATAACATATCTATCCACTAACAATTCAGCCTCCATTGAAAACTTAACTTTCTCCCCGGTATTACGAGTTATGACGTCATGAATTGAGAACTGCATGAAGGGTTTGTCAGACCGAAACTGAATTGAAATCGGGAAAAAATCATCCGGTGAACCAGGAATATTAAACTCCATCGACCCAGATTTATTTTTAGCATCAATAAGCGGTAGTTTCCAATCTAGAATTCGCTTTTTAGCATCAACAGCATAGTCCCCATCTGCCTCTGTTATAACAGGGTTAGATGACCCAGTGGGCAATGGTATGCTTATCGTGACGTCACTTAGAGGGAGGTTTGTCTGTGTCAGTTCGTACTCTATGTTTACATCACACCTGTCGCCCCCATCAGAGGGCCAGCAGTTTATAGAGAGAGGCATGTTGGACTCGTCAGTGCTGGCGAACCGCCACTTAAGGACTCCCGTCTATAAATAGATATCATACAGGAGCAATAGGTATAACGTACCCTCTAGGGAAAGGAAAATATACAGTCAAGTCTGTAGATTTGTGAACAATTTTCTGTCTGCTTAATTTGAATAATTTTTATTATGAACAAGCCCTATGGCCCGAATTTAACAACTTACATAGGGTTTGTATTAAGTTTAGTTCGCTTAATATAAAGTCTCTATTATGAACACAATTTTTCATCCCTTTAATGTTCATAACAAAAAAATCTGACTGTACGTACTAACCGAGTTTATAATACATAGAAATACATACTTTAACAGAGTTATACTGTATGTTATCCTGGATACCACTATATACCAATGTAATGTTACCTTTTCTCCCAGCATATAAGGTTTGCCTTCTGGTTTGATAGCGATTATAGAATTCTGTAGGAACAACTTTTTATCGATATTTGGATGAGTTTGCATTTGAAAATTCCTCTTTTCTTTGCTGTCAATTTGAATTTGCGTATTTTCGAGACCATCAGGGTCTGTCACGATTAAGTGTAGGACACCATTTATCTAGAGGTGTTAATAAATAGACACAATTTATCTAGAGGTGTGATAAATAGGACACCATTTATCTAGAGGTGTGATAAATAGGACACCATTTATCTAGAGGTGTTAATAAATAGACACAATTTATCTAGAGGTGTGATAAATAGGACACAATTTATCTAGAGGTGTGATAAATAGGACACAATTTATCTAGAGGTGTGATAAATAGACACAATTTATCTAGAGGTGTTAATAAATAGACACAATTTATCTAGAGCAGGTTTTGAGGCTGATCTTAGTCTAATTTTGCACCAAAATTTTCGGAGTTACACCACGATTTGGGTCGGCCCTGCAGTGTTGAGTTACACCATGGTCTCAACCTTAAAACAAACCCTGATATACAGGTGTTAATAAATAGGACACCAGGGGACACCTTTTATGTTCCTACTCACCTCAAATTGGTCCACCCCCCCATTTCTGTCTGCGAATAAATTAATCTTTTCCTGCACCATTATGTGGACCGGAGCAGTGGGCTTAATGCTGGCAGCTGATTGGCCGACTGCCTTGGTCTCTTTAGGCGCCAGAACCGATACGTGCCCCCCCTCGCGGCTGAAGTATAAATAGGAGAATAAACGAGTCTCAGTTTTCCCAAACTCTAACTCACATAATGTTATCGACAAACGTTTCTACATTTCTAGACTTGGGAGTGAGTCTCATTCCCCGACTGCCGGATTTGCTCTGAGAAGAATAGGAAGGCGGTTTGGAGTCCGCAGCTGGAGACAGGTGGATCTCACTGGAACTGACACCTGAACCGGATATGCCACCTACACACAGCAACACCTGTTAGTAGGAACACCAGGGGACCGTAACACGCGTTCGTATTAACCGGAATTTCGTATTAACCGTGTTCGTACTACTGTGACTATTATACTTGGGCTTACTTATATAACACCTTTTCAATATAAATTATGACTTACTTGAATGTTAATTGTTGATATAAAATTACCAGTGCATAAGTATAATGCTACAATAGGTACATATGTGCTAAGTGGTTAGTAGGGCCGTCTAACCTGGAAACGAGACTCTGTCCCCCTTGCCCAGGCCCCCCTTCTTGGCCTGCTCCTTCCTGGAGAGCTCCAGCTCCTTAGCTTTCCGCTTCATAATATCTGCGGCTTCTCTCTCCTGCGCCTTGCGCTGCGCTATGAACACCTTCTCGTCGTACGAGTCCATCTCGATGTACGTCCTAGCAGGCAATTATATGTACAGTAATATACAGGCAATATGTAAGGTAATATGTAAGTACACAATAGTTAAGATATCTCATAGATTTCTCATATTTAATAAGTACAATAATAAGAACAATAATAAGTAAGTACACAAATGGAATAATAGTTAAGATTTCTCATATATAAATGTAAGGTATTGGACAGTTTTCACATTTCCTTGTACAGTATACTCTCGTTAATTAATAGGAACACGGATATCGGTTAAGGAGTACAATGTTAATTCCCTAGCCTATACAAATGCATGCAAGTGACTCCGGTCTACTGTATGTTAGTTTATGCTTTTAGCATTTTAATCTATCCGTTATAAAGCAGTTATATTTGTTGTTGTTTACCTGATTTGAGTCATGTTCACGTTCTCCCTATACCCCAGCGCTACTATTTCATCAAACGCGAATATGAGCTGGAAGGCATTATCCTTAACCTCTGCCTCACTCACGGTGGTACAATACTCCGTGACCACTCGAGAGAAGAGTCTGAGACTCTCCAGGTCCTCAAGGATATTGCTAGCTGTGGTTGTAAGCAGCACCGTGTACAGACTCGAGTCCATGGGCTGGTACACGTAGCGAACCGACTCAGTCTCTATGAACGTGTGTTGCTGTTTGCTGTCCCCTGGATATAGTGAGGTTATATAATACTACAGTTCAACACCATGAAACCATGCCATCATAAACTGTTCCTTATAGCAGAGTTAATTATTTAAAGAGAAGAAAATTGAGAACTTAGAAAAAAGAAAAAGAGAACTTAGGTCGAATGATAGTCTTGTAAAATAGGAACATTTATATGCCCCCATGCCAAATATACAATACAGTAGAACCTCGTTAGTACGAACACTATTCAGTCCCCTTCAAAGCCTTTTCAATACAAATTCCGGATAAGGCGAACGCATTTTGACGGTCCCCTGGTGTTCCACTAAAGAAGTTCTCTAAATTTAGACATTATCTATTACGGGCGTTCAAACGTTACATTTCAAGGTAAAGCGTGACATAGGAGAGTGTATAAGTATAGTATAACATAACAAGGTGCCTTACCCGTTTCCAGGAGCTTAGTGAAGGTGGTGAGGAGTCCCTCTATTCTGGATCTGTTCATTTCTACGAACTGTCTGGAAACTAGAATCTTCCCTTGCTTAGAGCAAATAGCTGCAGCCAACAACACCATTGCACTAACTGCTAACAAACTGAGTATTAAGTCATTCATAGTAAAAAGAGCCATTTGGTAATGAGTACATAGGTTAAATCCAATTTGAAAACAAGTAATTATTCGTAAATAAGCAAATTTATTTTTCTAGAAATTTTTACTCAAACTAAAATTCCAAACTTTGGAAAATGCTTTGAGGTTTACAGGCTCACAAACTGAATATTAAACGCATTCATATTAAATAGAACAATAAAGTGAAATCGTCATAACATATAACTTTGGAAAAATGCTCTTTTACAGGAGTTTACTGGAACCTAACTAAATTTATAAATGGCCTTATAATACACTGGATAAGATCAATAAAGTGAAATCGGTCAAAACTTTGGAAAATGCTCTGAAGTTTACTGGAACCTAACGTGAGAAATTTATATAATAATATCTCTATGGATACGAGTTGTGTTAATAGGAATGCGTAGTGTTGTCTGATATAACAATCTAAGAATAACAGCTATATTATCATAGTACAGTCAATAGCATGTTGGGACACAGCTAATGAGCTAAGTTAGTTTGTAACAAAGTTAGTTTGATAACAAAGTTATGGATCAGAAGTGGTCCTCTGAGAGATGCCAATCTTCCTATCTCATCTCCATAGAAACGGGTAGCGGGTACTGGAATGCACTGCGTTGCTATGTAAATAGTCCGGGACGCGGGAGATCGAAAGCGGGCTGAGAATCCTGCGACAAATAACCGTCAGAAATCAGTCGGTAATCCTCAGAGCTGAACGAATCCTAACACAGGTGTTAATAGTAAATAGACAAACAAAGTACAGTAGAACCTAGTCGTTACAACACCAAGGGACCCAAAAAGTGTTCGCCTTATCCAGAATTCGTATTAACCGGTGTCATTTGTATTGAAAAGGCTTTGAAGGGGACTGAAATAGTGTTCGTATTAACGATAAAAAATAGGAATTAAATCCTTCCCAAAAAAAAAAAAAAAGAGCTTATAATAATATTTTTGCTATCTTTCATTGGTAATTAACTTTCCAATGTATTAACGATAATAAATAACTAACTACCTAACTAACTAGCTATCTAACTAATTAGCTAACTAACTATCTAACTAGCTATATAACTAGCTAGCTAGCCACTAACCTGAGATAGGTCGGATTGGGAGAGGAGGTGAGAAGATTGGCTGAGCGGGCCGGAGGGCTGGGAGAGACCTTGAGAAGCCTCATGGTTACCGGTCAGGTGATGAGGAATGCCCGGATCTAACCCTACATAGATACGCTACTGGTTAACAGGAATGCAGTACATATATCAACCACAGACCTGACATGAAGGGGTGTTGGTGCATTTGGAAGTAACTGGAGTTGTTATGCACCCTTTGATGGTGTGGAGTAGGAGTGGGATGTACGAACATACTAACCGGTATATTCATGCTAGCGGCAGCCACTGTTGCTGCTCTGTCTGTTCCTATGTACCCCTGGTGATCGTGAGTGGAATAGTAATCGTCGTGGAAAGGTTCCGGTACATCGTATGAGGGCCCGGGGGTTAAGACCTCTTTGGCGTTGTACATTGTGTGGGACATAAAGTGGCCCCCTGGATTGTGTTTGTTGTACAACTTAGAGGGTTTGGAAAGATGCATCTCACACCTATAAGAGTACCATGGATACGCTATAGAATGTGTACTGTAAAGTATAACTCGGTTATAACGTACCTCCTCGGGAAAGGGAGTTTACCCTACATATAAATACATACTGATGTATAAACTTGGTTAATAAATAGTATAGTAAAACCTCCAAAAGTGAACACCACCAAGAAATGAACAACTCCAAGATATGAACACTTTTTCTCGGTCCCAATTTTCCCCATTGCTTTAGACACACATTATGATAAATCATGAAAAGTGAACACTTCTCAAAAGTGAACGTTATGGCTGGTCCCCAGGGAGTTCACTTTCTAAAGGTTTTACTGTAGTACGTACTAACCCAGGTACGTTATAACCGAGTTATACTGTACAGGCTTGTTAATACAACTGTCATACAACAGGACTAATAGGATATCCTACCTTCTAAGGTTGTTCAGCGGTCCTTCAACCAACAGCCCTTGTTCCTGAGAGTCCTTAAGCAGTTTATGCCATAAGGGCTGTCTCGACAGAACCTTTGCATTGCCGATTATAATAACGCCATACTTTGCCCTTGTAAGCGCTACATTAAGCCTTCGTGGGTCGTTAAGAAACCCGATTCCCTGATGCTCATTTGCCCTCACACAAGAGAGAATTATAAAATCCTTTTCCCTCCCCTGGAATGCGTCAACTGATGCCACTTCTAGTTCCTGATATAATTTCTGTTGCATGGAACCGTTGAACTGCATGTACTGTACCACATATGCCCGCTGCCCTTCATACGGGGTTATTATGCCTATTGAGTCAGGGGGGACTTTAGATCGCAACAGACGGGTGACCACTTTCTCGACATTGGCAGCCTCAGTTCTGTTCAGGTAGGAAGTGCCGCTGGAGGATATCTCCTCTTGCCCTAAGGGACAGGGGTATAGGATAGACAGTTAGACACACTCGTGGGGTAAACGCACTAGTGGAACTGTTACGTATAGTATAGTTATATAGCTATAGTAGTAGAACCTCGTTAGTAGACACCAGGGGACGTCAAAATGCGTTCAAGCGGAATTCGTATTGACCAATGTTATTTGTTTTGAAAATACTTTGAAGGGGACTGAAATAGTGTTCGTATTAACCGTGTTATACTAACGAGTTTCTACTGTATATCGGCCAACTATATTTAATATCATTCAGGCAGTGGCAAGGCATTTTTTCAACATCAAAAATTAACCTATAAGAAACCAGTTTTTTATTGAAAAATTACATTTGTTTCAGTAATAATAGTGTATAATATAGAAACTTATCAAAGCGTTTTTATAGTCTAAAGATAACTAGTTATACTATAGCTAACAGAACCTGACTGTAGTTATACAACAGAAAACACAGGTACCTAGAGTGATATTATAGCTATCACTAGTTACAAGGTACCTAGAGTGTGCAGGAAGAAGGTGGGCTTGTCCACGTCTGGCCAGGGGAAGTCAATATGGTCCACGCGTCTGTCCTCAGCTGACACGGCGTTCTGTAGGGTCCCGTCGTAGAATACGGAGGAGGGGAACAGGCTGAGGGCGGGGTGCATGCGGTACTGCACCATGAGTCGGATCGGACGCAGGCCCAGGATAACCAGCCGCTCGAACAGGGATTGGGAGAGCCCGGCCTTTGCCGCCTTCTTGCACATCACGACGGGGCCCAGCTGACAGTGGTCCCCCACTAAGATAACCTATAGGTGGAGTGTAGCGACCGGTAGGGGACATAGGAATGTAGGGTTATACCAGGCTCCTTTGGAGTATGACTTTTAATTTTTATGAAATATGATTTTTGGACATTTTATTAAGAGCGCGAAAATTTGGAATTTTATCCTATATCGTAACATTAATTTGTGATTTAAAGAAATTTGTGTTTACAAATGGCTGTATATAGCAACCAGTCGGGGACATAGGAATCAAGGAATTATCCAGGAGCACGAGACGCTCCTTTTGGAGTATTATTTTTGATTTTTTGGAACATTCTATAGGAGCGCGAAAATTTGAATTTTATCATATACTGTAACATTAATTTGTGATGAAAATTGGATCAGACCAGGATTAGGAGCGTGTTTACAACTGCCTCTATATAGCAACCGGATGGGTACATAGGAACGCACATACCTGTCGGGACCCCAGCACGATAGGAACCATGCACTCGGGCTCTGTGGCCTGAGTGCTCTCGTCGATGAGAACAGTCTTAAATCTGAATTTGCTGAGACGGGGGTCACCCGCCCCGACACAGGTGCAACAGATGACCTCTGCTTCTATCAACAGCTCCTTCTCCACCTGTCTCTTCAGACTCGCGTATCTCTTCTCGTCAGAGGCAGACAGCTCTCCTACAGGCAGTGGCAAAGTGTGGTAAACAACAACAACAACAACAACAACAACAAACAAACAAACAAACAAACAAACAAACAAACAAACAAACATAGTAGATAAAAAAAAAATTTCCTTTTTTTAAATTTTGATATTTAACAGTTCTATTGGGAATTGTTTCCTTATAATACAGTGTACTCTGTTAATAGGAACACCAGGGGACCGTCTTAATATGTTCGTATTATCCGGAATTCGTATTAACCGGAGTCAACTTGAATACATTTGTATAGGCTAGGGGAAATAACTTTGTACTCCTTAACCGATATTCCCTTATCCGTGTTCCTATTAACGAGAGCTACTTCAACAACAACAACAACAACAACAACAACAACAACACCTAACCGAGTTCGTCCTTAAGCTGTATCAGCTTCATCAGCTCGGGACAGGAGGTGTTGTTCCTGACTTGATTGTGCAGAGCCAGGAAACTGACCGGAGAGTCAATCGCTTCTCGGCTCTTAGCGCACAGTCGCACCACCTTCAGGTCACACCTACAGGTAAACAACAACAACAACATAATAATAATACAATAATAGTATACAGTAGAACTCGGTTATAATGTATCGAATTATACTGTACTATTATTTTTAACAATACAGTTTAAACCGGTTTTTCTAACCAATTCTTTGCATGAAAATAATATAATACAAATTTGATTTTTAAATAAAACAAAAAATAGAATTTCTTACAAATTTAGAATAAATAATTAGCTAGAAAAAAAACGATTTAAAAGTTATAAAAACCGGTTTCTACTGTTATTAACAACAATAACAACAATAACAACACCAACACACAACAACAACATACAACAACACAACAACAACAACAACAACAACAACAACAACAACAACAACAACAACACACCCTACCTGTGTATCTTCTCCGTGAGTTGGTCCACAGCTATATTAGAGGGGGCACACACCAGTACAGGCCCCTTTCCCATCTTAATCAGGTTGTACACAATGGCCGCAGAGGTGACGGTCTTGCCGGTACCGGGGGGGCCCTGTATCAGGCTGAGCGGCTTCTGTAGCACGTGCTTAACCGCGTACACCTACAGGGATACCGGGGGGGCGAATGGAATGTGAGTGCGTATACAGACAAGTTAGCGGAATAACAGGTTTCATTAAAAAATACAAATAAACTCAGGCTTTCATCCAAAAAAAATTTGCGCGCCTAGATTTAGTATACTATCGCTCACACGCGCCTAAATTACTCAGTTTGATAAAGTCAATATGAGTATCTCTCGATTTTCGCGCGACTATAAAATGTCCTGCCAAATTTACACCATACTGTATACTGTATATAATAAAAGTTTTAACAAACCTGATAACGGTTTAACAATACTATCTAACTAAGTTCTAACAAACCTGATAATGGTTTAGTTCCGGGAGAAGTTGACTCGGAGGAGAAAACTTTTTCGGGAGATTACACTTGACGACAGGCTCCTCAACATCGTGACCCAACAGTTTGTGGTAAATGTAATAACTGACGCTATTCTCATCCATCGCAAACGTCTTTAGGCCGTTCAGCATTCTATGGGTCGATTTTAAAAATAGGAAATAGTTCGAATCAAAATAGGAAATACAGTAGATGTCGGATATAAGCACACCGGTTATAAGAACATATCGGATATAAGAACACTATGTTGGGAAACGGTTGCCATATACCCTATATAATTTATGTCGGTTATAAGAACATTAAGTGCAGTTCCCGACGATGTGCTTATAACCGGTATCCACTGTAGTTCGACTTTCATTTTTGTATTGTAGGACCATGGATTCAAGCCGGGTTTCCTCATATCCATGGTGCAGCAACACTAAAAATTCGAACTATTTCCTATTTGGTTTTTCGAACATTTCCACTATACCTGTCAAAGCTGGTTCGTTTCCACACGAAGTCCACACAGAAGTTGTGTGTGCATTCAGAAGGCACGTTAATACTGGAGCGGAGCTCTAAGCCCACTTCTTCCCCGAAACTGTTTGGGACTTTAACCACGTGACCCACCCCCTCCCAGTGCTTGTGCAGAGAACCTGTGTATCTATAGACAATAGGGATAGTTAATATACATAGTAATTTGTTAATAGGAACCGTTAATAATTATAGGTATATTGTTAATAGGAAGAGTTAATAGTTATTGATAATAGGGATTTTATTAATAGGTTACAAATACACTCTCGTTATAGGAACACGGATAAGGGGCCTTATAACTCAACGTAACACTTCCAAGTTACAAGGGATTAACCACTGTGTGACAAACCATCCTTTTTATATTGCAAAATGTTCAAATATGAAGTATGGGGGGGGGTGTCTAATTTTCTAATTTTCCTGGAATTTTGAAAGCCCTCTAATGGGAATATCTGTTAAGGAATACAAGGTTTATTCCCCTAGCCTATACAAATACAACAGAGTCTATTGTACTATCAACATACCCCTAGTCCACTAACACAGTATAATATCCCTAGTCCACTAACACAGTGTAATACCCCTAGTCCGCTAACACAGTATAATATCCCTAGTCCTATTAACACAGTGCTACATACCTTAGCTTGAGCTCATCCCCCTGCATGAGTCTCATATCCCCGTCGCCCCTGGGGAAGTTGAAGTAGGCAATCCGCTTCTTGTTGAGTCCCACGTCCCACCGGACCACCACGTTATCCTGCGTCTGGGACTCCTTTAGCTTTTTATCGTAGTCCGCCTCCAGCTTTATGAGCGGGGTAAGGATGTTCTGGTACAGGTAGGCGTCTGCATATCTAACCTACACACGAGTTGTTAGGGTAATGTAGCTGTTGTTATATTATAACCTCGTTAGTAGGAACACCAGGGGACCGTCAAAATGTGTACTCCTTATCCGGAATTCGTATTAACCAATATCATTTGTAATGAAAATGCTTTTAAGGGGACTGAAATAGTGTTCGTATTATCCGAAATTTTGTATTAGTCGTGTTCATACTAACGAGGTTCTACTGTAGTCAGTTTGTTGGTTGTTTGTTTACTTGTTTGTTTATTGTTTACTTGTTTGTGTATTTGATGTGTGTTTGTTTGTTGTTTATTGTTTATTCGTTTGTTTATTGTTTGTTTATTGTTTGTTTATTTGTTTATTTGTCTGTTTGTTATTGTTTGTTGTTTGTTGTTTGTTGTTTGTTGTTTGTTTGTTTGTTTGTTGTTTACTTGTACTGGTAGAGGCTCATCGTCAATTCCAGGTTTTTCCAAATCTTCCAATTTAGCATCCGGATTGTCTTTCCATAATTCTTCCAATTTATTTATTTGCGCGCCACTAATCTGTCTAGCTCTCAGCTGCTCTTGCTCAGAGGGAATCTATAAATAGAATAGAATAGCTAGTTAGCTAGTTTGTTGATTAGTTAGCTAGTTATCTAGTTAGTTAGTTTATTAGTTTGTTTGTTTGTTAGTTAGCTAGTATGTTTGTTGATTAGTTAGTTAGTTAGTTAGTTTGTTAGTTCATTTGTTTGTTTATTGGTTTGTTTGTTAGTTTTTCATTTGTTTGGTTGTTTGTTTGGCTACTTGTTAAGTTGTTTGTTAGTTATTTAGTTTGTTCATTGGTTTGTTTGTAGATTTGTTCGGTTGCTTGTTTATTAGTTAGTTAATCAGTCAGTTAGGTTGATGTTGTCGTTGTTGTTGTTGTTGTTGTTGTTGTTGTTGTTGTTGTTGTTGTTGTTTACCTTAACTAGCCAGGCGAGGAAGGACCGGTCGGATATGAGTGGTTGCCACTGCACCGGGTCCCAGTCCATATCCTTGAGATTGGATTGGTTGGCGCACGGATGTCTACAGAGCAGCACAACAACAGAATCTGCCTTCGCGGGAATGAATCCCAGCAGGAACACATTCCTGCATCCGCAGTTGTAGCACTCTAGGACAGTCTCGCCGAGAGGGGAGTCCTTGTGTAGCATCACCTCCTTGCACTTAGAGCGCACCAAGTGGTTGATTATGTGGGCACCTAGGGATAGCGACAACAAGTAAACAACAACAATATGGGAGACACTCGTTAGTAGGGACACCAGGGGACAGTAGAAATATGTTCGTATTAAAGTGCAACCTCGATTATCTGAACACACTTGGCTGGTCCCAACGAGTTCGGATAATCAAGGTAATTGTATTCGGTATTCGTATTAACTGGAGTCACTTGCATACATTTGTATAGACTAGGGGAATTAACCTTATACTCCTTAACAGATATCCGTGTTCCTACTACCACTAACTACTGTATATCCCTGGTTATACAATGCACTACTGTATATCCATGGTTATACAATACACTAACTACTACTGTATATCCCTGGTTATACAATGCACTACTGTATATCCATGGTTATACAATGCATTACCTGAGGTATTCCCCCTCCCGTTGCAGAACCACTTTCTGGTCTGCAGACACTGAACGACAGCTGCCGGGTCGTGTATGCCGCAGTAGGCACACGCGTGCGTTGACCAATCAGACATGCGTCTCTCCTCCTCCCCCAGCTCCTCGTCGCACCCCGGCGTGAGAGAGAAGTTAAGCTCCCCCAGCTTGTCTGTTATCGGGTCTGTTAGCGGGTCCAGTCTACTCTCTCTGGGCTCCCTATACCCCTAGAGAGATATATAGATATATAGTATACAGTGAACTCTATAGAGATATATATAGTAGGGCCTCGTTATAACGAAGTGCTTGGGACCTGTAAATACCTTCGTTATATCCGGATATTCGTTATAAGCGGATAATAATTAATGCAAACATATAGTGTAGTGATATAATTGAGATGAATTAAGCAGAGAAGATATAACAATTATTAATAACATTGAAATAAAGGGAACTTCGATAGTTCACAAATTATTTCTTTAGTTAGCAATATTTTGTACTAAAATAGTAATTTAAGTTAAAATGTATAGGTTATAACGTACCTGGGTTAGTACGTACTTCGGTTACTTATTAGTATAATTAACTATGTTTATAAAGCAGTATGCATTTCTATGTGGAGTAAGTAAACTCAGTACCCGAGGGGGTACGTTATAACCGAGTTATACTATAGCAATATTTGCCTGTAGTGTTAGTTTCAGTAATAATAATAACAAATTATTAGAAATAATATTCGTATAATTATTCCTTCTAACCCTATTATTCTCGGATCTGCGGTAACCAATGAAATCGTGTTCTGCAGGAGAGTGAGAGAACTCCGGAAAGTCGAAATCCGGATCGTCCGGCGTGTCAATGAATGTCAGATTCTGTAAATTGGGAAAAGGAGGAATTCCTGTCATTCTAACTAGAATCTAAACACAAATAGTAAAAAGTCAAATTTGGTTATTCTGTTTAGTTTGTTTGTATATTTGTTAGTTAGTTAGTTAGTTCGTTTGTTTGTTTGTCTATTTGTTCATTTCTTTGTCATTTCTTTCTTAGATAGTTTGTTTAGTTAGTTAGTTAATTTGTTTCTTTGTTAGTTAGTTAGTTTGTTTGTTTGTTTGTACGTATATTTGTTCATTTGTTTATATGCTAGTTAGTTAGGTGGTTTGTTAGTTTGCCCAAATTAACACTGTGTACTAGACAGCTTCAAGTTATTAAATATGGAAGGTTTATTAAAAGTGTATGGCTATACATATTGTCCTATAAATAATCGCTATCACTAATCTCGGAGCGATAGGCTACATAAGGAGAGTCGAGAGTCAACTGGTGGCCCAGTTTGGAAATAAGCGGAGTAAATTCCATGCTTGCATTGGGACTAGAATGAGAAGTCTCAACTTGTGGGTCTAAAACAGAGGTTGAATTAGGTGTGAAAAACTGTAGCTTAGAATTATCAGATTCGTAAGAAGAAAAGCTGTCTTGAAGCCTGGGGACATTTGGAAATTCCTTTGGGAGAAATTCGTCGTCATGGTGATTTGAGAAAGAATGTTGTGAGGAGGTTACGAAATCTGAGTTTTCTGAAAAAGGATTTCCAAACTCGGAATGCTGGGAAGATTGGTAGCCAGTCGCATCAAATTCCTGAGGCGAATATTGGTTGCTAGGCTGTGAGAAGTTTTTCGAAAAATTTGGACTTTTGGGAGCAAAATTGGGTAAATCGTAATAAAAACTGTTGTTACTAAATTTTTTATCATTTTTGGTTGCAAAAGTTTCAGAAATGTGGATATTCTTAGAATTCCCGCCTAAATTTTCCATTCGTTTTTCCTTGTAATTTACGCGCCCAGTTTTTCGGTTTTCCATTTGTTCTTTTTGTTCTAAGACGATTGGATTTGTGATGTCATTATCCACTCGCAAAGATTGCTGAAGAGAAGAATTCATATCGTTGTCAAGGTAACTCTTCTGGAATGTATAGGAAACCACATCATTTTCCTTCTTGACAATTAATTCTCGCACAATATAAGTATAATCCGGGTTGCTTTCTACTTGACTACCATTCTGTCCATTGGAATTCTGTAAGAAACTAGAACCATTGAACTTGAATTCAGGAACGAATTCTGAGTTATCAAAATCAGCTGTTTTGCTATTGCTATCAGGAGACTCTCTGTTCTGATTGGTGGACACGGGACTAATGCAATTATCTGTGGCATCAAATGACATGTCAGGATCCAATGAGAAGTCGACTGGACAGCTGGCATTCATATCGAACTGCGGAATATTACAATAGTCCTCAGAATCGAATGTCCCTGATTGTACCATCGGTGTGTTCTGATCATCTGCGAATCTGACCTTCTTTATAACACCTTTATTAGTGTCAGTTATCGAGTGCTCACGTTTGGGTTTGAAGGAACAAAACTGTTCCTTATCCAGAGAAGCGAATAAATCTTCTTGAGTTGAACTAAATTTGTGTTTAGAATTCGGTATAAATGAGTCCTGACTAGATTTGTACAAATCAGATGTAAGCCAATCAGATTCTGTGCTAGACGCCTGCATCAAAACCTGTTACAATAGCTGCATTCCAATGTAGATAAACTGTTGCTATAATGCAATGTAATTCTATAATTTAATGACGTATAGGAATAATAAGATATTTAACCATTACAAGCGACACAAGGTAATTCAATAGTTTAGGATAATATAAAGCAGGGAACTGACATATATAAATTACAAATAGGCCTGAAAATAAGATCATTCGATTATCACATTTATTGTCCCAATTTGTTCCATTTACAAAGCGTGTTATTAGTTTAACCACATTACTGAATAGCATTGTATTAAATTTCAATCGTTCAAATTGGTATCTAGGAACAATATTACAAGGGCTCAAATTACTACTCAATAAAAAATTGTGCTCGCTCAATAGAAGATTTATATTGATCAGAACAAATTTTATCTAACTTTATATTTAGTGTCAGTAGATAGTAGCTACAATACAATGGCAAATGAATATATTCTCTATGAAATTCCAGATATGCCATTTGAAGTTTGTTGCGACAATAAAATATCTGAGATAAACACAGCTTTCGATAACATTTTGAGAGAAGTGGAGAAACGGAGGAAACAGCTGATACTAAATGTAGAAAAACTGAGACAGGAATGCATAACTTGGAGACAGCATAATGGTAACTTTGTTAATTAATGGCGCTTAAATTATACGATTAATTAATTGATGGCGCCTGAATTTAGTTTCTATTGAATTAATAAATCTTATAATTTCAGGCGTCATTAATAAATAATTCCATAGATGATAATTCTTATAATTTTAAGCGCCAAAGTTGGCATATGTTTTTGCCGCCAAAAACATATAACGTTATTTGTAATCAAATAATTATACGTTCCATAAAGCAAGTATGAAATTTACACAAAATATGTTGCAAATAGAATTGTAATTAGAATTGATTTCCTACACAAAATCACTTGTTATAAGGAAAAGTTGGGGATGTCCTAATTTGGAAAATCCCCAAAATTGTACCCAAACCTTGAAATCTCAAAAATTATACCCTTTGGCGGTCTTACGAATAAATGTAAGTTGGCACCTATAATACAACCATTAGCTAACCCCCTTTATAGATCGCGTCAAGGAAAAGGGAAATAAAATGTTCACCGCGATAGAACACGAGAATCACGATGAAGAGTTTCGCTCCATTAACGAGGAACACAAAGTTAAACTGAGACACAAGTTAGACAGTATAGAGCAAGAGGAAGCTTACTACAAGGAAAGGGAAATACAATTCCACTTAGATATGAATAGCACGCGTTGCTTTATACAGGGACTGGGGAGAATAAGGATGAAACAAACCATGGATTACTTCAAGGTACAGTAGAACCTGTTTTCTAACTAACTAATTACAGTGAACTCCCGTTATAACCAAATCGGATATAATGAAATGGATGTAACGAAGGAATTTAACCGGTTTTGATTGTACAAGTAGAACCTATCTATAATGCCACTTATAATATGTCCCATATTATAATCAACCTGTGTATAGCGGTCATTTTTAGCCGGTCCAATTATTATTAGGTTGAATAGTAAATAATAAAATATTTCATCTTCAAATGTATAACATTGTACAGTAAAAATCAGCCAAAATGTTCACTGTTAAAGGTGTTACTTTTCATGATTTATCATAACGTGTGTCTAAAGCAATGGGTAAATTTGGGACCGAGAAAAAGTGTTTATATTTGGGGTTGTTCATTTCTTAAAGGTGTTTACTTTTGCAAGTTTTACTGTATTTCTATAAATAGACCGTGGATCTTCCAAACAAACCACTCTGCGTCAAATTCGACTCAAATCGGAATCTCTATTTCGTGCTGACAAACAGAAACATACAAACACTCGACGAGTCGCTCCAAACAATAAATACAGTCCCCATTTTACCTCCAATAGATCCTAGAATTAAACAGTTACATGTTGGTGGCATCGCTATAGGCACTAACTTTATGTACATAACAATTCCAAGCCATAGCCTGATACAACAATACGAATTCGACGGACACCTATATGGAACTATAGGCACACATGGTTCAGGTTTAGGGGAGTTAATGGGACCAGAGGGACTCGAGGTACATCCGACCTCACAAAGACTGTATGTGTGTGAATATGAGAACAGTAGAGTACAGGTATTCGATCACGGCAAGCACCATATATTCATTGGGGATATTGATAACGAATTCGGGCAATTACGAAGACCTAAATCAATAGCTATTACGAAACAAGGAAAAGTGATAATCTTACAATTATCCCATCCCTGTGTCAATGTGTATAGCGAAGATGGGATTATTCTAAGCCAATTCGGTTGTATGTTTAATAACGGAGATCTTAGGGGCATACATTGGATCGAAACTAACTCGAATGGAGTTGAAATTGGGACCAGCATACATGGTCGTATTTCGCTAATGCTACACCATAGAGATTTGGTGGTAGAGCTGAATTCCACACAGCGAGCTGGTTGCCATGCTAAGCTAGGTGGCGTAGCTGTTGGCAGAAAGGGACAGATTATTGTTTGTGACTCGAACAACAAAAGAATTGTTTGTTTTGAGCTACACGCATATATTCCTGTTTTCCCAGCTACTAAATAATAATATTTGTATATTGACATGATTTGTAAATGTTTGTATCGATTGTAATTAAACCCAGTTAATAATTACTCGCTTAATAGAGCCACCGGTTATTAGATTTCTCCGCTTAATCGGGGCAAATTACACAAGATTTATAAGACGGAATTACAGTTTGGCTTAATATATATTCAGTTAATAGATTTCTCCGCTTAATCGGGGCAAATTACACAGGATTTATAGGACGGAATTACAGTTTAACTTTTAAAATATTTTCGGTAAATAAATTTCTCCGCTTAATCGTGTCAAAGTAACCTGGCCCCGAGGTGCCTCTATTAAGCGGAGTCAACTGTATTACAATACAGTATGTGATGATAAGCATATAATACGATACTAACTAAGAATACATTAGCGCATAAATAAGAGATACAGTGCATACTATAGTTCCAGTTCCGATTACAGCGGTTGTTGCGTTAGTTGGGACGGCTCTTTTACCACACCCCCGGGCCCCTTCTTTCCCTGTACAGGCAAGTACAGTTTGAATTCTGCTGGCAATTCGTCCTCGGAATAAAGTCTGTCAGAAAAGTATACCCTACGTATACGGCAATTCGCGTGTATTTGGACACGAAGCGTTTCAATGTAGTTTGTGCCATAAGCTCTGCGAGTGAAATCACTCAAGTTGAATTGAATTTGGTTCCACCCATCATCCAAGCGCATTGGCATTGTACAAATAAACGGTTTTACTCGAGTTGTCGATTGGTAGTTTGAAGCACGAAATCGCCTACGAACGTCTTTGTCATCCAAAACCATAACTTCGAACGTAAAGTATTTCTTTAGATTCTTAATAATCATAACAAGGAACGGGAGTTTTATTCCCAGCGTCTCGCAATGGTCAGCTGGACAAGTTATAAATGTGGTCGACACATTTGTGCCGACCACTTCTAGGATTAGGGACTGTATATCGTTGTCGGTTATCCGCTTTATGTGACCGTTCTGCACTTTCTTGTCCCAAATATGGAGCGGACGACTGCCAATCGAGTATAAAATGGAAAGAAACCCAGATTGAAATGTGTTCTTGAACATTCTGATGCGTATAATCGGTTGCTATGCGTGTAAATAGTTATTTGAGATTTATCAATTCGCAAAATAAAATGTTCAATATTGTGTAATAGTAAAAAAAACATCAAAATTTATTAGTCAAAAATATACAAATCTAAAAATCCATATTATAAAAGCAAAATATAAAACAACAACAACAACAAAAAATATTTACAAATCGGAACAAGACATTGTGTGATCTCTCAATGCCATGACGGCCTTAATTGTGTCTGACATTTGGTTGGTTAGTTTATCCGAAAAGCTTACTAACTCTGAGCTAAATTTAGTATCAAAAGATTCTATTTTAAGCGACTCTTTACAACAGTTTATGAAATTCTTTGCTAATTCAGTTAATTTAACAGTTTGTGCTGTTAACACTGAATTATCGCCCGTTTGAAACGTATTATTCGTGGTCTGTAGCAAGAAAATACTTTTGTAAACTTGGGTGGTCACATTTTGTACCCATGGAGTATAAACCAATGGGTCGGGGGTATCACAATTGAGGGACATTTTAATATGTCGCGTGCCTTCATTAATAGCAGTGTGTACCTGTTCCAATTGTAAATAAAGTTCCGTTAATAAAGACACATTGAAAAGCTTATCTTTCGAAATAGTTTTCTTTTCACCGATTCTAGATACGACTGCGAGAGATGAGAAATTAGAAACGCTTTTCATTGGCTCATACAGGCCAGGTGATAATGGGAGCGACCCCTTTAAGAGGTCATATTGTCCCTCTTGTGTCACCGATATTCCTTCTATTACGTCACTATCTGTATAACGACGCTTCGACACCTCTGGAGTTACCATGGTAACGGCACGCGCCTTGGACATTGCGAAATCTGAGCTAACCGAGTTTAACATTTGGGGATTGGTTGGGTTAGAAATGTCTATTCTTTTGTTAGAATTTGATTTTGTGCTTTTGAAGAAACTCGTGTGGTTGTGTTTGATTTTAAGTTTTGACAAATGTTGCGAAATTGAGAATCTCCTTTCCCTCCCGGAATCCAAACTATCGACGGAGTGTTTGGAAGCAATTTCCGGAACTGAAACTTTACGTGGAATCAGTTCTGTTTTGCTACGCGACCTGCTTTTGAGTTTCGGGGGTTCCGAAATGCGGTTAGGAGAGCTAGGAGCAGATTTCCTATCTGTCAGATTATCCGGAGGAGACATATCTAAGTTTAGTTCGTTTCTATTCCGTATTTCAATCGCCTGCGTTAGAAAATCCATGCAATCAACGTCTTCGTAACTCGAGCGCCTAGCAATCCGCTTAGCCGCCCATTTAGGGGGATTCTCAGTGAAAAACATGTGTTTGTTCGCTTTTAGAGTTGCGAATATTTCGTTAACATGGGGCGGAATGTTTTCACCGCGTTCTAAAATCGCGGTAATATTCTTAGAAGTATTCTCGTTAAACTGAAGTTTCGTCATTTTTAACAAATTCGCGTAACCTTGGTAATCCGAATCGAGAATGTTTAGTCTATTCGATAGTTTTCCGACTACAACGAAATCGACATTTTCATCAATTGTTTCTAAAACAGAAATTCGCACGAATTTCGTGAAAAGAAGAACAGAAGAAGAGAAATTATCGCTTAACGTTAAGAACTGTCTAACTATGGCCCCCCACTTAATAACATCGTATTCATCACACATCGATACATCGCTGCTATAATGTGTATTCACACGATTATACGCCTCATCAACAAGTTTGTGGTGCACATTCAGTTGACTCTCCCCTTCTCCGAGACACAATTTGGGGTTTCTAGGGTGCGAATAATCGCCAGAGGGGGCCCTTGAAGACCGCTGGTCTATCATTTCCATTCTGCTATCCCTGGGCTTAACAAGGGGACTCGAGGGTACCATTTCTATGAAGTTACCGGGGGCTATTCCTACCAAACTCCCTTTCTTACAGAGCCACCATCCGGCCGCCCCTGCTATCTCCGTTTTAAGGACGGTTAGCTTGTCCCCCCTGAGAAAGGAGAGTTCGTCCGGGTGTCCGGACTCGTTGTCAAACATGGCTCTCCCCATCTGTAGCTCCGACATCTCATGGGACAACTAACCGCAGTTAATAGTGAGATTATAAACTGTATAAACTGAATACTGTACAACGGGAGATACAAATATACTTTTCAAATAAAAGTGGGAAAATCTTAGAATTATATAGCTATTTTAATATGGAAGTATATTAAATTAATAATTATGTCTCAGACAAGTATTTTAATTAGTACACTATATGTTTTGTGTTTGTAACAACGAGGTTCTACTGTAGTAAGTTTGTTCCTATATATTTTGAGCCAAAAGGGTTCGTCTATGCATGTATAAATTACAAATTACTAAATATGTGAATCAAAAGATCCTATGCCCTACAGAATACCAATATGTAATCAACTTATGTACAAGTCACTTAGTTCCTTATCGCTTAATATAACACCCTTATTAACCGAATCCTATCGTCTCTAATCACAAAAATAAATTCAGTTTTACTCCCTTAAGATCACCACTAAACATATACGAATAACCTAATACTAATAATCCTATTCAAATAGCATTACACTATGTATGTCTCTTCCTAATAATAATCTAGTAAATTCTGGCAGAAGGGCCCATGGTTGACTTTATGTAGAGAGATCTTACATTTTGCCAGTTTTTCTTTAGTAAACTAACCAAGTAATTAATGGCTAGAATAATATTAGCGTTCAATTCTTGTTCACTCATTTCTACATTACCGATTGCAACAGCTAAACAACACGTTTTCTTCATTTGAAACTTTATGGTGCTTTTCACTTCGGTTATTTTGTTAGTCATCGGTTCGGCGTGAGTGACCAGGGACGGGAATTTCCCCGCTCGCTGCAAACTCGGTCCCAAGAGTTTCGGGATTTGCTTAAGAACGGAATCGGAGGCTAGGAATGCATTGTATTTCTTCCCCATTCGCTTAACCAGTTTCTTGTCCTGATTCATTTTCTTGAGCATATCCACGGTCCGGAAATCTAATCCTAATTCCTGCGCTTCATCGCAGTGCTTTTGATCGCCCAAAACACAGATTTTCATTTTGGGTCGAGGCACGTATTTCAAACGGACCGTACCAGCGAAACGCTTGTCTTTCTGGGGATCGTAATTCTTGAGGGTAACTTGTAGCTCGACCGATTCTAGAAAGTGCTTTTTGTGCTTTTTGGAATATTCTAGAAGGTCCGCTATCGACTGATGCAACACATCCTTAGTTATCTTGGACATGGCGCCTAATCTAACTACCAATCAAATTACAGTCTATAAATAGATAATATAAATAGATAATATAAATAGGCGTTTGGTTTAGAATTTATTAGTTTAAAACTTATTGACTAATATCAATATTGCTCTAATAGCAAGTTATTTTCAGTCCCCAAGCGAGCATTTAATGTTAATTTTTAGCAAGTTCGCCTATTAGCAAGCAAATAATGCAAATTTCGTGCAAAATGCGACTTGCTATTACGAAAACCACTGTATAATAACAAACACAAATGAAAACAGAATTAATAAAAAGAGAAATGAATTATTACTAAGTAGTTGAAAGTTCTAAGTTACCAGTACAGGAAAGAGAATTAGTTGAGAGGCATATTATTGTTGTTGTTTGTATTTACACCTGTATATTTATCCTCCGGATAACGTACTCAGGGAGAGGTGGGGTAAGCGCCGGGGCAATAAGGTAGGTGCTGAGACTCGAGATATCTACGAATACTTTGTAGTGGTCCGACAGAGTGCTCCTGAGGTAATGGTAGCCAGCAGAGCTGCCTGTGCCTATCCGGGAACCAATCATCCTCTGAGCCATCTGACAGTGGGCGTAGCGCCACTTGGTCAGCTGTGTGTCCACGTCTGATAAGAGAGTCAGGATCTGGAAGGGCAAGCTGAAGCGGGGCAGCTCTCTGGGGAAGTAAATTTAATTAATCAGACAGGAAAATAATTTATTTTAGAAAATAAAAATAAATAAATAAATGTGAATTTTTATTATTTTGCCATAAAATTTGAAATCAATCAAAAGCAGGCAGGAAATTAGTAATATTTCATTATAATCTTATGTTTTTTGATAGGAAATTGTGTAAAACTTAAAACTAAAGCTGGGTTAATTCAAACAGGAAAAATTTTATTGATTATTATAGGCGCGTAAGTATTCTCAACTTTTTTGAAAAAATTAGTAAAATTTGAAACCAACCTAAAGCCAGTAGGAAACCTGGTCTATTTTATTATAGGCGCGTAAACGTGAATACAGCCATAAATAAGACTAAATTATATGAGATAATTAAAGCGGTAAGAATTGCGTTCAGTTTTAAAACCATGGATAAAAGCCTTGTTAAAACCATGGATCATAAAGTTGTATAATATCATCCATGGTACATACACTATACTCCTTAACTAAGCTACTATATTTATTAACATTACCTGTATACATACACCATGAGAGCTCCTAATAGTGCTTTGTGAGTGAATTTCCGCTGTCCATTATTATACAGCAAAGTGTAGGCTTCCACATTGAAGATATCATCAAACGTATCCATGGTTTTCTTAACGGAAGCCGATAGTTGATTTTTGACAATCTCATTCGTTTCCTTTTCAATTATAATTTTATCCAAATCAATCTTCTTATAAACAGCAGACTTGTAATGTTCTAAAAATGAAAAGTTTTCTTCTTCAAGTCCCGGTGTTCGTTCTAACCACTTTTGTATCAGAAAAGAAAGCGATTCTTCTTCCTCCGTTTGGTATAGAATATTCCGGTGTTCTTTCTTAAGCATTTCCTGTAGAGTCACTGATGACTTGCCCAAACGGTCGCTTGTCCTTAGTCCCAATTTAATTTCTATTTTCCTGAATTGCCAGCTTTGGAATCCGGAAGCAGGCAACAAATAATCGCGAAAAGCGAGGAAATCTTGAGCCGTCATTGTTTCCAAAATAGGAATCTGGTCTGTTACTAATTTCAGAATCATTAGGACACGATTGAGACGCTGCACTATTTTAAGAGTGTTTTTCTCATCCATGGTTTTTAGCTTGAATATGTCTCTGATGGAATCGATCTCGAAAATAATCTGTTTGAACCACAGCTCATGAACCTATAGGGTTGTTATAAGGTGTCAAAGGTAAACAATAAACAAGCGATATTCCAGCCACAGGGGTTTTCTAGGATTTTCTTGGCCGGCACTTCTTTTCGGTTTTTTCGGTGGAAGTTAAATTTTTATGGCACCCTAAAGGTGTTAGCCATAATACATAATGTGTGAATTCAAAGATGAGCCGTTATTTGAAGGAGGTAAAATATGTACGGAACCCAAACAGGTATTATCCAGGAACTTCTATGGCCAAAAAATCATTATAAAAACCCGGTTTCGCAAAGGTTAATTTTGATGTCTGAAAATTCCACAAAACCTCCATAATAAAGTACCGGCAAGAAATCCTATATAACCCCTTATCGGTAGTTACCTGATGTATAATTATGAATAGCATTTCGTCATGAACAGGATTTCCGTTTGCTTCTGAAACTAAGTTTTGAGAATTCAGTACTGTGTCCAGTTTTAGATATTCGTTATAGTATACCCCCTCTGGATCAGGAGAGTCAGATATAAACGGACACCCGTGTGCCATGCCTCCGCTAGTGGCTATACAGTGGATGCCGGTTATAAGAACATAGAGGGAATTGCATATAATGTTCTTATAACCGGCATAAATTATATAGGGGTATATGACAACCGTTTTCCAGTAGAAAGTTCTTATATCCGGCATGTTCTTATAACCGGTGTTCTTATAACCGGCATGTTCTTATAACCGGTGTCCTTAAAACCGATATGTTCTTATAACGGTGTTCTTATATCCGGCATGTTCTTATAACCTGTGTACTTATAACCGGCATGTTCTAATAACCGGTGTCCTTATATACGACATCTACTGTAAAATGATAGGTTACTTGTGGAACCTCGTTAGTAGGAACACCAGGGGACCGTCTTAATTGATGCGTTCGTCGTATCCATTCGTATTAAAACCAATATCATTCATTTGTATTGAAAGGAATGAAAGAACTGAAATAGTGTTCGTAAGTATACTAATAACCGTGTACTAACGAGTTTATACTGTCATTATAGAGTGGGTTATGTTTATCCAGACAGTGATAACTGTTATAATTCATTTGTCAAGCGAGACACAATTCTTGTAAATGCTTTGGAGGGCTGAATTAGTGTTCGACTAACGAGGTTTTACAGCTTTTACTGTATAACTTATCACAGATCATAATCCCAAATTGATCTGGCTGTTCAAAGGTTAGGTAACGCAAAAATTGTAGAAATTATACACCCCCTTCCCTATATCACAATTATTGGCAATTTATTGATTTAATACAAAAGTATGGTCTGTCACACATTGGTTAAGTTAGTTTAATTAAACCTTGGAAGCGTTACGTAACGTTTGCCCCTAAAGTTCTACAGTAGATGCCGGATATAAGAACATCATATTGGAAAACGGTTTCCATATACCCTGTATAGTTTATGTCGGTTATAAGAACATTATATGCAGTTCCCGACGATGTCCTTATAACCGGCATCCACTGTATTAGCAACTAAAAATATTGAGTTATTCGAATAATGGATAATAAGGAGCGCGAGACGCTCCTTTTGGCGTATTTGCAAATTGCTGTATATTATTACACTGAAGGATAATAATTATATTTGGTGGCATACATGGTTGTTAATGGATGAGATTAAATGTAATAAGAACTAGTGGCTAATAATAGGCAATATAACTAAAACTAAATATAGATGGTAACCCAATCTGCTAGCCACTAAGCTATATGAACACAGACAATATTCAAACAGTATTCATTCGAACTGAGAGCTAACCTAACTAACTAATTGCATAAGTATTGTTTGTGTGTGTATAAATGGCGACACGCGTGTTGGCAGCAGGAGAGCTGCTGGGGGCTGATGGGTTGGAGAGAGCGCTAGCGGCTCTGGTTAGCCACGTGCAGCGAGAGAAAGAGAGCGTGAGGAGTAACTTCCTACAGCTACACTCTCTGCTAGCAGCGAGAGAACTCAGTCTGCTGCAAGAGATGGATGGGATAGTTGCACGAGCGAGACACGAGTTGGCAGAGAAGAGAGAGACCCTCAAGGAACTGGACACAGCCAGGGAAGGCCTAGAGAGAGATCTGACCAAGAACAAACTGAGAGATGTGCTCGAGAAGAATCTCCGTACGCTGGAAGATAGGATCGGAGAGGAGGTATCAAGGGGTGTGAGTGTGGGGTGGGTAGAGTTGGATTGGAAGAGGGAACAGCTGGAACAGTCCGTGATTGAGGTGTGTACGGTTGTGACTCTGAAGGAGAGACCTTTCAGATCAGAGGACTATTCTCTGAAACTGAGTCCTGTCTGGTCCCGTGAAGGGACAGGGCCTGGTGAGATTAAGAGTCCAAGGCAAATAGCGATCGACAGCACAACACATAACATATTTGTGGCTGATTATGATGCTAACACAATTCAAGTATTCACAGAAGAAGGCAACCATCTCTACAAGATACCAACAGCTGAATATCCTATTGGCATAGCTCTGACAGAAGAATATATTTTCGTATCAGGCGGTGGCCAGCTAGAGAAGATAAGAAAATCGAACAATGAAACTGTGAAGTCAGTTAAAACAGTGGAGAGAGTCTGGGGAATCGATATTGATGAAAACACGAATATTTACGCATGTGAGCTTTTCAACAAATCAGTTATTGTGTTTGATAACAATCTCGAATCCCTCAAACGAATCAAACTCGAAACTTCTCAAATCAAATCCTACACAGAAACTTACAGCATCAAACTCTACAAACACAGTATGTATGTAATGTTTGGTATATATGCTCCTTTCCATCTACAGATATTCTCCCTAGAAGGAGAGCTGGAGAGGTGTTTGCTACCAAAAAGTGAGATTGGATGGAGTTTTTTCTTCTTGATAGACAGATTGGGGAATATCATTATTGCTGACTGGGGGAATCATCTAATCAGGATATTCAGCAAAGAAGGAGAGCCAATACACACTATCGACAGTGATGCGCTACCTGGAGATCAGAAGTTCTATCGTCCTCATGGAGTAGCAATCGACAGGAAGAATAGAATTATTGTAGCACAGATGAACAAGGAATGCTGTCTCATAGCTTTCTGAACAATCGAATTATTTTTTTTGTTTACTCATTTAGGATGTCACAAAAAGTCTGTTATTGTTTACATTTCTTTGTGTATGAGAATTATATTACCTTTTCTCAATTAAAACATTATCAATTACACTATAGTCTATAGTTATATGGGACATTCTAATTGGGCTCACTTTATTAAATATCAGCCAATTACAAAAATCCTGCTTCGCAAAGGTGAATGTTTGTTGTAAAAATACATTTTTTCCAGCCTCTGAATTACATTAGAAAATGGAAATTACTTATATAGAGCTGAGCTTTGTAGAGTTCAGTTTTTCACTATGTGTATTCATGCACTGAGAAAGGTCAGTTTTTTTCCAGAGTTTGAAATTGACCTTTAGAAAGTAAGCCTGGGCTTTTAGTATGGGAAAAAATCTGAATTCTACAAAGCTCAGCTCTATATAAGGATTCCCTAGAAAATGTGTTAGCTGGTATAAAATAAGTATTTATTTGGGTTACAAATGGGTTTATTGTCCTATTCCAAAAAATAGCTGTCTAGTAAGTTCCAAATGAACCAAAAATTAAGAAATAACTTATATGTAGACCGTCTATTTCTAGACCAGGTTTTCTTGACTTAAATAGTAATACCCATAGACGGCATGGGCTTTTGGCCTACAAAATTTATAGACGGTCTAAAAATGTTTAGCATTGTTTGTATGGGTTTTATAGACCGTTTACATACAAGGAACCTCAAAATTAATACGTCACCTATTTTGTTTATTTACAAGTGTTTTATCTGTGTCACTCTGATTACTTCTCACAACAATTCATCAATAATAACAGTCATGCTTTCACACAACATTCCATAAAAACAACAAACAACTGAATCTTATAGTTTCACCTCAAAAACCACATTTATGCATTATTTCTCTAATTGGTTATCACGTGACTATCATAATTTAAATACATTACTCATTATTAAATCGTTTGTACGAAACAGGTTAAGAATTTAATTTCGAATTTTGTTTATAATAGCAAATTTATGAAAAATTATCGATTTTTATTTTTAAATCTAAGTATTTATATATTTTAATATAAAGAAAATATATTTTTTATTTGCACAAGAAATAAATTAATCTTGTAGTATATTAACTTAAATAATACGCAAAATTCTGATCACTTGATGACCAAAACAATAAAAATGTTAAGAGTGAAAATCTATTTATTATGTATATAGTAATAATAATATTTATTTACAGTAGAACTCGGTTATAACGCACCCCCCTTTGGAAAGGAAATAAATACTTAGTTTACCCTACATAGAAATACATACTGCTTTATAAACTTTGTTAAAATAAATTAATACGTACTAACCCACGTTATACTCCTGTATTTACATATTTATATTTGTAATTATAGAACTTGGCACATAATTTCCAAATTTAAATATATTTCCCATCAGTTAATCTTGTAATCTGTAAGTAATACACTTACTTCTATAAGCAAAACTCGATTGTAAGATTTGTAATACAGTCAGTGCAATTCCTACCCACAAGACACTACGTGTACCAAAGGTTAACAGCCCTCACTAATTACAGCAACACTGTACTGATGACAATACTTATCGTAATGCTTCTATTTAGAATTGTAGATTTGTGTATCTAATTACAGTGAACTCTCGTTATAACGAAGTTCAAGGGACCCTTCGTGTATTTCGTTACAGGCGGAGTAAATAAACTACTCTATCCGTCTGGGGAATGAATATATAAACGGGTATTTCGTTATATCCGAATTCGTTATAACGGGATTTTACTGTATTTATAAATAAAACTAGATTATTTAATTCTTTCAAAGAGAAATGGATATATTATGTCTAACAGTAGAACTCGGTTAAGACGTACCACCCTGGGAAACAAGGAGAATACTAACCGATGCCAGGGCAGGATTTACCCTTGAGTGGCCTGAAGGCTGAACCACACAAGTGGCCCGAACATGAACGACATTGGTCGGTAGTGGTCCTGTAGTGGCCCATTGGTCCTGTAGTGTCCTGTAGATTGGTCCTGTAGTGGCCCGAAGGCTATAGCCTACTTAGCCTAATGGTAAATCCGGCCCTGACCGATGCACGTATTATCCGTGTGCATAATCCACTTGTAAGTCAAAATACTGACTTGATCAATGACATGCATACGATGTTAGAGAATTCAAGTCTTTATCACGGATGTCCGTTTGGGACCATTCAAATGTGCGTAACGCTTCCAAGGGGAGGTGGGTAACTAATGTGTGACAGACAATTATTTTTGTATTACAAAATGGTCACAAAGCGTGACATATCAATTGTACTTTAGTAAAGTTAGTGTATGTTGCTCTAATCTGGGATTGATGGGTACCTATAATTAAATATTCAATATATTCTGTAATATAATCTGTTAACTCTTATAGAGAAATGGTCGGCAGTTATAAACACGAGTGAGAAAAGAGGATTTACGTACTACACTTCGGTTGCCGGTAAGTTAGGTTTCAATCTTGTTCTCTAAATCAGAATGTTGCTGACTCTTGACATAACTTATTTGAAATAACGAATAATTTGAAGTACTTTCTTTATCAAATGTAATTTGAAATTCAGCGCTAAATATCTTTTACTAGAACCCAAAATTTCTGATGATATTATAAATCCATTGTTCTCAACATAACAACAGAACACCATACTAGGAATGTAATATTATTTCCACAATAACATTCATCTCATCTATAAATAAACCAGTGAATATACAACACCTTTTCCCGAAAAATCCCCAACAATAATACCTGTACAGACACAACTAAAGAGCAATATAGAAGCCGTTTTATATCCCCGTTACTAAAATAGGCCTTTCTATAGAATCTGATTATGGTCTGATTCTTGCTTAGTGAATAGGCTTAGGTTAGTATATAAAGTCAGTCAGTGGTGAATCTTATTAGAAAATAAACTTATTCTCTTTTGGAAATTCTGAATTATTTTACTATTTGTTTGTTTGTTTGTTTACATTCTATTTTTTGTTAGTCTATAGGAGACTAATGAAATTGTGATTTTCTCTTCAAAATGCGCTCAAGTTTTCAAGAATTATTTTCAAGGTATTTTTTATTTTTTTGAAATTTCATTTTCTTATTTTTCATGTTCAAAACTGTCAGATTTCTACCAAAATTCTCTCACAACTTGTGAGTGACTGGAAATGATGTTTGTAGAAATTTCATTTCTTTTGGGTTAGTTTTTCGGTAAAAAAGACTTTTTTTCTTATAAAATCGGTCTAAATTATATTTCCCCTCTTCTAAAATTCCGGTTTATAAGTCCCCAATCTTTCTCTCGCTTTGTAAAACAAGTATTTATTTATTTCCGACTTTTCTCTGCTTTTTTAGAGAATTTTACAATTTCCTACGCCGATATTTCCCCAAATAACTTTCCTCTCTCTTCTATAACCTATAACTTACATTTCTAACATAAATTCGTAGCATCCAACTTTTCCAATTTCCCCAAAATTATAATTACTCCGAAAATAAAATAAAAACTACTTCCAAAAATATACTATATACTTTTCAAATAATCAGAAAAATGTTTGTTACTTATTCGTTTTATAAAATTACGATTGTTTGTTATTGTTTTTATAGAATTACGATTGTTTATTTGTTGTTGTTCTAGAATTATGAATACTGGTCCTAATGGCTGTCTCTGCTCAAAGAAGGGAATCGAGAGTTTCGAAACTCATTCCTGTGAGTCGGAGGGAATAGCTGGAATATTCAAAATGATTTCTATGCCGAGTCCAAATTCCATTCGGAAAAAGAACGAATTGGAAGTGAGGCGACCCAGTGACGAAGAAAATTTATGTCCGTCCGAAAATTCGAATTCACAACAAACTTCTAACAAGAAACAGTCAAAATTAAAAAATTCTGTTTCAAACGAATCTGGGAAGACAAAAAGAATGAAATTTACGGAAGAAGAATCGCCCCAAAAGGTTAGTTAGTTTTTCTAAAATAATTATCGCAATTGTTTTTGGCGGTTTTACAAAATATTTCAACTAAATTCCTTTTACAGTTTTCTAATGATATCTAATTTATACAAATAGAATTAGATTTATATTGATATCTAATTTATACAAATAGAATTAGATTTATATTGATATCTAATTTATACAAATAGAATTAGATTTCTAATGATGTCTAGTTTATACAAATAGAATTCGTTTATTTATAGTTTATTCACGCCTACATACTTTACATTCAAAATAAGAATTCTAACAAAACACATGACGAATTCATTTACGTAGAGTTTCGTAGGCGAATTCAATCTGTAGAATTACAAATAATTTAAACACAAATTAATTACAAGCTTTACAGTCAGGTCTCCTTATTGTTAACAATTTTCCGTCTGCTTATTATGAAGAACTTTCATTATGAACAAGCCCTATGGACAACTTACATAGGGTTTGTATTAAGTTGAGTTTGCTTATTATAAAGTCTCTCTATTATGAACACAATTGAATATCCATCATGACTGTATTCCTGTATCAATAGGAACATCGAAAGAAGCGAGATAAAATGACAAATGGGGACAGGACACCTTCCGAACACCCGAGACGCCCCTCGCCTACCGCCCACTCGAGATCTGGTTCCTTAGACGCGAATTGTCTCCGTAAGAACAAAGATGGGAACAAGAAACAGAATGGAGAAGTGATTCGGACACACTCACAATCTATGAACAGCACACCGACTACGCATAACGTACGTACTGCTTACATATACATACACATATATATTTAACCGAAACTTGTAGACATAAATAGCATATTTCATGAAACAGCTGACGATTTTATTTGAATTTATGGTTGTTTTTATGGTCAGTCAACAAATTATCTTCTCCCACTAAATATTACAAAATCAAGTAAGCTTTTTCTTCTCAGAATAGTGGATTTATTATAGATTTGTGTGTCAAATTTACTCTCGAATTTTTTTGAAAATCCTGAAAATATATTTAGGTGGATTCTAATGGTTCTCACCAATAGTAAAATACCGAAATTACATAAATAAATGTAATTACATAAATAAATGTAATTACATAAATAAATGTAATTACACTCCAGTTATCAACTAATGTGTATTAATTATATCATACAAATCCATTGTTATTGCCCCAGCGCTTATTAATGTGCTTACTTTTCGGGGAAATACGTTTAACTATTCGCTATACAGTAGCCACAGTATACCAATTCCTGCTTCATTTCAGGTACCACACACACACGAATCGAGACCCCATTTGAGCTCCTGTCCCTCTCTAAGACCCGTGCCCTCCCCAGACCTCCCGCCCAAACACCCTTCACACCTCTCTAAACTGACACCTCACAACCGACACAAACAGAACGGGATCGTACCGAACCGAGAACCGAGTCCGGACCTCACAGCTGATGAGTCCACTATACAGGTTACATTCCTATCTCATATCTCGGTTGCCATGAAGCATATTACTATCCGAAATAAAACGAAAACAAATATATATATTTCTCTCAATTTATCGAAGTAATGCGAGTATAATTACTGTAATACGAATTCAATTATAATTTGTCTGGTTATTGTATAATAATTGAATTAGCATTACAGTGCTTATTTAGGTGCTATATTCAATTAATATTTACCTCACAATTTGATAATACACACGGTATAAAGATTATATTTTCTAAAAAATGGTTGCTTTATATAAGCCACACCTCCTTTAATAATAATCCAGCCTTCTAAATACCAAAAGTATTTTGGGTAGATAGTACCTAAAGTTCAGAAATTTAATACGTGATTAGTACTGCCCTCTTAAACTCTAGGACTTACCATAGTTACAGGAATCCACTCTGGTATTTAGAAATGAGGTTAACTGATATTCCCAAACTTGCTATGCTCATTACGTAGATATGAGAACATTCTTGAAATATGTTTGTTTGACATTTGTTTACACCGTTTCTATAGTTACAGATAACGTAACTGGTATGCGAGAATAATGTACTTATGGTTACTGTAAACAAATTGTTGTTTACTTTGGATAAAAATAACCAAATTACTTAGTGTTGTCTCTAGGTGTTAGAAGAATCTACGGTTACAACAAATGTAGACCCTGTCCCAAATCCAGTTGATATTAGAAGAGCTGTGCTGGCTGTAAAGAGTAGAAGCATTAATGTAACACCTCTAATTGAAAGAATATACTCTGATAACAAAGTGAGTTATAATCTAAATATATAATCAATGGGTTTCTTTTAATTAAACTATGCAAACGTGATTAATAATTATTTTATTTAAAATGTCCAATTTCTAATCAAATTGCATTTTGTAATCTTACATTCTTTTGTGGATAATTTCCAGGATATTGACCAATAGGATTCTTCCATGTATTCCCATTGCAACTTTATAAATGTACTATTTATAGAAATCATTCTTATACGTATTAAATATGTACGTTTTCAATATGACCTAAGTATGGAACAATCAATTATTGCTAGATAATCTCAAAACCACAAATATATTGACCTAAGTACAGTCAGGTTCTTTTGTTAAGAACATTCAAGGGACCCAAAATCCTGTTCATAATAGAGAGACTTCATAATAAGCAAACTCAAGTAAATACAAACCCTATGTAAAAAGTTCATATTATGCAGACCTGACTGTATTTATAAGTATTTAATACATGCTTAATTTATTTTCTTACCTCTTCCACAAATTATTGCAACAAATAATTACGTATTTAGTCGCAGTTGTTGCTTACAGTAAGAAAATCAAAATACAATTATGTTTAACCGATTGACGTCATTTCTCAATTAAAAGTTATGTAACTTTAGCTGTCCTAATTAATTATGTAATATTTCTTAGAAAAAAGTTGAATCAGTCAGGACACGAGATCTCCTAAATGACACAAGTTTGGTAAGTTTTATAAATTAAAAAGTATAAATATAGTTCACCATAGCGACGCGATTCCTGCTCTGGAATGCATAATACTTACGGGCTTCTAGTTCAATTTAACTTACGGGAGTTAATGATTGGAATCTCTATAAATAGTATTTTAATGGCTTGCTTTATGTCTGACAGATTGTATCGATTTGCTTGATTATTATATCATAAAAATGTGAATAATCTACAATGTAACGATCACTGATAAGGTGTACAGTATACTCTGTTAATTAATAGAACACCAGGGGACCACTAATTTGTTCGTATCATCCTGAATTCGTATTAACCGGAGTCACTTGCATGCATGTATATACTAGCCATAATATTAATGTAGACAAAAGTTTTGTCAACTTTTGGGAGGGAAGATATGAATATTTTTCTTAAATATTTAAACTTTTTCTAGATAATTTTAAGTATGTATCTCTTGATAAACTTAATAATCTTGTTTTAAGATACAAGATATATCTGAAATATTTGTATAAATATAGAAATTGCTGAGCGAATATTAGTGATTACCTATACAACAATTCAACTTGTATTATTAATATAATCCGTGTTTATATGTTGCTTTATAGATTTACAGACAGCCTTGTGAATTCCCAAGATACTACGACAATATATTTAGGTAAGGTACAGTAATAACTGTAATCTAGATACAAATGTTTCAAATGTCGTTTGTTATTAAACGCGATATATACAGTAGAACCTCGTTAGTAGGAACACCAGGGGACCGTCAAAATGTGTTCGCCTTACCCGGAATTCTTATTAACCAATATAATTTGTATTGTCTATTGAAAAGGCTTTGAATGGGACTTAAATAGTGTTCGTATAAACCGGTATTTCGTATTAACCGTGTTGGTACTAACGAGGTACTACACTAATTAGTCAAAACTATATTTTAACATCCTATTTCTACTTCTTACACTGATAAGAGAGTTGTTGGGAAATCTTAAAATGATAATATCTGAAATATAATTATATCATACGTGATATCTCCACTGTATTAGCCGATAAGCAAAAATTCTGTTTTTGCAATAAAGTTCGCCTAATAGCAATTGCTCTATTAAGAAGTTATTTCCAGTCCCCAAGCGAGCATTTAATGTTAATTCTCTAATAGCAAGTTCGCTTATTAACAAGCAAATTTCGTGCAAAATGCGACTTGCTATTACGCGAACACCACTGTATTGTAGATATGAATATTTAATAAAATTAATATATTTAGTTACAAGCAGAAGAGGCCGCAGCTAATAAAGTTGTTACAGAACAGATTGGTGACACAGTATAAAAAGGTAATTTATAAGAACCTAAGTACAGTAGAACCTCGTTAGTATGTACACCAGGGGACCGTAAAATGTGTGCTCCTTATCCGGAATTCGTATTAACCGGTGTTATTTGTATTGAAAGGCTTTGAAGGGACTGATATAGTGTAATTATTTACCGGAATTCGTACTAACGAGTTCTACTGTGTATATACTTATCACATCAATTGCATGGAACTGTAAATAGAATATTCTCATAAATATTTAATAGTACAAGTTTAATCCTTAATTATTTGTAACAAATGAGTTATACACTGTTCTCTCTAATAGTCCACCAGTGGGCAATTGGGCCAAAGTGGACTATTAGAGAATATGGACTATTACAGATATATAAATAGTTGATTTGGTCAACTAAATAAGTGGACAATTAGAGAGAATAGACTGTATGATATTACCCCTATACCCCCTGTATAGGAGTACCTGTTGTGCTTGGAACAGGAACAGCTACAAGAGAGATGGGAGAGCACCCATCGAGAGGCCATAGAGGCCGAGAGGTCGGTACACGCCAGGGTCCGGGAGCAGTGCGACAGGTGCTGTCCCGAGGTCAAGCGACAGAGGGAGCAGGAGAGAGCTGCCAAGTTAGTAATATACACCTAAATCACAATTTAATGTTACGGTATAGGAGAGGATTCTAAATTTTCGCGCTCCTAAATTTCTTTGAAAATCATACTCCAAAAGGAGCGTCTCGCGCTCCTGGATAATTCCTTGAATTCATGACGGTTATAAGAACATCGTCGGGAACTGCGTATAATGTTCTAAATTGACCTTGGTAAAAAATTGACCTTGTCAGTGTCTTAAATTACATTAGATAGTTTGTTGACCGATATTTGCAAGTCCTACTCAATGCAAGACAATTTACGGACTCAAATCAAAATCAAAATATCTGCATTATTTAGTTATTTCCTAGTAACCAGAGTTGAAAGTTCACTGACACAATCCACTGTGATTTACGTGCCGTTATGTAATCAAATTTCATGAATGCAATCATATTATGGGAATAATAAGTGTGTTTATGATTAATTGCTGTTGTTGTTGTTGTTGTTGTTGTGTGGGTGGTAAGACGAGTAATACTGTTTGTTATTACTCGTATATTTCGAATTACTTACACTTGTAAGATGATCTCAACAACAAAATTGAAGTGTATACTATACTTATTTATAGAAATAACTTGTATGTACGTTGACCGTATATTTCTAGACAGGTTTTCTTGACTTATATACAGTATAACTTCGTTAGTAGGAACACCAGGTGACCGTAAAAATGCGTTCGCCTTATCCTGAATTCGTATTAATCAATATCATTTGTATTGAAAAGACTTTGAAGAGACTAAAATAATGTTCGTACTAACGAGGTTCTACTGTAGTATTACCCTTATACTTTTGGTCTACAAATTTTGCTTAGTTTGTACGGGCTATTATAGACAGTCTAGAGTCTACCAATAATGAGGTATTATTTATACTGTGTGTATAGAGCACTTGGCGAGGGGGATTTGTCGGAGGAGAATTCGTTGGAGAGACACGAGAGTGTAGCCGCTACTATTCCAGATATGCTTATCGACAGAAGGGAGAAGGAAGTTAGGTTCTCATCTCGAAACGGTTAGTTATACACTTAAGTTTATAGCAGCCGAAACCGGTTTTTTGTAACCAATCCTTTACATGGAAATAAAGTAAGAAAAATCCGATAGTTAGAATAAACCGATTGAAAATAAACATAAGTGGAATTTCTTACCATTTGGAATAAATAGTTAGTTTGAAAAAACTATTCAAATATTATGGGCTTACTTCTATATCGGCCAACACCTTTTCAATATAAAACCAAAGGAAAATACCTTGCCAGTGCTTGTAATTACATTAGAAAAGTGTTGACTGAAATACAAGTTATTCCAAGTACAGTCAGGTCTGCTTATTGTGAACAATATCCGTCTGCTTAATATGAAAGCTTTTTATTATGAACAAGCCCTATGGTCCCAATTTAACAACTTACATAAGGATTATATTACGATGAGTTCACTTATTATAAAGTCTCTATTATAAACACAATTTTTGGTCCCTTGAATGTTCATAGTATAAAAACTGACTATAATATATAACATTTTCTACTCCCTAGGCTATATAGAAGATATGGTTAAATTCACGAGTAATATAAAGTCTACGAATATCTGGACAGAAGAAGAGAAAAGTATTTTCAAAGACAAATTCTATCAGTGCCCAAAGAACTTCGAATTTATAGCTAGCTGTCTCAAAAACAAAGTAAGTTCTTACTCTTGTAACCATGGATATTTTCGGAACTTATATAGTATACAGTAGACTCTCGTTAATAGGAACACGGATAAGGGGAATATCTGTTAAGGAGTACAAGGTTAATTCCCATAGCCTATACAAATGCATGCAAGTGACTCCGGTTAATACGAATTCCGGATAATACGAACATATTAAGACGGGCCCCTGGTGTTCCTACTAACGAGAATATACTATAGTTACTATATTATTATTGGTATGTTTGTATAGTCGGTACCTGAATGCATAGAGTATTACTATCTGCACAAGAAACATGTCAACTTCAAACAGGGAATACGAGGCTCTAACATAAAGAGAAGGAAGAATAGATTGCAACCCAAGGTACACTTATTGATTAAATAATGAGCTTCCTTATATGTAGACGGTCTATAAATGCCCATACAAATAAGCCAAAAATTTGTAGACCGTCTATAAATTCTGTAGACCAAAAGCCCTGCCGTCTATGGGTAATAGTATTTTATATGTAAGAAAACCTGGTCTAGAAATAGACGGTCTACATATAAATTATTTCTTTATTGAAAGGCGATTATAAAACTACCATTTGTACCATGGATTAATGGCAGTCTCTTATAAACTGTTTACTGTTAGGATTTGTATCTCTACGTGAAGCCTAGAGGCACCTCTATTACGTCACCGGACCAGCCTACTGCTATCAGACAGAGAAAAACACCTGGTGAGTATTCGTATTATAAATTCGTATTAAATTAGGCGTATTTTTAGGGCTGAAACGAATATTCGAAATGTAACTTTCGTTCATTTTGATGACTAAGCATTTAATAATTTCAGTCCTACTTATTTTATACCATAATTGAGGTGTTAATTGTTAATATATTTAATTTACTCAATAATTAGCATTACACATTCAAATAATACACCACTCACATAGTTAATAAGTTAATTTATTAACTAATGGGTAATTAACAAACAAGAGATAATCTATAGGAATCACACAGTTATAAGCCTATCTAATAGCTAAAAGTTAAGTGGTCAGTTTGCTTGCGGTTAGAATGAAAATCCACCTGTTGGTAGATTAGAATTTGCGGAGAATTCATAGACATTTCCTTGTTCGGATTTCTGTGGAACAATCGCTGTTTCCTCACTTCCATCATCTGAGAAATATTTGTCGATTATACTTAGCGCCATTTGGTACACATTTTCAGACGCGTGCTTTTGTAGCAGTTCTATTTTGTCGAGACCCTCTGCCTCCTCGATTAACCTAGCGAATATACACCCTAACTACACTAGTCTACCATAGGAATGTTCTTAGTCATTCATTAAATAGTCTGATTAAGCCGGTCAAACGATAACTTGTATAACGCAAAATTCCTGAAAAATTAGTTAAAAATTCCTGAAAAATTATCTAGTAAAATTCCTGAAAAATTAGTAGTAGTGAAAAAGTTAGTTTTTAACAATTTTATAATCACCTAGGATGGTCTATCACACATTGGTTCCTTATAACATTACGTAACGTCTGAACATAGCTAATATAACTTGTATTACCTGCATATATCCATGGTTTGGTTAACAGTCTCTGCCGCTTTAAGAATATTGGCTAGTGCCTCCAGAATGACAATAAGAACATCTGCGTCCTTGCTAGCTAGCAGGTCGCAAAGCGGTGGAATTGTTCCACAGAACACGAGCATAGATATCTGCTCTATAGTCCCTCCAGCTGTTAGGTTAGTAACGGCCCATACCGCTTCCTTTTGAGCCTTGAAGTCCCCACTGCTTAAAATCTTAACGATGAGGGGAATGATTCCCTGGTCGATAATGGCTTGTATCTGTGGCACCAAACCTGTAAATACAAACATTATACTCTCTCGTTAGTTTAATTCCATAGCACAGCTATTAACAACCTTTCAACCGTAGACCCCTATTGCCTTATAGCAAAACAGTAGATGTCGGATATAAGCACACTATGTTGGGAAACGGTTGCCATATACCCTTGTATAATATATGTCGGTTATAAGCACATTAAGTGCAGTTCCCGACGATGTTCTTATAACCGGCATCCACTGTATTATACATTCTGTGGACCCCCTCCTATTGACAGTATTACAAATGTTGAGATCTTGTGGACCCCAGGTTGGGAACCACTGCCCTAGCCTATACAAATGCATGCAAGTGACTCCGGTTAATACTAATTCCGGATAATACGAACATATTTCTACGGTCCCCTGGTGTTCCTACTAACGAGAGTCTACTGTACTAACTAACAAACTATATGGCCCCAAGGTTAAAACACTCCCTTAATATGATATCAGCATACACAATGACGGCCTATATTTAATGCATTCGGTTTAATTCAAAAGATGCCTTATAAGGCAATAATACGCACCAGTGTGTCTCACTAATTAATGGCTTCGGCCAATCAGGAGCACAGCTGTGTTAAGCCAGACAGAAACCTTAGTTTGTAACAGCGACACAATTTATATAAAGGTGTTAGTCTCATATGGCTTTTGTCTTTTGTAGATACTCTGTTAATAGGAACACCAGGGGACCGTCTTAATATGTTCGTATTATCCGGAATTCGTATTAACCAGAGTCACTTGCATGCATTTATATAGACTAGGGGAATTAAGAGAATCCTTATATAGAGCTGAGCTTTGTAGAGTTCAGATTTTCCCATACTAAAAGCCCAGGCTTACTTTAAAAGGGCAATTTCAAACTCTGGGAAAAACTGACCTTTCTCAGTGCCTGAATACACATACTGAAAAGCTGAGCTCTATATAAGTAATTTGGGGAATTAAACCTTGTTGTTTATTGGCTTATAAATAGCATTCCTATTACCCATTACGGTTGCCATACTCACCAGCCGTTATATTAGACACGGTCCAGGCGGCCTCCTTCTGAATGCTCATCTTAGGATGCTGCATTAGAGCGGGGAAGTTCTTAAGCAGACCTGACTCTATGACCTTCTGGGTTTGTTCGTCGTCTCCGGTTACTATATTCCCCACAGTCCGTAGGGCCGGGGTGACCACACTAACGACAGTGCACTTTAGGAGGGTGTCTAGTCTCGAGAATAGTCTCTGTTTGTAGTCTATAACGAGTTGTATGCGGTCCTCCGTCCCATCAGTTATGTAGCTCAGTCCCCAACACGCGTCCGTCACTACCTCCTTATCTTCGTTGTATACCAGGTCTATTAGCCTACAGGACCATGGATAATAATACTATAGTAGAATAAGTAGATATTGCCATCCCAAACAAGCATTAATGTTAAACATGTTCCTCTAATAATAGCAAGCAAAATTGAAAATTCTACTTTTGCTATTATTGCCACTCACTGTATAACTTATAAGTGTTCTAATAATAGCCTACTGATCTATAAATAGAATATAAATCCACACTGTAGTAAGTGTTGTTGTTTACTTATACAACAAACATGGGGAAGTTAAATTTATCTTACTACTGTTTTACTAACCATAGTTATACACAATATCTAAACCTTTGAAAGTTGTAACTATAACAGTTATATAAATAGCTCAGTTCTATAAATAGAACTTAACTCACACGGGTAGCAGCTGTTTTACGGCTTCCAGAGGTGTCGGGGGTGTTTTGTTGCGACACAAGTTGGAGAGAACCCAAGTTATGTTCCGCACGAAACTAATGTTTGTGTTCTGCTTTGCGAGAGTGAGCAGCGGAGGAATAATTCCGTACTTTATAGTTAGATTACGGCAGTCAGGCCCATCTCCTATAGACAATGTGTTAAATAGGTTGTAATAGCAACTATAGTAGACTCTGTTAGTAGGAACACCAGGGGACAGTTGAAATATGTTCGTATTATCCGGAGTTCGTATTAACCGGAGTCACTTGCATGCATTTGTATAGGCTAGGGGAATTAACCTTGTACTCCTTAACCGATATTTCCTTATCCGTGTTCCTATTAACCGAGTCTACTGTAGTTCACTGGGAAGTAATTATTTTAGAATATAAAAGTTTGGGAATCGCTTAACTAGGGGAATTAACCTTGTAGTGTACCATATTACCTAACTATTATGAACTGAGTTTGATGTACTGTATAGCTAGCTAGTATTAACTACTATACTGTATAGCTAGCTAGTATTAACTACTATACTGTATAGCTAGCTAGTATTAACTACTATACTGTATAGCTAGCTAGTATTAACTACTATACTGTATAGCTAGCTAGTATTAACTACTATACTATATAGCTAGCTAGTACGAGCTATTAAACTGACTATAACAGCTAATACGAACTGACCGCATATATTCCCCAGTGCCCACACGGCTTGTTCGCATATGTTGGTTAGGGGAGAGGAGAGGAGCTTAATGAACAGAGGTACAGCCCCCGCCTCTACGATAACGCGCGTTTGTTCCGAGGATCCACTGGCGATGTTAGTCAGTGCCCAGGCCGCTTCGAATTGTATCTTGTGATCCTGTGACAGCTGGAGGTACTTCATCAGGTGGGGAACTATCCCTGCGCTTATAACCATCTCTATCGGAGGCTGTCTCTCCTTCGAAAGGACCCGACGGACACTTTGTACGGCTGAGAATTGCACCTCTCTGTCCTGACTTTGTAGCTTGGAGAGAATCTCAGCTGGATTGAAAGTAGGCATTTGTACGGTGCCACCGGTTACGTCGAACTCTGTTTCCTCTTTAACCTGTCTCCGCTTGAGCAGCTGGTCTTCTTTTCGCGCTTTTCGCAGCTCAACGTTAACCTGTGTGGTATACACATGCAGTGTTTTTTTAAGGCAAATTAGAGGCCCAAAATGGGCTTCTAATTTTTCTCAATCGGCCTCTAATTTTTAACGTGCTAAGTACTCAATTTCATGAAATGTAGAGTGAGGGCCTCTAATTGTTGGTAGGGCCCTCTAAGCAAATCCTTTAAAAAAAACACTGTACACATGACAACCGGTATACACACTTGGAATGCAAGGTTATATGCAGACGTATTAACTTTCTAGGCGCGCGAAAATCGAGAGATAATCCCATTTACACAAATGAGTAATTTAGCTTGTGAGCGACTAATGAGTAATTAATTTAGTAATTTAGTAAGTAAATAAACAAATTAGTAATTTACTAAGTAATTTAACAAATGAGTAAGTTACTAAGTAATTTAACAAATTAATAATTTAGTAAATAATTTAACAAATGACTAATTTAGTTAAGTAATTTATCTAGGCGCGCATAATTATCTTGGATAAGCCTGAAATAGAATTGTGACTAAATATATAAACTAACCTCATTCCTTCTCCTCCTATTCTCCTCTTCATCTTTCTTTCCTAAATTCTTGAAGGTTCTAATTCTGCCTGTTTGTTCGGACATGATGTATGCTATGACTGAGACTACAGAAACCTAATTTATAGGGAATCCTCAAATAGCCGAGTTAGAATTGGATTCAGTCTGCTTTGTAGCAATTAATGAATATTAATTTTATACAAACTCATTCATTTCGCCCTTTTCGACCATAATTCTAAATATTGTTATTTTGTTGACGAGAGAGAAGGTTGAATCGTGACCTACGGTTGAATTTAAATATAAGTTTACTCTTTTGTTAATTGTTATTTGTTTACTAGAGGTTGCAATTTAAATATAAGTTTACTCTTGTTTATTGTTATTATTATTATTGTTTACGACTTGGGAGTGTCCGTTTTCTTGTATTCCTTGTCTTTGGGGTCCAGTTGTTTCTCCTTATCGGTCCCGAGATTATCCTCCATAAGTTCGTCTATATTCAGTCCCACCTCCTTGATGGCCTCTCTCAGACAAACCTGGTACTTGGCGAACAGGTCCCCGCAGGCCCCCTCGTGGTCCCTGTCCCCCTGGAGGAACTTCTCCTGGAGCCACTTGTTGAAGCAGGAGTCGTATGTCTGTTTGAGATCAGTGCACTTATCGCTAATGCTATCCATACTGAGTATGTATTGTAAGTACAGGCAACTCCCCTTATAACCAAGTCGGATATAACGAAATAGTCGCTTGTAACGAATAAGTATGAAAAGCATTGAAATCCCATACAGCGAACTCCCGTTATAAGGAAGTCGGATATAACGAAATGGAATTTCCCCCCATATATAACGAAGATATAACGAAGGAATTTACAGGTCCCAAGCACTTCGTTATAACGAGAGTTAACTGTAAGTAGGAAAAGCATTGAAATCTCTTACAGTCGAAACCGGTTTTTTATAACTAATCGGTTTTTCTAACTAAGTATTTATTCTAAATGTGTAAGAAATTCAATTTTGTTATATTTTAAATCAGTTTATAACTATCGGAATTATCTTACTTTATTTCCATGCAGAAAAATTGCTTAGAAAAAACCGGTTTCGACTGTATTAATATTTAAAATTCAAGGAATTATTTGACTAACGTAGTATTCAGGGCCTTACAAAGTCATTTTCTAAATGACAATTATGCGAAGCCGGGTTTTATATTGAAAAGGTGTTGGCCAATATATAAGTATGGTGAACCCTAATTAACCCGGTTTGGACCGCAAATTAACCTTTGAACTTGCGAAAAGTTTTAGGCGGTTAATTTCCGTTATTACTCATCTAAATTGTAGAGCTATAATATAGCAGATGATATATCTAAATCGTTTTAAGTAAAATGGTTAATTAGGAATTATGGCGCCAGACTGGTACGTGGCAACCGATAGGAATGTTTCAGCTTATAGGGAGCAATAACATCCTTTGAGATTGTGTTCTTAATTGCTGTTATGTCTGAGAAATATAACCACAAAATTAGACACTCTTATACGTGCTAAACGAACGAAGAGTTTACTTTAAACTCAACTAGGCAAGTTTATTGAGATATTATAATATAACGTTTTCAAGTGGACATACTGTAGATACAATTACATTCTGAAATACAGTAGAACTTCATTGTATGAACACCAAGGGACCTCAAAATATGTTCGCCTTATCCAGAATTCGTATTAACCAATATCATTTGTATTGAAAGGCTTTGAAGGGGACTGAAATAATGTTCATATTAACCAGAATTTCGAAATAAAAATATCATTTGTATTGAAAGGCTTTGAAGGGGACTGAAATAATGTTCGTATTACCCGGAATTTCGTATTAACCAATATCATTTGTATTTTGAAAGGCTTTGAAGGGGACTGAAATAATGTTCGTATTAACTATGATTCGTATTAACCGTGTTGTACTAACGAGGTACTACTGTATATCCTATAATAACTTGAGGGTACACACACACATTATACTACTCCGTTCCCTAGAAGTGAACTGGTCCCCTGACGAGGTGGAGAAGCTACGCACGGCTCTCCTGCAGCACGGACGGAGCTGGAACAAAGTGCAGCAGGCCGTGGGGAGACCTAACGCGCAATGCAAGCTGTTCTATAACGACTTTGCGTCCATAGAGGAGTACGGACTGCAACAGGCCATAGACGAGAGGCTGAGGAGAAAGGTAAACAAATGTGTAAACACACTTATAGGGGAATTCTACTCCTGTATATTAAATAATACCCTGGAATACAGGTAAACCTCCCAAAGCGGCACCCATCGGGAGAATGACTTTGTGCCGCTTCTCGGAGGTTGCCGCTACTCGGAGGTGCCGCTTTGGGAGGTTTACCTGTACATACATATACAGTCAGGTTCTTTTTATGGACATTCAAGGGACCAATATTGTGTTCATAATAGAGAGACTTTATAATAAAGCGAACTCACTTAATACAAACCCTATGTAAGTTGTAAAATTGGGACCATAGGGCTTGTTCATGATAATAAAAATTTCATATTAAGCAGACGGAAATTGTCCACAATAAGCAGACCTGACTGACTACGTATACTAAGTAACGGAACTTGCTATTAAAGCAATATTGCTATTACAAACACCACAGTGTTTATTAGAGGTTTCAAACTATACTTATATCTGTTCTATATTTAGCGACAGGAGAGGCTGGTTATGGACCCAGAGGACCCCCTCCCGACTCTAAAGTTGCACGAAGACATCTCAGACCTGGACTCCCCCTCTCGCCCTACCAGCTCCCCCTGTGCCACCCTCACCCCCTCAGAGACCACTTCACACCTTCCCTCCGACCACTCCTACCCCGCTGTCCTGCCCCCTACCCCCCCTGTGCCCCCTGCCGTCCCCACACCGGATACGGACCCCACGCGCCTCACGCCGCTCCCCCCCTCCGTGATGTCGCGGCTCCTTAGGGCCCTGCTGGAGACCTACAACTGTCGACACGGGTCCGTCCGGTCGCGGAAACCCCGCGGCAGTTCTGCCTCCGCCCTCCTACAGCCCTCCAACTACCGGCGCCTCTCCGCCACCCCCGGACGCAAGCGCGCGCCACTTCACACCTCTGCTAGGACGCACCCCTCCCAGGAGCGACCCTCTAGCGACACCTCTCTCGAGCGGAGACAGGCCCCCCCGACCGAGAAGAGTCCGCCGGTCCTCTCGGAAGTGGAGGCGGTGCTAGAGCCGCAGGAGCGCGGCGAGCAGCGGAACTCCTCCGACTACGAATCGGAAGAGGAGGGCGGGCGACTGGTGATAGACATCGGAGCGGACGCCTTGGCAGAGGGGCCCAGCGACCCTAGGGGCAGCTACATGTCCCTCCCGGACCTCGAGAGGACGGAGGACCAAGAAGTGTTTCAATCTGAGGACGCGTCCCCCAGCGAGCTGAGTCCGGACACTCTCACGGACCTGTCGCCAGCTCAGCCAATCAGCTTTCAGGACGCGTGGGCCTACAGGGCCCCGAGGGGAGCTTTCGATTGGTCGGTTCCGGAGACAGCTGCGATTCAGTTCGACTCGTATCTCGACCGAGACCCGGAGTCGCTAGTGCCGGAAGAGAGATCGCATTTGGGAGAAATTCTAGACAGAATAAGTCTGGGAGAACACCCAGCAACCAAGAGGTGCACTTGGAATCCCTTCTCCCTCATGGATACGGAAAGTGGACATAGGAATGTTGAGGTGTCTGTCCCCACGAAGCACAATCTGCCGATTGAAATACAGCAGTCGCTGGATTCCTTAGAGCACCAACCGTCGCTAGGCCACCAACACTTTTGGAGCGACCAAAACAAACGCAACGGCCACGGCCCTACTAAGGAACACACCCATAAGCGTTTCAAACCCGAGTTATGTACCATGCCTAATGGGACGCATCTCAAGGAGGAACAAGAATTACCTGACAAGAGTACTCTACAAGTGCAGTATCTAGCCCAGTGCCGGCCTGACCTGTATCCACACCATTTGCTACCATACCCCCTGTACCACCCATTAGGGCCCCTACTATTACAGAACCCATACCTACACCCTACGGCCTTACAGCAACAACAGGGGAAACTTATTATTCCGTCCGGAATCCAGTTCCCGATAAGCAAGCCGCCGCATGAGCAGATAATGGTACAGAGTAGTCAGATGCCCCCTGTCCTCTTGCAGGGGTCTGGGATGTACCCCCTCGGGTACCCAGAGGGGCCACTCGACCCCGCGAGGGGACACAAATCAAACACTTAACCTAGCGATCGATCTGCTGTCAGTTCACTTTTTATTTTTTAATCAATAATGCTTGTAAATATATAATTAGATACGTATGATTCTAGATTAACTCACGAGGGTGGGAGGTTGTTGTTGTTTGTTTGAAGATAGTCCGTCGATCTTAGGCGACAAATGTCTAACTAGAAATTGAAACAATATAAAAGCACCGTATTTTCTCGAATAAACGTTGCGGCGCTTAATATTTTCGTTGACAAATCAATTTGGAAAATCCAGAAAATATATTAAGGTGGATTCTAATGGTTCTCAGCGACAGTAAACACACCGAAATTACATAAACGAGCCCTTCGGTCTCGGTCGCTTTGCGACGGTTCGGCGCTTCACGCCTCAATTGACGGCCGCTGCGCGGCCTTACTACGCCTTGAAACAAATCATTTATAATTATACATCTCTATGGTGTATTAAATATATTCCTCATAAAATCCCCTTAATTAATAAGAATGCTATACAATGTAATTTGTTTGGGAAATTCAAATACTCCCATTAGTAGCTCAATAATTTCAGTTGCACGATAAGGAAACTCGAATCCAAATAATACTAAAAGAAAAACAGGCAATAGAATAGACAAATGATTGATTGGTGAAATGAATTTATTTTAAATCAATCAAATTGCAGCCTCAGAAAATATTTCTATTATGCACAGGCTATTTATACAAATTGATGAAGTCTGCTAATTCATACTAACAAACCCTCGAATTTAAATGACTAACAAATTTTGTCACCTTCAAATGTGAATATTTATTTTCAAAAACCAATAGATCGTTGTCGCAGTACAAAATTACCCCTGTATACAAATTTTTAGCTTTCTGGGACTCGTAGTCTTTCCAATTAATTCGGAACACACACAACACACACACACACACACACACACACACACAAAAAGACAACAATTGCGCTTTTAATATTACACTTCAGTTATCAAATACAGTCGAAATCGGGGTTTTTTGCCCCCCTAAATGCATGGAAAAAGAGGCAAAAAACCCGATACGCAAAAAAACCCGTATTTAACATTATACAATGCTATGAGGTTATGAAGAAACAAGGAGAAGCAAGGAGGCAAAATAACCCGGAGAGGCAAAAAAACCCGATTTCGACTGTATTAAATACAGTCACTTCAGTTATCGAACTAATGAGTATTAATTCTATCATACAAATACCATTCTTATTGACCGGCGCTTATTCGGAGAAATAATGTATACGGGGGTAGTATAAAATTATAAATAAACAAATGAGATAAACAATAAAGAATAAACGAATAAAATAATTCTAAAAATAATTGAGTTCGAATGGATAGCAAACAAGTTAGAATATCTGTAGACAAGAAGTATCTTTCCAGCACACAACAACAACATGCCCTATGTTATCTATTGCTACACCATAAGGATAATCAAACTCCCCAATTCCCTGTCCTCTCTTCCCAATCTTGTGTACCTCCTCTCCTTCATAACTGAATACGTACACACAGTGGTTGCTCCTGTCACTCATAACAATGTTATAGTCTCTGTCTATGTCAAAGAACCATGGGTTATTAGTCTGTTTACCATCACCCCGTGTTATTATTGTGTTTATAACAAGATTATCTGAATTGAAGACAAACAAACACGGATCACTAGAATCCAGCACCAGTATTCTGTCCAGAGTAACCTTGACATCACGTGGCCCATTAAGCAACCCTAATCCTATCATGGAATGGAACTTGAGATCCTCGGTTAATACTTGCACTCTCTTGTTATAATAATCACAGACATAAACATTGTTAGTTCTCTCTGACACATCTAAACCAAATGGATATCTAAACTGTAATTCTGCAGTCCCATGTGTGCCTACACTCTTGGTTAGTTGGCCTTCTAGTGAGTACATATTCACACAATGACCAAACTGTTGTGTCACTAACACCTTATCCATGGTTACACAAATGCCATGTGGATGTTGCATTTTCTCTGAGAACATAAACAGATAGTCTCCGTTACCAGAGAATGCCTGTACTCTATGGTTGTTACAATCTGCTACGTAAATGTGTCCCGTTTCATAATGCAAAGCTATGCCCATGGGATTATTCAACTCTCCTGGAGCTTTCTTATCCGTGGACTTCCTACAGCAATGGACAGTAGGCAGCCGTTTGGCCTTATAGTCCGGTACAATAGGCTTAACCAGAGGAGGGAAGGTCCGGGCGGTAGATGCACTAGTGTGGCCGTTAAGCTGTATTTCCCCCAACTGTGGAATATCCAACTCGAATACACTATCCCATTTAAACTCTATTAGCTTATGAGTGTCAGTGGATAACTCCTTAAGTTTAGTGTCAATCAAAGAGTGGATAGTTTGTTGTGTGTCAGTTAGTTTGTTGGAAGTAAGTGAGTCAATGCTTACACGCTTAACTTTGTTCAGAGAGTCTTGTAACTCTCGAATTTCCTTTGCTTTCGAGTTAAACTCTTTCTCAATCTCCTCTACGTGGCACATTAATGCAGTCTCTCTCGCACGCATTGACTCGTGGCACCTTGTGAAAGTATCTCTTATCTTAGTTCTCGTTTGTTTTATTTGCTCGGGGAAATCTGTACGTAAATCGATCGAAGCCATATCTATGCTATTGTATCAGTTCTGTTATTTGTTCAGTCTTATAGGCACTAACCTGATATAGGTAGATATATGTGGAACTATGTTATTTGATACCGAACTAACTGTGTTACTGTACCTGGGTACACTAATGGAATAGATTGTCACAAAATGTACATATCCTCGGTATAATAATACAGTTGACTACAAGTTTCAATTGATGGCTAAGTTCAATATAAATATTCTCTAATTATTATATGTATAAGAAATACGCCTAACTTATCAACAAACCAACTTTACCGAAGTTGCCAAAATCAATGGAATTATTAACTGATTAATACAAGATGACTAATCTAGGCGTACAAAATGAAAACTGAACGAGCTCTAACAAAATCTAGGAGTGTGGTAATATTTTCCTGTATGAAAGCCTGACAATATATATCGGATATAAGAACATTATAAGCAGTTCCCAACGATGTTCTTATAACTGGATTCACTGTATTATCAAACGTTACGTAACGCTTCCAAGGGGGGGAGGTGCCAACAAATATGTCAGACCATCTTTATGTATTTGTATTATAAATGGTCCCAAAGCGTGACATAAGGAGGGGGTGTTTAATTTCCCTGGAATTTAACGTTTGGACGGCCCTTATTATATCTGCTATAATGGCCCTTATAAGAAAGGTAAGGTGATACAGTTCCAATTTCCAAATACAGTAGATATCGGATATAAGCACACCGGTTATAAGAACATATCAGATATATGAACACTATGTTGGAAAACGGTTGCCATATACCCTGTATAATTTATGTCGGTTATAAGAACATGTCGGTTATAAGCACATCAAGTGCAGTTCCCGACGATGTACTTATAACCGGCATCCACTGTAGTTCCAAAATTGGATAAATAGCATGTCAAAGTATAGTTAGGAAGTTTGGTGCCTTTATTATAGCTACTACGCCTTATTATATCTGCTATAATGGCCCTTATAAGAGCCCTAAGGTAAGGTGTATAAAGTATAGTTAGGAAGTTTTTGACATTATTATAGCCGCTACAATGGCCCTTATAAGAGCGCTTATGCTCATGTCACACGAGAGGTCCATAACGCAGGTTAAATACAACACGGACGGAGACCTACTCTTCTCTGTATCAAAAGCGCCGCCCGCAATGGTTTGGAGAACCGATTCCGGAATGCGACTAGGGACCTATGAATGCGGGGAGAAAGCTGCCATATCCTGTCTGGACATAAACAGAGATTCCACTCGTCTCATCACCGGGTCGGCCGGTAACACTATTAGGCTCTGGGACTGCCAAACGGGGGTCTGTCTACAAACAGGTACTGTTCTATTTATAGAATAGAGTTGTCCCAACCTGGGCACACAAGGAATTATACAGGTCCTTTTGAAGCATAATTTTTGGAAAATTTGAATTTAGGAGCGCGAAAATTTTGAATCTTCTCCTATACCGTAACATTAATTTGTGATTTAAGCGTATGGAAATTGGATCATAATCCTGGTCTGATCCAATTTTAATTCGCCTAACTCACAATGTTACGGTATAGGAGAAGATTCCAAATATTTTCGCGTTCCTAAATTCAAATTTTCCAAAATCATCTCCAAAAGATCGTCTCGCGCTCCTGTATAATCCTTGCTATAAGTACCATGGATAACCAGTGCCCTATAGTGACAACGCGTACCTCTGTGCGTGCATGCGAGTTCTCCTCCGACGGACAGAGCATATTCTACACAACCGACTTTCAGCGGAAACAGACCCCGGAGCTGGCTGTGCTCACTCTCAAGCAATTCGAAGACGGAGCTTTCGACTACATCGGACACACACACACCACGGATTCTAAAGTAACAGCCGCCACCTGGGGGCCTCTGGACCAGTACGTCATCACGGGTAAGCAACTGGTGTAGTATAGGCATAGGTATAGGGCCTATAGGCGAATAGGTTTGGTGTACGTATATATGTACAGTAGAACCCAGGAATTACAGTCAGTTCGGGACCGATAAAATGCCGGTAATTTGGGGTTGACGTGAGTGTTAATTAACGAATTGAGTTTCATGTTCATGAATGGAGAATATATTTCACGAACATTCTCAATCGATGTGATGAACTTAAGAATCGAATTAAGGAATAGAGAATCAAGTTCAAGAATTGAGATAAATTTGACGAACTTCTCAATGGATTAAATAAATTTTAATTGATTTAATAAGTCTATAATCGATTTAAATAGGGGGCCTAAGGGGGGGCAACTTGAAAGTATTAATTATGTCACTCAACACATAAATTGGTGAAGTATAGGCGTATATCAAGGGGTAAGGGAGGGCAATCGATGTCAGGTATATATTTTCGCCCCCTCCCAATATTTTGTTCAATGGTCAACAAATATAGAACCTGTATAAACCTGTGTTCTCATTCATTACGAAAACCCTAGGTATATTCTATTTGGATAGTAAGAATCTCAGAGGGGGCCAAACCCCCCCCCCCCCCCCTGGCTACGGCCCAACTTCCCGTAGCTATTTAAACATATTTCAGTCTCGTACTTCTGAAATTAAACATACTTCAATAACACTATAGAAACATGTTAAATATATTCAGTTGGCAAAACATTACAAGTCAGTTGAAACCGTTAGAAAAACCGGTTTCACACATTCCATCTACCCTAACAGGTCACGAGGACGGAAGTGTGAGATTCTACCAAGCAGACAACAGCGCTAAAACAATTGAAACCATTAAGAACGAACCCGTGCACAAAAAGGCAGTCACAGACCTCAAAATGACAACCGACAAATTATTCTGTTTGTCTGCTTCAAAAGATTTCACTGCCAAGCTTTCTACTTCGGACACTCTAGAGAATGTTAAGACTTTCAATACAGACAGGCCTGTTAATGCGGTTGCTATATCTTCATTACGGAACCATGTCATACTAGGTTAGTTCCTATTGGAACCATGCTAGGTTAGTTCTTATAGGAACCATGTCATGCTAGGTTAGTTCTTATAGGAACCATGTCATACTAGGTTAGTTCTTATAGGAACCTTGTCATACTAGGTTAGTTCTTATAGGAACCTTGTCATACTAAGTTAGTTCTTATTGGAACCATGCCATATTAGGTTAGTTCTTATAGGAACCATGTCATACTAGGTTAGTTCTTATAGGAACTACAGTATACTCTCGTTAATAGAAAGATGGGTAAGGGGAAATTTATAGAAATGCATGCGAGTGACTCTGGTTAATAAAATTCTGGATAAACGAACAATTTCGACGGTCCCCTGGTGTTCCTATTAACGAGTCTACTGTATATGGTGGTGTTCGCGTAATAACAAGTCGCATTTTGCACGAAATTTGCTTGCTATTAGGTGAACTTGCTATAAGAGAACAAAATTAACATTAAAGCTCGCTTGGGGATTGAAAATAACTTGCTTATACATAGAACAATATAATATTGCTATTAAGCGAACACCACTGTATCTATCATCAATTTCCCATGATTTTTTTGTTACCATGGGGTACAAATATCCCCACTAACAGTTCCTCTAGGTTCCATTCCAATAACTATTTACACCTGTGTAGGGGGCGGACAAGAAGCAATGCTAGTGACAGACACAGTTTCGCACATGGGAAAGTTCGAAGCTCGAATATTCCACGTTATATACGAGCAGGAGATCGGGAGAGTTAAGGGTCACTTCGGACCAATCAACTCTCTGGCTTTCCAGCCCGATGGGAAGGGGTATAGCTCGGGCGGAGAAGACGGAGTTATTAGAATGCACGAATTTCCGGATTCGTATTATGAGTTCGAGTTTGATAAGTACAAGTTCGATAGGTAGATTGTAGTATACTATGTTAGTGCTGTTAGTTGATATTAGCGTAATAGGTAGAAATTATGCTTTGGATAATAAATATTCTCAATCCAGCGTTTGTTATTAGTTCGCCAATAATTGAAAAATTAAAATACAGTATAACCTCGTTAGTAGGAACACTAGGGGACCGTCAAAATGCGTTCCCCTTAGCCGGAATTCGTATTAACCAATATCATTTGTATTCAAAAGGCTTTGAAGGGGACTGAAATAATGTTCGTATTAACCGTGTTCGTACTAACGAGGTTCTACTGTACCCATATTGGCTCAATATATATACAAATATGAATTATTAATACCCAATGCAAATAAACAACAACATAAACAGCTGTGAAGTACAATCAGGTGGAGTCTCTATTTCTAGGCGGTTTAATTGGGTTCTCACTGATCGCTCTTGTCAACCAATCAAATCCCTTCGGAAAGCCGTCCGCTGAAATCGCGGAAATTCCAACTGCCGCGTGGAGACCGGTTAGTTTCGGTAGATTCTCTAACAGCTGATTGGCCACTTCGGACGCAGGGACCGCACCGGGTAAATCCTGTTTGTTCGCGAGTATCAAAAGTGGCAGCGAGGATAATTGTGGCCTTTCTAACACCTTTTGTAGTGCCACACGTGATAGCGAAATGGTATCCCTGTCAGAGGCGTCGACTAACCACACGAGAGCATGGCACTCTGGGATATAGGATTCCCATAGGGCCTGGAGTTCCTCTTGACCCCCTAGGTCCCATAAGAGGTACCGGTATCTACGGACCGTTATCTTCTCGCAGTTTAAGCCTACTGTGGGCGTAATCTTATCCAATGGGATTCGAGTGTACCCCTTACAGTACTCAACACGAGTTTGCTCTAGGAATGTGGTTTTACCCGCGTTTTCTAGTCCTAAAATTAGAATGCAATATTCGTCCTTTTCAAAAGCGTATTTCCAGAATCCGTGTAGTAGTGAGAACATAGCTATTTTATAACAGAAACGTATAGTAAATTCAGTTTATTCCAAAAAGAAAATTCCGGTCATATTTGTGGAGAGTTTTTATATCAATTTGGAACTACAGTAGAACCTCGTTAGTAGGAACACCAGGGGACCGTCAAAATGCGTTCACCTTATCCGGAATACGTATTAACCAACATCATTTGTATTGAAAAGGCTTTGAAGGGGACTGAAATAGTATTCGTATTAATATTGTATTATAATCAATTCAAATTATCTAAAAGATACACATTTATTTGTTGTTGTTGTTGTATTTTTTTATATTTACAGTATCATCCAACACGAGTCCTATTTTCCTGCTCCCTCTCTTGTCCTTCTTTCTCCTGTGTCCCTCCAGCCCTCTGTCGATACCAGACACTACTCTGCCACTTTTTAACACCATTTTAAGGACAATAAACACACAGGGTTGCTTCCTTATAACTTTAAAATTACAGAGTCCATCTCTTTTTGGCTCCCAAATATCGATAATAGTTCTCTCACGCACATCCGTTGTAACAGATAAATTCGGCAATTGTGTTTGTAAAGCGTCGCTAATTTCGAAACACCTATAAATGCAATCCCCTTGTGCCCATATAAGTGCATTGGTTTCTCCTGTGTGTTCAATAGCCAATCCGTTTTCAGGGTTTGTAAGATAGGCTAATATTAGTTCCATATCGTATGCAGTGTTGTTAACAACAAATGTATTTGATTGGTTAAAGTTATCAATGGGGGACTGAGGGTCTTGTAGTTCTTGACTGGATTTTAAATTGTAATTTTCCATTCGTTAGATTGTTCAGGTAGTTGGTTAAATGATCAGTTAATGATCGTTGTTAGAAGCTGTATTTCAAGAGTTTTCTCGTTTTACTAGCTATTTGATCGTTTAATTAAATAGATGATTGATTGTTATATATACCTATAAGCGTGTTAACTAATACAGTATAACCTCGTTAGTACGAACACCAGGGGACCGTCAAAATATGTTCGCCTTATCAGCAATTCGTATTAACCAATATCATTCGTATTGAAAAGGCTTTGAAGGGGACTGAAATAGTGTTCGTACTAACGAGGTTCTACTGTAACTAATTAAATACAATCATATGATTAAGAGTTACGTAATAGCACAAGCCCTATAGACTACAAATAATATAATTAATTAACAGTGATGTCTCTATGTGTAATACAAAACCTATTGTAGGCTCTACATAAGGGATATGGTATAAATATCTTTTTTTCCGGAATTATATTAATATTAGTAAGTTTTTATATTACCTGTTAGATTATGTTGCGTCACCATACATACCTGTTGTTGTCATAATTAATTTCGAGAATTTAGTTGAACTTCAATTGCAAGTTCAACAGATTTCGTATAAAATAGCAATTATTGCATAATTCAAAAATTAGCTCAGTTCTGTGGAAAAACCAAAAAGTGCTTCGTTCCTTAATTGTACAATAAAATATAATTTCATTTTCTATAAAACCGAAGAATTAACGTGTTCACGAGATATAACCTCTTATGCATGTGTTCTATTGAAATATGATAAATACTGAAAAGTTAATTTCAAATCAAATTAGGATCAATGCAGCTCGTTATTAAACACTGTAATACATTTCTTTTAATACTTTTGTTAACAATATATACAGTAGACCCATAATAGGAAATTAGGAACACAAGGGGACCGTCTTAATATGTTCGTATTATCCGGAATTCGTATTAACCGGAGTCACTTACATACATTTATATAGGCTAGGGAATTAACCTTGTACTCCTTAACCGATATTTCCCTTACCTGTGTCTAATATAGTATTGTGTGTTTATATCCCAAGCTTAACTTAACAACAACAACAACAACAACAACATGGCAGGATTAACACAACAACACATGGATCTTGGTAATCTTGACAGCAACAAAATATCCAAGGGAGGATTATTCACTACTTACTCGATAGTACATTTCATCATAGACATTGTGTTCTTAGTAATTCTGATAATAGTTAGCGGTATAACTGAGATCGTTCCTTTCCCTCCTAAAATACTTGGATTCTTCTGTAACAACGAACAAATAAGATTTCCATTTCTCCCATCTACAATTCCGACAGTTGGACTTATCTTTTTCGTGCTAATCCCATTGGCGTTCATTATAGGCCTAACTATATTGGAACATTTTATATATAAATACGCACATCTTCGCTTACAAACACAATTGCCTTCGACCCCTCTTCATGTTAAAATCCATCTCATTTATCGCCAGATTAAAGTACCATACGGCCTATGGAAAACTATGCTCACACTTTATGCGTTCATGACTGGAATATTCATTACGCTTCTGGTAACAAATGTTATAAAACTTTCCGTTGGTGAACTCCGTCCTCATTTCATCGACATTTGTAAACCGAATTTCACAGAAATAGTTTGTACCGACAGTTTCGGGTTTCCTGTTTACGTAACTAACTACACTTGTTATGGAACTGACTCTAAGAACATTCGCGAAGCTCGTTTATCATTCCCTTCTGGCCACGCCTCATTTATAGTCTACAATATGGTGTTCCTAATATTCTTTTTCGAACTGAAACCGTATATCCCGAGAGGAATTCGATCAGCTGTGACCTTATTAATGGGAATAACCGGCATTCTTGTTGCAGTGACCCGTCTCTATGACTACAAACACCATCCGAACGATTTAATCTTTGGAAGCATAATCGGGCTAGTTACGGCTATTTTCACGTATTTCTTTCATCTGCGACTAAATGTTTTACCAAGGGAGACTCAAAAAGTAAATCCCATCGAAGCCTCAAGGTCTCTACCTTCTGATAACAATTCTCCCAACAAACAACCAAATTCGAAAGAACCTCTAAATACTACTGTTTAGCTCCTATTTAGTTGTTTGGATTTATTTAAGCTTTTTGTTCGTTTGTTGTTATTTATTAGTGGTAAGGTAAATTCAACTATATATATATATATTCTATTAAAAATATATACTTTCATTATTTGATTCAGTAGGAATTGGTGCTAGAAAATCTCTATAGAGATAGTATTACAGTAGATGCCGGATATAAGAACACCGGTTATAAGAACGTTCTACTGGAAAACGGTTGCCATATACCCTATATAATTTATGCCGGTTATAAGAACATCATATGCAGTTCCCGACGATGTTCTTATATCCGGTATCCACTGTTATTAATAACTATTTTACTCTTGCATTTACAATTATAGTATCAATTTAATTATAACGGACATTGGCTTGTAATTCCCTTATTCAATAGAGATAATTTTTTTACTTAGAAATATGCCTAAAGTATATTATTGAAAATACTACAATTAAAATAAATTCCCTTTCGCCGTAATTCCAAAAAATCTCGATGATAAACCTAATAATTCATTTGATGGCCTTTTTACGTAACGTAAGTTAACCAATATGTTACAAACCATTCTTTTGTGTAAGAAAATTGCCAAAAAATCGTAACATAAGAAAGGAGTATCGAATTTTCTGGAATTTTGCATTACATAAACGTTTGAAATAGTATAGTTTATGCCATCATCAAATATGGTATATTAATCTCTAGGATTTTATATAAATCTTACACATAAGCTAATTTGCTTTTTGCCTACATATTTCCCATTCAAATGATGTAACTGTATTTCCAGTGTCAACCTATTGCACCATAATTAATAATTATAATCTTTAAAGAATGCTTTCAAAACAGTATTTGTAACCTGACCTACACTATATCATATACTAACAACTTATAATAACAATAAATTAGTACAGTGGTATTCGCCTAATAGCAATTGCTCTATTATCAAGTTATTTTCAGTCCCCAAGCGAGCATTTAATGTTAATTCTGTTCCTCTAATAGCAAGTACGCTTATTAGCAAGCAAATTTCATGGAAAATGCGACTTGCTATTACGCGAACACCACTGTACATCAATTTGCCACTACTCAAATAACAATTGTATACAGTGGATTCCGGTTAATACGAATTCCGGGTAATACGAACAAATTTCGACGGTCCCCTTGTGTTCGTATTAACGAGGGTCTACTGTAGTTATATAAACTTAAACAGACAATTCAAAATTAATATCTTATAAACCTAAAATGAGCACAAAACAAATAATAACAAATAAATTACTTATCTAACAAATTTATTGTCTAGAAAAACAAATATTAACACCCATGTACTAAACATGAATAAAAACTCTAAATTTAATTATTTTCAAATTAAAAAAATCAAAGTATTGAGTATCGTTTAATAGCACAAATCAGGCATATAGTGTACATAATACTTTAACTGATATCCAATATTATACTAAGGGAATACGGGCAGACACTCCTAGCTAATTAAATCCTCAAATTGTAAGAAAATATCGTCCGTATCTTGAATGTCATCAAGGTCAATTTGTTCGTCACTTTGTTTCGGACTGAAATTAGCTTTTATAAGATCTTCGATTTGGTCTTCAATCCTTATGTCATCGCTTTGGCTCCCATTAACGCTCTCGCTTAGGGAACAGCTGATTGAATTCCCGAAATACGCAGTTGAGTCCAAAGGTGAGAGGAGAGGAGAGAGCATTTCCTGATCTTCATACTGATCAGGTGTTTCTATTTCCGGTAGGGAACTGTCTCTGCGGATTCGTAACCGCTTCATAGACGGCTTTGAGTCCTCTTTCGGAGACTCTGTTTGTAGAGTTTCCTTCTTGAAGGAAAGTCGCGTGCGCTTAATTCCGAGGTTCGGACTCGTGTGTACTGCGGCCAGCGAGGTGCTAATTTTAGAACTGGAACTGAAAGTAATCGGAGAGAGTTTCCTGGGTCGCTCTTCAAAGGTTATCGGGGAGGGAGGGGACTTAGGGTTAGAGGCACAAACTGTGTTCCTAGCGGGCTTAGGGTGTGAAGTGGCAGAGGTGTGAGAGGTGTGAGAATCCGCGTGGGACGTTAGAACTTTGAGATTACACATAATAGCTGTTGAGGGATTCGTATTGTAGGATGGCGCCTCTATTTGGGCGCCGGATCGGAGACTGACTATAGGGATAGGCGCTGGCTTCTCGACGGAAATAGGTTTCAGTTTCAATATGGAACTAAGTTTGTTTTGTGTCGTTTGTGTGGTTAGTTCCGGTTCCATATAGGAGGTACTCTGTTCTGGGGTGAGTTTTATTTCTAGAATCTTCTCCGGCGCCTCTATTGGTGCTGTGACGTATTTTCTGAGTGGAACTTGTCGAGTTTTATTATCTCCGTTTGTGTGTTGAATGCTGACCGATTTCTTGAGAAGTGCCTCTGCCAATGCCACAGGTAGTTTTGTGCTTTCTCTCGATTTGAGGTGTCTGTAGGTACAGTTCCGATTCAGACACCCCGTGGGGGAATTCTCGAATTTACAGAGCGGAGTAGTAGAAACCTGGGGATGCCTTTTAGGGCAAAGTAGGCAACTGCATTTTCCGGCGATCCATTCTTTGCAAATATCCTGAGTTAGCAGAGATTCCTTGCTGTGTCTGAATAAACAGTTGTCACCGTTACGACAGGAACCATGGATAAAGAAGTAACAATCTTCGCCGGTTTTACTCATTCTATTTTTAGAAGAAATCTTTAGTTGTTAGTCTAGCGCTCTCATTGGGATAATAGTAAGAATAAATTATATAAATAAACACTTAATTCTATAAATAGTAACATAAATACTCACCTTGGGGACGGTATCTGTAGAATGGAATTTGGAACAAAATAGAAAGTTTGAATATGATTGCCTATTGATTCCGTATAAATATAATTGGTTGCTATTCATAATGTAAAGAATTGGGTAAATAAGTAAATTAACTAAGGATAAATAGAAAGTAACTGTACACCAAAATACTACTATTATATTAACAGTGATTAATTACAGTCAGGTCTGCTTATTGTGAACAGTCTTTGGTCTGCTTAATATAAACAACTATTAGTATTATGAACAAGTCCTACGGTCCCAATTTAATTAACAACAAAAGTTCACCTTTGCGAAGCAGGTTTTTATTTAAAAAAGCCATGGACCCGTCAAAAACAAAAAAATACGTTCGCCTTATCCGGAATTAATTTGTGTCAATGGTATTGAAAAGGCTTTGAAGGGGACTGAAATAGTGTTCGCATTAATCGGAATTTCGTATTAACCGTGTTTATACTAACGAGGTTCTACTGTAGTTATATTATCGTATAACTGACAACATTTAAAATACTTTGTCAGATCGGCAATATATGTACTCCTCATTTGAAGATAGGTTACTTAATATATTCTTATAAAGCAGCACAGTTAATGTCACCCTGGTATCGCTGGACATTAAGGAATGTTCCAATGTCACTCGGCCAAAGGGTATAGCAACATTTGGGACCTGTAAATCCCTTCGTTATATCCGGATATTCGTTATAAGCGGATAATAATTAATGCTTTTAGTGCTCTGGGGGAAAATATCCATTTGGTTATATCCGACTTGGTTATAACGGGAATTCACTACTATAATTAGATTGGTTATAATAGCAGTTATTACAGTGATCTATGAAATACAAACTTATATTATAACTTGCAAAACATTGCCAAACAAGCTTTATATATAAAGTAAATACACATGTAAACAAGCTTTATATATAAAGTAAATACAAACAATAGCTAAAGCTGATTTAAATAGGAACAGAACTGAATTTAGGTCTCGGTCGCTTGTCGGTCTCTCCATGAGCGAATAGGCAGTTCTCAGCTGGAATGGGGCAGCCTTGTGGGTGATTAATATTAAACCAACAAAGTGTTGTTTTGTATAAATCAGAATTCTTCTTGTCACAAGTATGATTCTCTTCTCGCCAGTCGCGTAACTTTACTATACCCCCACGGACTATAATAAATAAATAAATAAATAAATATGTACAGCATACTCCGCTTAATTGAGTCAAACTACCCTGGAACAAAACTGACCCTATTAAGCAGAGTCGACTGTAAATAAATAGTAATATAGTAACTTTGTTTTTAAGTCCCCTTTGTAGAAACCACCACAAAAATACAGTATAACTCAGTTATAAACTTATAACGTACCCCCTCGGGAATGTAAATAAGTACGTATTATCCGAGTGTACCTACTAACTGAGTATATCTTACATAGTATCACTTTATAAACTTGGTTATTCAATTACTAATTAGCCCACGTTATTATAACCGAGTTATTGTATAAATTATAAACTTAAATTACTAAATTTAATACAAATATTGCTAACTAAAGAAATAATCTGATTCGGCTATTTGTGAAATATCAAAATTCCCTTTCGGAGGAATGTTCTTTATAAAAGCTACATCTTCGCTGCTTAATTTCTCTGCAAATACTTGCAAAAAGTGATTTGAAAGATCCTCTAAAATCGGTTGTGAATGAAGCAGAATAAATTGTTTTCTTAGAATTCTTCCCATTTGTTCCACAGTTGCCGCGTGTGTCCAATAGCTATCATGAACCGACATAAATGTAACACCTTCTTTCTCGCAGTGAAGCGAGGTCAGCATCATATGTGCCGAGTCCAGAGAATGCACGAAATTAGGCGGAAACCCATTCCTCTGTTTGTAAGTGTTCGGTTTGTTTGTCACCTCAGAGGCGTATGTAATCTTTAGAACTTTCTGTAGTTTGGTGGTTATCTGATGGACAGTAGGTTTGTGGTAGGGCTGTGTGCATATTAGGCCTAGCGGAGTTTCCCATTCAACTGGATAATGTTTCGAAATCAAATAAGCGCAGCGGGCAAACCAATTCTGAATTCCTTTCGCGTTTTGGAACATTTCATTCATTGACTTTGTCAACAGCTGGACTATATATACGCTAGACACAAACAGCTCCTGATTAGACCAATCAGTGACCTCCTTTAGCTGTGTCTCTACTTGCAGCCTGGCGCCTATAAAAGTGACCCCGTACACCTCAGTCATCACCGGCTGTTTTACAACTTTTCGCGAAATCATGCCTTCCAATTTCCGCGCTAATTCGTGTCCTTCCATCGCGTCCTCTGCCCGGAATCTCTCCACGCGAGCTGCCACTTCCGAGTACACATCAGCTGGAATATCCGCGGGACTTAAATTCACACTTTTCGCACCGGTGGGATCTCTCCCGAGGGCCGCGTAATGCTGCAGCCCATTGCAGCTACCGTCCTGGTGCACTGGAATGTGGGATATATAGCTCACAGGGTCCCCGGATGCAATGGCATCTCGGATCTCGCGACAGACCGCCAGCACCTGCCAGGGCTCATCCATGGTCCGCCACCACTTATCCCCCTCCATAGGGCGGTCAGCTGACTCGATAATCTCACCAATCAGATCATCAGCTGCCTTTAACCGGCCTCTTAAAGGAGACCGTTTATAAAGTCCGGTTAAATTAATGAGATGAATCTTCAACCAATCCAGGCCCTTCGGTCCGAGAGGTTTACCAACGGCGAATTTTATCATCCCCCTTTGTACGTCGCCACCCATATGAGACAGGGTAGGGGACATGGGGTACGCTCGCCCCCTGAAATCTAGAAAATGTGGCAGCCAAAAAACCTGATCCTTAATCCAGTTGGAAACCGAGAGTCGATACAACATGTCCATGTAAAGTGAATGCGCTTCTGCTATAGCCTTTTTCTCCAACTTGTGAGATACTTTCATAAGGAAAAACTCATCTGGAGTCAAATCCGTGGTCCAAACAGGGAATTCCTTTAGTTTCCATGGAACAACAGGTATAGCGAGTTTAGCCGACCCCCCTTTTCTATAAATACTCACAACTTCATTCAGAATCGGTGTATTTACTCTCCAAGCACAGTTCCCTAGGATATTAAGGGCATCAAACACACCCTTAAGCTTGGGCCCACCCTCCATGACCTCTTGATGAAACCCTTCTTTCACGCGAACAAGGAACGTAGGGTGACACAACATTCCTCCGTCGCGAAACGAGCTCCAGGGCTTGGGGGGCACCAGCGTCGGGAGCTCGCTGGTTGGGATATTAACCGTCTCTTGTCGGGCACGGGACATTATCTTGTAGAACCGGACAAGTTTCGCGTTCGGAACTATAACGCCAGGTTCCCGTGCCGCCCGTTTGAGGACGTAAAAAAACGGTTTTCCGGATTTGCGAATTGGTTCCGTGTCCAACCTAGGCATGCTTAGTGTATTCACGAACAAATAAAGCAGATTAAACCCAATCGGGTCAATAACACTGTATGTCCATGTAGCATAGGGTATGTCTAGGGAATTAGCATGTTTCGCCATTAAACTCTCCCAGTATTCGCGAGGGGTATTTTGATGGGAATTATGTGAGTTTGTGAACAGTTCCATGTAAGCCGTGTAGACCTCTGAAAGCTGCGAGAATAAGCCGGACGAATCTTTCTTTTTAACCACGTAATGGTGCCAAGCCGAGTACCCTATCTCATTAGTTAACTGGAAGCTCGACAAGCCACTAACACCGTATGACAGGATTGGTAGTGCCACGTGTTGTATCAATATGTCGGCCCAAATATCAGCTGTTAAGAGACACAGGAATATGGTAGCAGTTGGAAGTACAGGAGTTCTACCTGTGGCTCGAATAGGCAGGTCCAACTCACTCATCGCTTTGTGTTGTTCCTGTTTAATCGCTGTTATTAATTCGGATTTCCAAGTTTGTAGGATTTTTTTGAAGAATTTCGATTTCGATTCTCTCATTTCCCGTATAACCTGGCTTTTAGCATCATGGTTACACGATAGGATAGAAGGAATGTTCACTTGTGAAGCGCGTTCTAAATCCAATTGAGACTTAAGTTGAGTCTTTAACTCATCAGCTGTTAATATATACACATTCCTTTCCTTACTACTCGTTGCTAACTCGGGGGTTACTCTAGAATAGAGTTCTCTGATCAGAGGAGGAAGTTTGGTGTCGTAATTGGGAGGTGTTAACTGAGTTAGTTCCGGATTGACTTCGGTAAGGGCTTTTCTAAGGCTATTTGCCTGTAGTGCGGTCATACTACCCTTCCTGACAATATACTGTGGGAAATAATTCTTCTTCTTCATTTGGACAAATAAATTTCTTATTTCTTCAAACTGTGAATGTTTGTAGTGATAGCAAATCTTGCTTGCAAATCCGTTGTAAGTTAGAATATTAGTTTTTAGCACTATATCCCATGCCTTTAAGAATCTATCATTAGAACATCCATTACTGTCGTTAATAGAAGCCCATAGGAAAGCATTTACTGCATTTGGCACAAGTTTAATATTGTATTGCTGGCATGTTATAACTAAATCCCAAGCGGCATCTAATTTATTGAGCGAAATTAACGCATCTAACACACAATACAAATGTCGCTCTTTGTGAGGTGGGAATTTGTTCCTCGGTTTTGAAATCATTCGTTTTGAAAGATATTCTGAAACTTTTGATACTTTAACGGAATCTATTTTTGGGGGAATTTCTTTTTGGTTTTTACTTTTTTCGTTTGTAATTTGTAACTGATTCTTTACCTTACTCCATAAGAATGTATCAGGTTTCATTTTATGCATGTAACATTTTGGAGTAAACAAAAAACAATATTTATGTAAATAAAGAGTAGGAAATCGAATGCCAAGTTTGAAAGGTAAATAACTGTGTGATAATATCTGAACTGCCATTTGCTAAAATGTAAACAAAAACACATAAACAATAACAAGAAAATAATCGCAAAATATGGTCGGTTAAGAAGCCGTTAATTACATTAATCATTAAAATACTTAAGTATGGTTCATTTACAAGTGTGGTACCTAAAAATATTTGGTGATGGTTCTTCAGTAGGGTCTGGATTCCTCCGTGTTCCGTCTTAAGTTTAGATAAAATCTCTTTTGGGAATAACTCCACAACTTCTCTTATACTCATGTTTCCTACAATAGAATGGAGTTTGTATATAACTGGATTTGCAAGGTTAATTTGTACAGGATAACTTATGTGTATAATATTATAAGTCATTACAGTTATTGTGTACAATGTTTCGTCTGCTTATTATAAAAACTTGTTATAATGAACAAGCCCTATGGTCTAAATTTAACAACTTACATAGGTTTGTATTAAGTTGAGTTCGCTTATTATTAAGTATCTCTATTATGAACACAATTATTGGTCCCTTGGATGTTAATAATAAAAGAACCTGACTGTATTTTTAAACTAAAAATACAGTTTTATTTATTTACTCAAAACGTTGTTTCTAACAAAATATAAACGGATTTCTTATAAAAGAAACATCTAACGAAAAGTATACGGGTTTAAGTGATGTATTAATAAATTACAGTAAATCTCATTATAACCAAATCGGATATAACGAAAGAGTTTCCCCCAGAGCACTAAATGCATTAACAATTATCCGCTTATAACGAATATCCGGATATAACGAAGGTATATACAGGTCCCAAGCACTTCGTTATAACGAGAGTTGACTTTAGTGTATTATCATTAACGGGAGTTCACTACAGTGTATTATAACTAACTTGCCTCCTCTATTCCACTCCTGCCCCTCGCTACATCCCATCCCTATCAAACAGCTGCTAACCCCACTAACGACCCCACTCAGTAGCTCTACAGGCTGCTTACTGCAGTTCCTAACTTCCGGTATAACATCCCTGGGTACAAACCCTGTTCCCGTTTCTACCTTATCTCTCTTGGGCGGGAGAGGGGGGGTATAGGGACCCGGACGGGACTTTAGATATTCCAATCTCTGCGCTTCGATCAGCTGATAATCCTCTTCTCTGTAGCTCCTCAACCGACCGATCTGGCAAACCTACGGACCTCAAATCGTACGATACTAATCCCGATAATTAGACACCCCTCCCTATGTCACGCTACTTATACCACTTATAATTGGCAAAGTATTGTTGTCACGTTTGAACTGCCCTTAATAGACTCGTTAATACGAACACAGATAAGGCGATTTATCAGTTAAAAGGTACAAGGTTAATTCCCCTAGCCTATACAAATGCATGCAAGTGACTCCGGTTAATACGAATGCCGGATAATATGAACATATTAAGACGGTCCCCTGGTGTTCCTATTAATAGAGTCTACTGTACTTATACTATTCCAGATTGCTACATTTTAACTATAAAGTGCATGGATACCTTTTTGGTAGATGGAATTCTGAGAATGTCTTGTTCGACTTTGAATCCACAAATCTCTCCAACTTCTCTCACAAAATTCAAATAACTTCGGTACAAACTCAAATTACCCTCTCTCTTGCTGAACTAATAATACAAATAGAGTTAATCAAACAAATAGATTGTTGTTTGTTTGTTTGTCTGTTTGTTTGTTTGTTGTTTGTTTGTTTGTTTGTTTGTTTGTTTGTTTGTTTACCTTTGAATAGAAGTCGTAAGCACAACAAGGAATTACACAGTACTTCATCTTATAACAAGATCTATAAACAATAAACACATAAATAATCTGAAAATAATATCTAAATAATGAATTAACAAATACCTCGATGCTATATACGGTATCCACGGTGTGAGTTCATCGGAATGGTTCCCAATTACCCAATCAGTTTCTGAGCTAAAAATAGCCTCTTCTGATGGGATAAACGTGCTTTGCTAAAACAGAATTTGATATCTATTATAATTTATATTCCATAGGGCAGTAAACATGAAAATTCCCAATAAATATATAATGGTGCAACTCCGAAAATCTTATGTCGAACAAATTTATTAAGTTTTGTTTTCAAACAATTAACATTGCAAAAAAAACACATTTGATTTTCAATAATAACAACCAATTTTATCATGCAACAGTTCCATATCTATATAAATTCAAAAGTTCTAAATTTATCACTAAAGTAAGACGACACTAAGCCACAATAGTATGTCCTAGCTACTAAATCTATATGAACAGTTGAACTGTCCAGATATTATTACTCAAAAATATATCTGTACCTAACTAACTAATTGCATAAGTATTGTTTGTGTGTGTATAAATGGCGACACGCGTGTTGGCAGCAGGAGAGCTGCTGGGGGCTGATGGGTTGGAGAGAGCGCTAGCGGCTCTGGTTAGCCACGTGCAGCGAGAGAAAGAGAGCGTGAGGAGTAACTTCCTACAGCTACACTCTCTGCTAGCAGCGAGAGAACTCAGTCTGCTGCAAGAGATGGATGGGATAGTTGCACGAGCGAGACACGAGTTGGCAGAGAAGAGAGAGACCCTCAAGGAACTGGACACAGCCAGGGAAGGCCTAGAGAGAGATCTGACCAAGAACAGACTGAGAGATGTGCTCGAGAAGAATCTCCGTACGCTGGAAGATAGGATCGGAGAGGAGGTATCAAGGGGTGTGAGTGTGGGGTGGGTAGAGTTGGATTGGAAGAGGGAACAGCTGGAACAGTCGGTGATTGAGGTGTGTACGGTTGTGACTCTGAAGGAGAGACCTTTCAGATCAGAGGACTATTCTCTGAAACTGAGTCCTGTCTGGTCCCGTGAAGGGACAGGGCCTGCTGAGATTAAGGATCCGATGCAAATAGCGATCGACAGCACAACGCATAACATATTTGTGGCTGATTTTGATGCTAATGCAATTCAAGTATTCACAGAAGAAGGCAACCATCTCTACAAGATACCAACAGCTGAATATCCTACTGGCATAGCTCTGACAGAAGAATATATTTTCGTATCAGGCAGTGGCCAGCTAGCGAAGATAAGAAAATCAAACAATAAATATGTGAAATCAATTCAAACAGAGGAGATAGTCTGGGGAATCGATACCGATGAAAACAATAATATTTACGCATGTGAGAACGAGAACAAATCAGTTATTGTCTCTGATGACAATCTAGAATTCCTCAAACGAATCAAACTCGAAACTTCCCAAATCAGATCCGAAACAGACACTCACAGCATCAAACTCTACAAACACAGAATGTATGTAATGTTTGCTAACTCTGCTCCTTTCCATCTACAGATATTCTCCCTAGAAGGAGAGCTAGAGAGGTGTTTGATACCAGAAAGTGAGATTAGATGGAGTTATTTCTTCTCGATAGACAGATTGGGGAATATCATTGTAGCTGACTGGGGGAATGATCGAATCAGGATATTCAGCAAAGAAGGAGATCCAATACACACTATCGACAGTGATGCGCTACCTGGAGATCAGAAGCTCTATCGTCCTCATGGAGTAGCAATCGACAAGAAGAACAGAATTATTGTAGCACATAGGAACAAGGAATGCTGTCTCATAGCTTTCTGAATCTGAAACTTAACTTAATAACCGAATTAGTTTCAGTTCTATTTATAATCGACTATGTGTACTATATTTGTTAACAATATTTATTAACTAATGCCCCACTTGTACCAAATTGTGTACATAACAATCTGTGTATGAATTCTAGAAAAATCTAAAATAACTTAAATAAGTATACTAAGAATATACTACACTACGATAATTAGCAAAAACAAATAAGGGGTTCCAAATAATTATAGAACTAAGTTTTGCTTATAATTATCACAAGTTACCTCTAGGTTTGTATTATCTCCATAAAGCGACCAAATTTTTCTTTTCCTCATGTCTATGCCTTTCCCTGGATGCTAAGAGAGAATAGCAACATTATACCACATTGAATGCATGTTATAACTAGCAAACAATATATGTCAATCACAGAGTCAATTATATATAAGGGGCCGTTCAAACGTTAACAGACAATCCTTTTTGTATACAAAATGTTCCAAAAAGCGTGACATAGGAGGGAAGTATCAAATTTTCGTGTATCTATGTCCGTAACGTTTGAACGGCCTAATAACGACATACCCCCTCTTGATTAAGCAGGTGTGTAAGAAGACCGTTGCCACAGCCCAAATCCAGGAATGTCTGCAATTGACTATCCCCTGTATTTCTTCTCTCAGCGCGCCAAAGCACTATTAAATAGGAAGCTATGCCTATGTCCTCACAAACGAATTTGATTGGGTCAGTCGATTCCGGCCAAATCTACATACAAACTTTGAACTAAAAATACAGTCAACTCCCGTTATAACGAAGTGCTCGGGACCGTAGTTTCATTTCCTTATATCCGGAGTTCGATCTTAAAAGAGTTCATTACAAGCAGATTTCGTTATAACCGGAGTTCGTTATAAGCAGAATTCGATATAACCGGAATTAGTTATAAACGGAGTAAAATCAATAGCTTAGAGGCTACGTACAGTATATGGGATTTAAATGACTTCGTTATAAGCGGAATTTCGTTATATCCATTTCGTTATAACCGAAGTTTTAATAATGTAATAACAAAGAAGAAGGATTTCCGGACCATTGAACGACTTCGTTATAAGCAGATACTTCGTTATATCCGACTTAGTTATAACGGGAGTTGTATGTACAGTAGAACCTCGTTAGTACGAACACGGTTTTAATATAAATAAGTTGTTGAGAATATCAGCTGTTTAATAGCCTATCAAATTGCCTTGATAAATTGCTGTGCATACTTCTGTTTGAGTTTCAAATAAACTTCGGAATATTCTTCCAGAGAAATCAGCTGTTGAGTGGGCTGTCCACAGATCCCTTCTGAACCGATAGATTCCTCTCCCCACCTCACCTGAGTGCAGAGTAACAACAACAACAACAACAACAACAACAACAAAAATATACAGCATAATTCGGTTATAATGTAGAACCGAGTTTTATTGTATACTACAGTCAACTCTCGTTATAATGATTTGATTGAGACCTTTAAATCCCTTCGTTATATCCGGATATTCGTTATAAGCGGATAATAATTAATGCATTTAGTGCTCTGGGGGAAATCTCCATTTCGTTATAAGCGGTTATTTCGTTATAATATGTAGTATATCCGACTTGGTATAACGGGAGCTCACTCAAAACTTCACTGTACATGATTTGTATGCCTTCTGTAAGCAAATTAGGAGAATGGGGATTAGAAGTTCAATCATAACAATTATTCATGTTATACAAGGGTTTATATATGGGCCAAACATTATGTAACGCTTCAAGGGGGGTATACTAAATGGTAAAAACGTGACATATGGAGGGGGTGTCAAGTATCGGGAATTTAGCATTACGTAACGTTATAATTTACAAATCTGTCTCACTATTTTGTGCAGGAGAGTATCCGACAGCCAACTAACAGACGGCAGCAGCTGGCTATTCTCTGTGGATTGCAAAGGAATAGTCACTGACGTAATCGATTGGTCGATGAAGTCTCGTGTCAGACAACACAGATGTATCCTAGGAATGCAAACTAATTAAATAAGTACAAGTTATAAAGGTTAGTTTTGATTTTGATTTGGTAACAAACTAAGGTGAGTCAGTGCTTACCCGGGATTGAAAATAACCTTTGATAGAAATAATCATTCAACAACGTCACTGGTTTAATTACTGGTTTAATTACTGACCTAATTATGTATTATTAAGTGTGAAAATTAGACAACTAACTGAGGTATCAAAACTAAATAAATACCAGTTATAAAGGTTAGTTTTGATTGGGTAACAAACTAAGGTGAGTGAGTGCTTTTCCGGGATTGAAAGGCGATAAATAACCTTTGATAGAAAATAATCATTCAACAACATTACTAGTTTAATTACTGACCTAATAATTGTATTATTAAGTGTGAAAATTAGATAACACAGTATAACTGAGGAATTATAAGTTATAACTAATTAAATACCAGTTATGAAGGTTAGTTTTGAATAGGTAACAAACTAAGGTGAGTGAGTGCTTTTCCGGGATTGAAAGGCGATAAATAACCTTTGATAGAAAATAATCATTCAACAACATTACTAGTTTAATTACTGACCTAATAATTGTATTATTAAGTGTGAAATAACATTATCTATCAAATAATTTAGGGCTGAAACGAATATACCGAATATTCGTTCGAAATAATTGAACGAATATTAGATTGAAACGGATATTCGTTGACTAATTTTGGACAACAGCAAGACTTTTGTATAGCTTAGAGATAATACACTTTGTAAACTATTATATACTATTGTAGCATTATCAAAAACCTATTTTCCCATGTATTTTGTCTCTAGAAATTGATTTAATGCTTAGTCATCCAAACGAACGAATATTAGAATATTCGTTCGTTTAGAAAAAGGTTCGTTCGTTACATTTCGAATATTCGTTTCAGCCCTAAAATTTTAATAATTATCAAACAAAGTTTTGCTTACACAAGTAACATTCTATACAAACAATACTGGATGCGAATTGAGTTAAATATTGGAATGGAAACTTAAAAGAATGAAATAAGAACTCGCGATTAAAAGTCATGCTCAAGTTTTCCGCTAAGCAAAAATATTTTTCTCGAAAAGTCATGGGGCTAACACCTATCTGTGGAGTATAGAAATCAAGTAAAGAAATAATACTCAATCATTAAATTTTGATGTAAACCAGAAGCAAACTGGAGGAGAAGATGAATCATAGTGCAGTATTAGAAAATATAAATATTTACAATAGGAAAGTGTATAGAACTTAGACCTTAGAACAGTAATTTGAACTCCGAAATAGTAATTAGTACCGTATCAAAATACTGTTATTATTATGGTTACGAAGTTCTGATATTTCAGTTTAATTATGACTCTAAAAGAAATCCAATTGAAAATATAATAACAGAACAGAATCGACTCAATAGATTCGAGGGTAGTTTGACCCGATTAAGCGGAGAAAAAAATAACCGGTGGCTCTATTAAGTGGAGTATACTGTATCGGTTAAGGAGTACAATGTTTAATTTCCCTAGCGCTTGCAGGTGACTCAGGTTAACACGAATTCCGGATAATACGAACAAATTTCGACCAATTGGCCATTGCCATTATACGAATTGCTAATAGGGGACACTAATTTACCTCGCTTCCTGATCAGAATCCGTAGCTAAGAATTGTAGTTTGTAAGAACAGTGAGTTAGGAACTGTTCTGAATTACAAATCGGAGTCGACAAAGGTATGAAAGTAATACTATTATCCTCTCGATCTAAAAATAACATAGAATGTCGAATAATCACTGTAACCTATTTATTATAATTAATTACGTAATTAATTACGAGTTAAGATTTAAATGCGTACTGTTTCATTGTGGTCTTGAGGTCAAACAAACAAATTCCTCGGAAATAAAGTAATCTATTTTACGCGAATTTCGTGTAAATTCGTACTCAAGGCTTCCTGAATTATTAGCTGAGACAATGGGACACCAAATGGCCATATTGTGTCTGTATTTGAGATAAAGATTAATTAAAACTCAGCGATTCCCAACCTTTTTCAACCGTGGACCCCCTATAGTAAATATTATACATTCTGTGGACCGTAATACGAATTTTAAGATCTTGTGGACCCCAGGTTGGGAACCACTGGACTAACTAGTAAACAAATATTAATTACGAATTTACAAATTCTAATACGAAATTCAGGTTAATACGAATACTATTTCAGTCCCCTTCTAAGCTTTTCAATACAATTGATATTGGTTAATAAGAATTCCGGATAAGGCGAACATATTTTGACGGTCCCCTGGTGTTCCTACTAACGAGGTTCTACAGTAGTAGTAAACAAATTCCAATTACGAACAGTTCATAATATGGATATTTTGTTGTTGTTGACAAAATATACAATTAGTTAAACCCAACTTACCAATTAACACGAACTCTTCAACAGGTTTGTAATGTCTCAATTTAGGCAGCAATCTCCTACACTGTATATCTACACTAGTTCCCCAAAACCTCTCTATAAACACATCTACATCTACCTTCCCATAATCACTAGCTAGCAGATATATATCCTCCACAGTATCAATAGACAGTGTAATAGCCCCTAGGAATCTATGGCTAGCCACTTGCGGTCTGCTTATCCATACGTCCAGGGCACTGAAGAAGTCTTCTCGCCTTAGGTTGGGCGTATAAACCTCGTTAACATGTGTCCAGTGGGCATCTGCTGTAATAGGTGTATTAGTAGCCATCCTATTTATCCCAACATTAGATATACAGTAGTCTCGTTAGTACGAACACGGTTAATATTAATTATCGGTTAGTACGAACACAATTTTGGACCCTTCAAAGGATTTTCAATACAAATGTCACCGGTTTATACGAATTATCGGTTAATATGAACACAATTTTGGACCCTTCAAAGGATTTTCAATACAAATGATACCGGTTTATACGAATTCCGGTTAGTATGAACACAATTTTGTGACAAAACAAAGAATTTTCAATATAAATTACACCGGTTAATACAAATTCCAGTTAGTATGAACACAATTTTGGACCCTTCAAAGGATTTTCAATACAAATGATACCGGTTTAATAATACGAATTATCGGTTAGTACGAACACAATTTTGTGACAAAACAAAGAATTTTCAATATAAATGACACCGGTTTATACGAACATATTTTGACGGTGCCTTGGTGTTCTTATGTTAACGAGGTTCTACTGCATATCATATTTAAAGTTCAGGATTTTAACAATAATATGATTTTGTTAGAGATTCCTTATATGTAGACGGTCTATAAAGCCCATACTAACTAAGCTAAAATTTGTAGACCGTCTATACATTTTGTAGACCAAATGCCCCGCCGTATATGGGTAATAGACTAACTCCCGTCTAATAGTGTTTACTCAATAAAACATGGTCTATAAATAGACGGTCTACATTTAAGTTATTTCATTTTAATACTTCGCCTGGAAAGGAAACTCGTGTACAATTGCTAAATTCTTGTTTCCCGATTTGTCGTGAATATTATAAAACTAAAATTCCTAGAATTCTATAGCCAACTGTTTATTTTGTTGTTAAATTATCACTTTCAAAGTGTTACTGGAAATGATTCAGATACTCATAATAACGATTATTATTACTAATTGTTAATTAGAAAGAAAAGTTAAGATTTCCTGTTGACTCATAATACATGAATTGTAAACATTTGTGTTGTAACAAGCCCTTGTAAATCCCAATACTAAGTCTGTAATATAAATATTATTAATTGTCATCAATTGTAAATGAAGACACAACAAATATAGTATACCTTCAACAAACGGTTTACCTAATCAAATAAGTTTAAAGAACAACTGTAGTAGAGTAAAAAAGTACTAATCGATAGAATTACGCCGAAATCTCAAATTCCTTGCGTATATTTCTAGACTATTTCGTTTTAGAAAAAAACATAGTTATCAGCTCGAAGTTTCTTCAAAACGAACCGGAATTTTTCTGAATAATTATTAGAGCCATCTCCGGATATCCATTTGAATTCAAGAATCGGTTGAGTCGAATTATACGCGAATTGAACGCTGAAATTAACGTTTGCCCATCGACATTTCAAATGGAACGGAGTCACGGTTTCCACTACCTGTGCATCAGCTTTCTCCAAAATCCGTTTCACTTCGTTTATAATCGCATTTCCGGAACTGTCCGCTAACACCTCTACTTGGAAGACAGGGGGCAGCATCTCCTCCTGACTGCTCGAGGAACTGGAACTGGAACCAGGATCCCCCCGACCGGAAGTGGCACGTGGGGCCTGCTGCGATCGGCGGATAACCGGCAGAACATTCGATTCGGAGTTCGCCGGAGAATCTACCCCGTCTAAGAACGAGTTCTCTATAGCAACATGACTGGAGTCCTTCGGCATTTGATACGACATATTGTTCAGGTAATACTCCTCAATGTCATCACCCTCGCTAGAGTGGTGAGACCCGGGCGCGCGGACACCAGAGCGAGTTCGGACGGTTTTATAGGAGGAGGCTCGTGTGTAGCCGTCTGCGGTAGTTGTCCGGTTTATAATCGGCGGGAATACATTCCGGTCGCGGGTCGCGGCGGTTCCAGACCGCTGTAGGGTAGGGGAGGGGGTCGACTTGTGGGTGTCGGAGTGTGCGTCCGATTCTATAACGGAGCGGCTCCGGCGGTGGGCCGTGGTGGGCAGGGAGCGGGGCTTGTGGGGCTCGGAGCCCTGGGTAGAGGGACGGGACTCGAAGAGACGTGACTGCACTGGTTGGGGGGCCGGTTTGGATTTGAGATAGCGCTGTAGACGGAGATTAACCAAATGGTAAATACACGAAGTGTTACAAGCCTTGTTGTCAGTGAGCGCTGTGATTAGCTCTTGTTCGTCTAGCATGAATTTCTCTGTTATATGCATTATAACAGATTGCTCTATGTCACTCAGCCTTAGGAAACTTGGATATGGAACTAAGACTATGTTAGTGTCAATATCTTTGAACCAGTGGTGATTAATCGCTTCAGGGAGTGTGATACGCTTATCAGGGTCTGGGGTAAGAAAACGCATCAACAAGTCTTTACAGGGACTAGTAATGTGGTCAGGAATATGGTTTATCCGTCCGTCTAATATCTTAGCATGTAAAGCAGTGATGTCATAAGGTTCTACCGTATAGGGAAGGGAACCGGCTAACATTGCGAACATGTTAACTCCAATGCTCCAAACGTCAACTTCTTTCCCGTAACTCTTGTGTCCCAAAAGTTCTGGGGCCGCATACGCCGGTGAGCCACACTGTGTCTGTACCATATTTACTGTAAGGTTTTCTGGGTTATGAAGGAAATTACTGAGGCCGAAATCAATGATTTTTATACTATCATGTTCATTGAGTAGTAAGTTCTCGACTTTCAGATCTCTATGTATAATCCCAGCTTCATGCATGTAGTGTATTGCAGTTATAATCTGCTTTATGTATTTCTTCACAATGTGTTCCTCAAGACAGGAGTATTTGTTGCTCATTATATGGTGCATAACGTCGCCACCACTCACCAGTTCCATTACCATGTAATACGAGTTCTCCGTCTCGACGACCTCGAGAAGACGGATGATATTAGGGTGAGATAATAACTGCATTATACGCGCTTCTCGACGGAGATTCTTGAAAACGTAGGAATCCTCTTTCGCTTGGTTTTTGTCGACAGCTTTGATAGCAATTTTTTCGCTTGTGTGAATATGCATTCCTTCCCTAACCTTAGCGAATGAACCAGTGCCTAAAAGTTTTCCGATCAAATAGGAGCCAACTCGCTTCGTGTGTTTGTAGCGGATAATGTCAGTCGAATTCTGTTTCGTTACAGCGGCAGGAAGTTCGAAATAATTGTTTATTTCGCGAGGTGTGACCGCCATAGACATATGTTTGGTTCCCCGGGTAAGAGATCTGTTTTTTCTGTCGGGCCGTAATAAACTGGCATCGTCAGAATTCATGTTAGGGTTTATGTTTTCACTCAATTTCCGATTCATTTCTGTAAAATAAATGTGTTTATAAGAATAATAAGTTAGCAAATAAAGTGATTTATAGTCGGTTACAAATAAAATAGTGTGGATAATCAACAATCTTCATTGTTTTGGGTGATTAGACTAAACTAATTACTTGAATAATATAAAAATACATGAACAACAATTCGATAAATGAGATGGATTGTATTCTGTATTGAATGTCTTTATAAAAATGTCGGTATTACATTGAAAGGGAATGTGGTAATGTGTCTGGGCATATATTTTTACATTTTTACAAATATTTTGGGATTTTTCCAACTCCAAATATCAAAATTTTGATTATTTATCAGACTTTTTATTCAAAAATTCAAATAGACTGGGTAGTAATTTAGTAAATCATGAAATTTATAAATTAGTCAATAGTAACAAGTTATAATTTAGGAAAATAAAATTGTGAGGGGGGGGGGGGGGGGGTAAATAAATAAAACAAATATACAAACAAACAAAATAGGGTATACCCAAAATAGAATACTAAACTACCAAATCGCCGGAAAAATCTCGAAAAAATAGTATAATTATGAAACTCACCAAAAATTGATTCCAAAAAGAAAATTATGATAAATTATGAAAAGTCAACAAACAATATGAACAAGAACTTGAATAAACTTATATTTTATATCAAACGTAAAATGATCTCGAAATCACATTATCATTCCACAGAGTTATGTGAGGTATTAGTATCAGAATTGAAAGTAGATTCCTAATGAGTAACTTCTATGTCAATGTGGGGTCTCGAAAGATGATCTTGCATAGTTATATCATAAATAAAGTCAAAATATTAGAAAACCAATAAATAAATTATATTTGACGTGATTTTCCAAAATCTCCAAATATTGCAACCACATGGTATCAATTTCCTCATCCAGAGTTTAATAATACGTCAATAAAGAGAGAAATAACGAAATTTTGAATAATAATGAAACATTTTAAGCCATATCACTATATCTATAGTGACTGACACATTGTTATATACACTTTCGCTAGCTTTCCAAATCCATTATATTTAATTGTTATTCATTTAAGCGAGGTGTTTCATCAATAAATATACAGTAACTCGATTACTTAGTATACTATCGAATGCCGTGTAACACACTACCTGAAAAGAACACATGGGAATTAAAGAGAACTTATTTAGATCCAGTAACATTACCCATTGATTGGTATATCTTCTATGAAACAAGTACTTTGTTTGATAAATGAATAGAATTCAAATTAAGCGAGATAGGAACAACAGAACTAATACAATTACAGACATAATAATCAAACAATTAGCTTACGTCATTATTAACAATAATTATTTAAAGCTTCTCAATAGTTTGATACGATTTGAAAGAGTTGTTAATCTAAAAGGGCTATTTATATAAATATCTGCTAACACCTTTTCAATATAAAAACCCGGTTTCGCTATATAGTAAATCTTGAATTTAATAATAATAATGACCTTGCTTGTACCCTAAGCCTAAAGTTACATTAGAAAAGGTGTTGGCCGATATATAAGTTTCTCCAAATTAGAAAAAAACATGACATTGGGGGTATATGTTGTAGGCGAAATTGAGTTTCAGTCCAAATTGAGTCTCATTCTCGCCTAGTCCAAATTGAGTCTCATTTTGGACTGAAACTCAATTTCGCCTGCGACACATACAATCAATTAACCGTTAATTTGGACATGTCACGTTGGTGCGGAAATTTTCCAGTAAAAGTTCCGTAAAATAACTATGTTGCATAAATTTTCATGCAACATCACTTAGATGATATATTTTATGCTCTAATAACACCTTTACCGCAACAATATGTAGAATAATGGCATTACGTAAATTCAGTATCATATAGTGTATTATTATTATAAGGGAGATGAGATCATTGTGTTTTGTGTTTTGAAATTATATTATTATTAAGGAATGGGTACCTAGAACATCAAAGAATAGTTATCTCTTTCAGTATGATTTTACAGATTTTAGAGCGTAGTATATAAGGATTTTGTTTGTGTCACACAATGATCAGGAGATGGTGATTAGAGCAGTCTAAGCAAATTATTGACATAACTCTTTTATCATACGGTTGTTGCCTGTTGGTATAACAAAGTCAAAATAATTACAAGCCAGATGATGCCCACACTTATTCTAATGTACAGTCGACTCCGCTTAATAGAGTCACCTCGGGACCAGGTTGCTTTGACCCGATTAAGCGGAGAAATCTAAACCGAAAATATTTAAGCCAAACTGTCATTCCGTCCTATAAATCCTGTGAAATTTTGACCCGATTAAGCGGATAAATCTAATAACCGGTGGCTCTATTAAGCGGAGTCGACTGTATTTCATGTACTAGCAAGGTGGTCCTTCTTAAACATCAACATTCACTTTTGTGAAGCCGATTGTTATACTGAAAATGTGTGGCAGATATATAACAAACACCGAATTGTAACTGTAACTATCATTATAACACCTAATATTCTAATCAAGTTATTTCCCAAATATTTTCCGAAAGGACTCTCTAATCAATCTCGAGAAGCGGGTCACAGCGAATATAACCACTAGAGCGACGGTCAGCTGCAAGAACGAACCCCCGAGTCTCTCACTCCCATTTATAGCCGCGACGCGAAACCCGACAGTCGCATGTTTCATCCCCTCCCCAAAGCTAACAGCTGACTGGTCAGAATACACACTGTACCCTGCCATTCGGGACTTGGAGTCTACCATTAATACGAACTCCTTTTCCTCGGATCCCCTCGAAAGCGAGTATTTGAAGAACCCCCCTGCCCCGACGAGGATATTGCTTATATGCACCAGCCCACGCGGCGTTTCTTGGTACAACTTAACTTGCATGCGTTCCATAGAATCGTCCGGTCCCTCGATATTCCCAGTCAGCTCGTGCTCATCGGTTCGATTATAAACTCGGAAATGTACCCCCCTCAAGTCCTCTGTGTCCACCCACATAAAGCGTTCCCCCGGCAGAATATTCTCAATACGCGGCGTGTCCCGTGTGTTCACACTTATCCGGTATTCACAGCTGGGCTCAAGGCCCTGTATCCTGAAGGCACCGGACCAATCCGTGGTCCCTTTCTCCGCTATTTCGGTACACCCCAAAGACAAGCCTTTGGCTAGCACCTCGATTGAGCCCTGTGGACGCTCGTTAAGTGACGTCACAAACCCATACACACTGTAGTGTATCTTATGTCCCACGAAGCGAACCTCAGATTCAGTATCGAACTCAACAACAACGGTTTCACCGGTCGGGGAGAACGAATACTCCTTGAGAGACGGCTTAACGTAATACACACAGCTTTGTAGCTGACTATACAGCAGCAGGCCCGTGTCTCGAGTCATGTTATTCATTCGTATTTTCCCGCAGTGCACTGACACAAGAACACCTGACAGCGGTCTCTCTTGCTCGTCAATAACAGACACAACAACTCTACCCAATCTCCGGACTATAAATAGATTGTCTTCTCTCCTCTCGAAGGAGAGACCAGGACTCGAGGGGGTGATCTCATAGCTCTCTAATTTGGGGAGGGGACCGAAGGAGAACTGTCCCTCCTCATTCGTGAGGGTACTTAACACCTGTCCAGGGGGCGTATCTATTCTTAGCTCTACCGGAACCTGGGCTATAGGGGGGCGTATGCGCCCTGTGATTACGGTACCCTTGTTTGCTGAGAAAGTGATGAGTAGGATTGGACAGGTGTCCCCTGGCACCTTAACTGAATAGGTAGAGGGGAAGAATAACAGCTGATTAGCTAGTGGCTCTAGTAACAGATCTGCTCCTGTGTCAACAAACAATACAAACTCTAATATAGACATGTTGTTGTTGTTGTTGTTTGTTATTGATTCAGGTTCTAGTGTTATATATTTCCCTGTGCTACGCATTGTAACTCTCAATTTAATTTCCTCGTTTGTTAAATCAGAGTTTTCAGCCATAATGTGAGTGTATGTTTGATGGCTAACCGCTGATATTTTAAAGCTATTGAGAGAGAGAGAAGTGTCGAAATGTATTTCTTTCGGATCGAAACGGTGACAAGATATAGGTGTTACTTTGTAAACACCTGGGAGAGGTAAACAAAAGTTGTTGTTGCCTATAAACAATAATAATAATAAACACAACAAATGAATTAGTACGAACTAACCTTGTTGAATTGTTTCTGTATTTTGGAACTTTTCTAGCGAATGTTGTATTTCTATTTTAGTCTCGTGAGTAGAAATAATATCAAGAATAAAACCAGTTTGATAAAAATCAACTTTTCCTGTCTCCTTCCCAATTGAAATAGGAACTAACTTTTCCTTCCAACACCTTCTATTCTCCTCTAACTCCACTGTATAATCACCTGGCAGCAAATCGTTATACTGCACCAATGCAGTGACGTCATTGCTACTCACACTCTCTGTTAAAACCAATTGGGACGAAATATCCGTTAGAATTGTATTGAGATGTTCACAGGCGTCCGAACAGTGTATATTTACTGAGATTGAAGATAGAATTTGAGAGAAAATCACGTCTGAAATCGGGAGTTTAGATACAGTTATTTCTGTGGACTCAGGTGTGAAAGTAACACCTTTAGATTTCAGTTGCGTGGATATATTAGGGGCACATTGGTATGTGCCTTTTGGAAGCAAAATATTAAAACTTAAATCGTTGTTGACTTCCGTTTGGTATAAACTGTCACTATAGAAATCCACCTTTGTACCATGGATAAATTCATCTTTCAAACTCAGTTTTGCTAACTCGAATCTTCCAGAAACTTCGAATTTCGAAGGAAATAAAGTCGGTATTTCCGTTTGAGAGGGAGAAAGGTCGATTAATATTTCCTCAAATTCGTACCCCTCTAATTTAGCGGTCACAGTATAAGAGCCTGATGTAATCTCATTGAAATGAAAAGATCCAAATTTATCAGAAATTGTTTTCAAACTTACTTTTATTCGTTTAATTTCGATTTCTACATTTTGTATGCCCAACAATTCACCGTTTATTCCGAGATTAATTACATTTCCGAACGCCTCAAACCCAGTTACTTCAAATCGTTCCTTTAATTTAACGCTTGAGTGGTTTACAACGGTTTTAATCACACTCGGTCTCAACTGGAATTTCGTACGATCGCTTCTGTAAAAAGGTTTTATTGTGTATTCCCCAGGCGACACTGAATACAAATTAAACATTCCATCGACCCTAGTTACGGCCACACAGACCAAATGAGGAGTAAGCTTAATTTCGCCAACCAGACTCTCAATACTTTTCTTACAATTTTCAGTTTGCAAAACATTATAATTTCCACTTGACAGCAATAATATTTGCACACCGGATATCCCGATTTTTTCATGGAACACAAAACCGGTTATTCCATATCCAAACACTTCAATTGGAGTCCCTATATTTATAGAATCAGTTAAAACCTCGAATTTGTGTTCAACTCTGCTTACATTGAATTCATCGTGCGTCGCTTTAACAGAATAACTTTCTGGAGGAACGTTTCGGAATTCGAAAAAACCACCTTTTTCACTCTTAACCGTTTGAAGTAATTCCCCATTTCTGAAAAGTTTGATTTTAACACCTTTTGGACCACTTTCCTTCCCATAACTAATGACTCTCCCTTCTACATTAAATCCTGTAAACACAAACACTAAATCTTTGCCAGCTGTACAAACATCGTCTTTAAAATTTAAATTTATCATATAGCTGTATTCAATAAAGTTCCACCCATAAGGTGTGATAATATCTACATATATCAACTGTTCTACTCTCTCAAACTCGATTAACGGAATAAAGAAATATCCGTCAATAGGAGCACATTCTGTGGTGTATTTAAGGATTCTCTCCTTGTCATAGAGATTAACTTTAATAGCAGAGAAGTCTATTGCATAATCTGATTGTATAATCCCGTTACAACCGGACACCTCATCTGTTGATTGAGCAACGGACACAAACAACAACAAAATTGAGAGCAAATAAACAATAGATATCATCCTATAAAGTAACAGTATAGCTACAAGTAAATACAAACAATTGCAATTGGGTTAGAAATAGGGTGCAAACTTGTTAGGTTTTTGTTGGTTGGTTGTTTGGTTGGTTGGTTGTTTGTTTGTTTGTTTGTTTGTTTGTTTGGTTGTTTGTTTGTTTGTTTGTTTGTTTGTTTGTTTGTTTGCTTGTGTGTTTGTTTGTTTGTTTGTTTGGTTGTTTGATTGGTTGTTTGTTTGGTTGGTTGTTTGTTTATTAGTTGTTTGTTTGTTAGTTTGTTAGTTTGTTAGTTAGATAGATAGTTAGTTAGTTTGTATATTTATTTGTTCCATATCTTATAATAACAGTTTATATATGATATACAGAATAATTCTAACACACCAGTTAACAAGCTACAAATCCCACATAATAACTCACTGTATTAACCAACCAATACTAAGGGACTTATAGTACAAATATACACTCTTAACTTCAATAGAGCACAGTATAACCATAACTATATTACTATATAGGTATAGGCATAGGCATTATCTACCATTCATCATCATCTGTGTCTGTCCCATCGTCTTCTGAGCTGTCCGAACAGTGAATAACTTTGTTGCGATTCAAGAGCGCATTTGCCAGAGCTCCTATAATGCCTCCGTCATCTGAAGTTGCCGCTTGTGGCTTCAAACTCTCTTCTCGACGGACCAGCTTGTCCTTATCGAAAGACCTGAATAGTAATAGGAATAATAAAGTTATGTCAAGTGTATCCTAAATATAGTCAGGTTCTTAGATTATGAACATTCAAGGGACCAAATTGTGTTCTAATAGAGATCCTTATACTAAGCGAACTCAATTTAATACAAACCCTATTTATAAGCGGTTATTTCCTATTAACTGTGTTCATACTAACGAGATACTGTATAGCTCGTTATAACGAGGTTCTACTGTATATTCTATTGTATACTGTATATTCGCTATAACGTGATTGTACTGTATACTTTACATACTACTCGCGCTATAAGCACTCACTGTATGCTGTCGAGCAAGTTTCCTATGCCTGGCTTGGCTGAGGAGGGCGGGGGGGCGGGGGGACCAGAGGAGGAGGGAACCGATTTCTTGGTCGGAGGGGGGGCCGCTTGGGCGCCGCTAGGCTTGGCTGCTCCTAATTGGAACTCCGCGGGCATGTCTGGGGGCGGGGCGGGTATCTTGGAGTTGGAGGGGGGAGGGGGGCCCCTGGCCGCCCGCTGGGACGGATGGTTCTCTGGGATAGGGGGCGCGTCGACACCTCTAGGGGGCGGAGGGGGCAGGTTACCCCTGCGGCCCCCAGGGGGCGGGGGAGGGGGCAGCTGATCCTTTGCTAAGCGTCCCTTTCCGGCGGGGGGCGGGGGCGGGTGGGTGTCTCTGATTGTGTTTCTCCGCTCGACTATGTCCCTGTGTGCAGCCTCTATTCCTCCCTTCTTCTCCACCATGTCGTAAATGAGCTGGACCTGGTCCTTGTCGAGGTCAGACTGCCCTATCTGGAAACGTGTAGTTAGTATAAACGGAGGCGCATGGGCATTATATTTACAGATTGCTTCGAATAAGCGCCCGGCGATTATTTTTTCGCGGATCAAAAAAAATTTTTGTGTTTTTTTCGTGGACAATTTTTTTTTGAAATATCAAGAAAATAATATTTTGGTGGGTTAAAATGGTTTTTAGCGACAGTAGCCAAAATCGATGTAATTACACTCCAGTTATCAACTAATGTGTTTAGTTTTACCATACAAATGCCATTATATTGCCCGGTGCTATTCAAAGCAATACGGTCCCTACAACTTTACCATTCCGGCTACTTCGGTGAATAAATTCTTCCATCTCTCGTCTTGAATGTTATTCCATTCAAAACTGCCTGCTTGGGAGTTCCACCCTACGTGCGCTAAATGCATGAAATTACTCGGTGCAGATATATCCTCTTTTGTCAGCTTTTTATCTTTCTTCTTCTGTTTCTTCTCGTTGCTCCTGGTGTCGAACGAGGTCACCGCTTGTCCGAACCCCGACCCGCCCCCGTTGTTGTTGCCGGTCTGCGTCGGACCGCTGATACCTCCGTCTCCAGAGGGCCGGGGGGCTACGGACACAGGAATTATATAAATAGTGGGTAGGGAACAACCGTAGAAATACAGTAGAACTCGGTTGTAAGAACATCGTCGGGAACTGCATATAATGTTCTAATAACCGACATAAATTATATAGGGCAAGTTCGTATAACCGGTGTTTTTATAACCGGTATCTACTGTATACAGGACTAGAATTTAACACTCCTACTATCCGAAGGTCACATGAGTATGAATTTTTGTATGGCGCGCTCGAGCTCCTGGATAAAACCCTGTATACAACAAAGGATCCCCATTGCTTTCAAGGGGACGTTTAACGTTATGTAATGCTTTCAAGGGGCAACCAGTGTGTGACAAACCATCCTTTTATAATACAAATGTTAAAACTAGCGTGACAATAGAGAGAGGGCGTCAAATTTAATTGGCTTTCCAATAATAAAAAAATTCTAGGTTTTAATTAATTTTCTAGAATGTGCGTTACATAGCGTTTTAACAGCGCATATTTCGACACTAGGGCCTATACCTATACCTGGGTTATTCTTTGTATTCAACTTCTTCTTGTACTCATCTATCTTAACCTGCACAGCTTCATAGAACATATGCGACTCTTCCACATCAGCAAAGTTAAACCCTATCATGTAGTCTTGTCCGGCGAATGAGTGGAACTGCTTTCTATCCTGTACGTAGCTAATTTGGTAGTATAACTCGTGCTCCCATAGAATGCTACGTCGGTTCAGGTCTATCATTCGCAGGTAGTAAGACCGCTTCACGTTATCCTATAGCACATGCCATTAGGGCACTGTGGTAACTAGGTATTATCACATTCCCCTTTGGATATAATGCTACAATCCCTTGTTCCATACTAAATGCTGGAAAATATATATTCTATAGTTTCTATTACACTTCTCGAGTTATGTTCTTGAAGAATAACATTATTTGTACTTGCATTGGATATTTATTAAAAGCAATAGAAATGCTAAAACCCTTGTAGGGTTGGCAAACTGGCAATTATGCTTTAAAAATCAATTACAGTATATTCTCGTTAGTAGGAACACCAGGGGACCGTCTTAATATGTTCGTATTATCCGGAATTCGTATTAACCGGAGTCACTTGCATACATTTGTATAGGCTAGGGGAATTAACCTTGTATTCCTTAACCGATATTCGCCTTATCCGTGTCCTACTAACAGAGTCTAATAACAACATAAGAATATAACTATATAGTACGTGTATATATACAGTCAGGTCTGCTTATTGTCAACAACTTTTCGTCTGCATAATATGAAGTTTTTTTAATCATGAACAAGCCCTATGGTCCCAATTTAACAACTTACATAGGGTTTGTATTAAGTTGAGTTCGCTTATTATGAAGTCTCTCTATTATGAACACAATTTTTGGTCCCTTGAATGTTCGTAAAAAGAACCTGACTGTATACAGGTTAATACGATAGGAAACAAACCTTTACGAAGCATAGGATTCCAGTGTGCTGCTTGGCCCACTGAGAGGGGGACTGGTTAGCAAAGAACAACTGCACAACGGCAGTGGCCTTAGTTATTCTCCGCTGTCCCAATACGTCGAACACGGAGTTATTCTCGGCCGGGGAGAGTAGCTTTGAGGACTGATTAGAATCCTTAGGTTTGTTGCGCTGCTGACTCATAGCTTTGCTTAATCAGGAATAATGCAATGGGCCTGTTATAACGGCAGGCAAGGACTGGCAAATATCCGTTATGCATAGGCACAGTTAAAGCAGGTTTCATCCATGCGCTTAATTTCGAAAGGAATTTGTCTAGGCGCGCGAAAATCGAGAGATGCTCCCATAGACATTATATAAATTGAGTATTTATTAGGCGCGTGTGAGCGAGCTTAAACTTAATCTAGGCGCGCATAAAATTTGCCTGTATGAAAGCCTGGGTTAAGTATAATATGGGAAGTCAAGTGGGGATCTATTATAAGTATTATATAGACAAGTTCTACTGTAGTTAGTAATCTGAATTTGGGAAGTTAAATTGTTTGTATATTTTACAAACGCGTGTAGTGATATTTGCTAATGGGATTCGTAATTAGTTTATATGATCAGTGACTGTAAATAAACTGAATTCCTATGACTATGACTTGTAACTATTCAGTGTATTAAAGGGAATCAGTAGGCAATAAGGAATACCATAGGAGTTCTCATGTCTTAGTAAGGCATGATTAATCCACATGCCATACCACCAGTAGCGTAACTAGGAACTCTAACTATAAAGATGCTTACAAAAGAAGTAATAAATAAATTCTAAGTTTAGTTTTAGATTTAGAAAGCTATGAGACAGCATTCCTTGTTCACCTGTGCTACAATAATTCTATTTTTCTTGTCGATTGCTACTCCATGAGGACGATCGAACTTCTGATCTCCAGGTAGCGCATCACTGTCGATAGTGTGTATTGGTTCTCCTTCTTTGCTGAATATCCTGATTCGATCCTTACCCCAGTCAGCTATAATGATATTCCCCAATCGGTCTATCGAGAAGAAATCACTACCTCCAATCTCACTTTCTGGTATCAAACACCTCTCTAGCTCTCCTTCTAGGGAGAATATCTGTAGACGGAAAGGAGCAGAGTCACCAAACATGACATACATTCTGTGTTTGTAGAGTTTGATGCTGTAAGTTTCTGTGTAGGATTTGATTTGGGAAGTTTCGAGTTTGATTCTTTTGAGGAATTCGAGATTGTTATCAAACACAGTAACAGATTGGTTGTTAAGCTCACATCCGTAGATATTATTGTTTTCATCGGTATCGATTCCCCAGACTATCTCCTCTGTTTTAACTGATTTCACAGATTTATTGTTCGATTTTCTTATCTTCGCTAGCTGGCCACTGCATGATACGAAAATATATTCTTCTGTCAGAGCTATGCCAATAGGAGATACAGCTGTTGGTATCTTGTAGAGATGGTTGCCTTCTTCTGTGAATACTTGTATCATGTTAGCATCAAAATCAGTCACAAATATGTTATGCGTTGTGCTGTCGATCGCTATTTGCATTGGATACTTAATCTCAGCAGGCCCTGTCCCTTCACGGGACCAGACAGGACTCAGTTTCAGAGAATAGTCCTCTGATCTGAAAGGTCTCTCCTTCAGAGTCACAACCGTACACACCTCAATCACGGACTGTTCCAGCTGTTCCCTCTTCCAATCCAACTCTACCCACCCCACACTCACACCCCTTGATACCTCCTCTCCGATCCTATCTTCCAGCGTACGGAGATTCTTCTCGAGCACATCTCTCAGTTTGTTCTTGGTCAGATCTCTCTCTAGGCCTTCCCTGGCTGTGTCCAGTTCCTTGAGGGTCTCTCTCTTCTCTGCCAACTCGTGTCTCGCTCGTGCAACTATCCCATCCATCTCTTGCAGCAGACTGAGTTCTCTCGCTGCTAGCAGAGAGTGTAGCTGTAGGAAGTTACTCCTCACGCTCTCTTTCTCTCGCTGCACGTGGCTAACCAGAGCCGCTAGCGCTCTCTCCAACCCATCAGCCCCCAGCAGCTCTCCTGCTGCCAACACGCGTGTCGCCATTTATACACACACAAACAATACTTATGCAATTAGTTAGTTAGGTTAGCTCTCAGTTCGAATGAATACTGTTATGCTGTTTGAGTATTGTCTGTGTTCATATAGCTTAGTGGCTAGCAGATTGGGTTACCATCTATATTTAGTTTTAGTTATACTGCCTATTATTAGACACTGGTTTAGTCCATACGTGTCGCCAAAGTTAAAATACACAGTAAGTTAAACTACAACATACCTGCCAACCGTACAGGGATTCGCTGTACAGTACAGGGATTTTGACCATTTTGGCTGGACCGTACAGGGATTTTTAGCTAGGGAAAAATTATTGATTGTGAATCTATTAATATCTAAATATGTCTACAGTGACTCTACACCATCTAAATATAGCATTTTGTTTTGTGTAAATAATCTGTTCCTATTCGAGCATACAGGGATTCCCTGTACAGCCTATATAAACTAATGTTTTCATCTTTACAAGAAAGATTTTTTTGGGGTGTACAGGGATTTTGGCCAATGTACAGGGGGAAATAGGAGTCTCGTACAGGGATATGTCTCAAATAGGTTGGCAGGTATGCTACAAGTGAAAATAAGCTCAAATTAGGACCCCAATTGCCTTTAATACTAATCAGTTACAGCAGATAATCAGCTAGCCGGACCGGTTAATCGTGTACCCTGCGTTTCTTCTTGGAGTAGCGACTGACGGCCTTGAGGGACTCGCTTCCCCGTTTGACGCCGGAATCCACTTTCTGTGGACTCTTTCGTCGGGAGCTCTTGGTCTGCTGGAGAGAAGTAAAGAACTGATCCAGTTCCTCCTTTAGAGGTTCGTTGTTCTCAAACAGATCCAACAAACACTTTATCAAATCCGCATCTCGTAACACTGATTGAAACTCTTCCGTTCTACTCTGCACTCCGATTATATGCTTAAGCGCCGATATAACCAGCTTTATATCCGTGACCTCTTTAGCCACTATGTGTACCATTGACGTTAGGGCCCTGGCGAGTGTGTCCGGCTCCCGATTGGTCCAGTGTAGCAGCAGACCCTGTACCCCTGGTGAGTCCGGGAGTGACGTCATTAGCGCCCTGAGAATGGGACCCTCGGGGCTGTGTGGCTTGAGATACAGGATTAGACCGGTCAGGGCCTCGAATTGGTCACCTGAGGATAGGTGAGGTACCACGGGTAACACCTCTGAGACGGGGACGCTCTCAGCTGCCAACAGCTGCCAGACACAGAACTGCTCGAATGTCTCCCATTCCAAGCTGCCAACCAGTATCTAGGGACACGGTATGACTGATACCTGTTTGTATGTGCTTACAGTATAACCTCGTTAGTAGGAACACCAGGGGGACCGTAAATGTGTTCGTATTATCCATAATTCGGATTAACCGGTGATATTCTATATTATTAAACTCGATTGTTGTGTGTTTGTGTGTTTGCTTGTTTGTTGTTTGTGTTTGTTTGTTTGTTTGTTTGTTTGTTTTTGTTTGTGTTTGTTTGTGTTTGTTTATCCGGATTGTATTAAAGTGATTGGGGAATAGAAACCGCATTTACAAATATCTAAAATGAATAAGTATTCTAGTTGTTAATAAAAATAGGTAAACAAAAATTAAACTTTCAAAATGAACCTAGAAGCTAGCTTTCAACGGGCATTATAAGTAAACAAGTGTGCTGATTTAGAATTTCGTGAAATATGAAATACAAATGGTCCCTTGTACTTAGTTATAACGGGAGTTCACTGCAAGTACAGTTCTATATATATTTACCTGTTCAGTGTTGTTTTGTCCAAAGATAGAGAACTCCTGCATAGTCAGTCCACACACCAGTTTATAAAGGTTCGAAGGGTCCAAATTAGAAACTACGACTTGTAACACCTCGACACACCCCACCATTAGTTCGGAACACTCTCTATAGAGCTTGGGTAGCAACCGGAAGAAGGTGTCAATACTTTCCGTTGCGCCCAGAGTGAGATCTCGTATCAGCTGTTCCTTGCAATCCTCCGACCCGTGGTACTCGAAGTACACCTTGAAGTCCTCGTCAGCAACGGATAGGTACACTAGAAATGTGAATCCTATCTCGGGAATGAGAGCGTACAGTCTCTGCACTAGCAGCATTATGCCGGGCTCCTCTATGGAGAGTCGGAACAGAGTCAACTGAGCGGAGGGACAGATTGATATGTCCATGTCGTCAGGCTGGGACTCCTGTGAGCTCATTTGTATCTCCACGTCAAGAGCTGAGGGGGGGGGGGGGTGCGGTAATAAGTCAACTTTAAATTGGAAACGAAATAGTAAACGAGCATCCTTATATGTAGACGGTATATAAAAGCCCATACAAACTAAGCAAAAATTTGTAGACCGTCTATAAATTCTGAGACCAAAAGCCCTGTAATCTATGGGTAATACTAATTTATATGTTAGAAAATCTGGTCTAGAAATAGACGGTCTACATATCGTTATTTGACTTATTTCATAGTAAATTGTACGACTTTCCATGGTCTAGTAACACTAATATTCGAACTACAGTTAACTCTCGTTATAACGAAGTGCTTGGGATATGTAAATTCCATTGTTATATCCGGATATTCGTTATAAGCGGATAATAATTAATGCATTTAGTGCTCTGGGGGGAAATCCGCATTTTGTTATAAGCAGTTATTTCGTTATATCCAACTTGGTTATAATGAGAGTCGAGTTTACAGTATTTCCTATTTGATTATTAGAACCAATTTGACCCCATTAAGCGGAGAAATCTATAAACCGGTGGCTCTATTAAGCAGAGTATACTGTATTTCCTATTTGCTTATAGGAACTATAGCTATTCGGTAATAGGAACTATAGCGGCGCATACCGGAGGGCCGTATCTCGGAGGAGAGAAGGGAGGCTAGGAAAGTGGTTATCTGCGAGTTTGAGCTCTCGTCTAGTTCCCGGAAGTCTGTGCTCTTGAGGAACACCTCCAGCTCCTGGGAGAACTCGTCCAGCCCCGAGTAGGACTTGAGGAGGTTCAGCTTGTCGGCCAGGTCGGGCTCCAGAGAGGAGGACTCGAATACGGACCCCTCCTCCGAGAGGGGAGTGCGAGCCGGCTCCTCAAAGGCAGCGTCCGGAACCTGTTGATAGAACCACATATAGGCAAACCTCCAAAAGTGAACACCTCCAAGAAATGAACAACTCCAAAATATGAACACTTTTTCTCGGTCCCAAATTTTCCCCATTGCTTTAGACACACATTACAATGAACCATGAAAAGTGAACACCTCTCAAAAGTGAACGTTTTGACTGGTCCCCAGGATGTTCACCATTGCAGGGACCTGATTTTGTGGAACTGTTTGTTCGTCTTATCCGGAGTTCGCATTAACGGTGTTCCTACTAACGAGGCTCTACTGTATACTACCTAACATAAGAGAGATTAGCACAGTTCGGCTACTGGTTACGAACCTCGTCCATGAGAGAGGGGGGCGGGGGGTCTGAGGGGGGATCGTACTCGGGCTCCTCGGGGGGCGTTATGGGGGACTGCTTGGGAGAGGGAGGCTTCGTGTCCTCATCAGAGTCAGAGAACCTAGAAAGGCAGTTCTTATAAGGTAGGAGCTATTATAATATGCTATAGTATGTATAACCTATAAAGTAAAGCGTTATGTAACGCTTCCAGGGGGGTTGTTAACCAATGTGTGACAGACCATCCTGTTTGTAATACAAAACGATGGAAAAAGAATGACATTTCATAGGTAGGTGGGTGTATAATTTTCGGGAATTTGTGTGAAACATTAGATTCTAGCTAAAATACTACATATATTTTCTGGATTTTTCAAAATTTTGAGGTTAAATTTGTCCCACGAAAATTATAAGCACTGGGGCTCTTATTCGGGGAAAAACGGTATATTAGGCTAACGTTTGCCCTTATATATGCTGGCTAATATAATTGCTATTAGGATATTCTATTAAAATATGCTATTATGCTATAGGATATTAGATAGTATTTACGATGCTTTGTCCGTATCTGAGTCCAGGGTGGTCTCCTCCAGGATGGCCGGCAGGTTGTGGTCCATGTCCTTAAACGCGACCAGCGCCGGGTCGGAGAGAGAGAGGGCGGGTATGTCCTCCTGTGTCAGCTGACTGGGCATACCCTCCCCTCCTGGGGGCGCTATGAACTCCGGGAACTTCTGTCTTATGAGGGTCCGCAGACTCGGGTCCAGGAGAGGATTCTCGAAGAGATACGAGAGTGTGGTTACTACCTTCTTGTTTGTTATGTCAGCGAAAGCGGCCCGGAATCCTAGCACAACACAGCTGTAAACACAGTACAGTAGCTCTGTTAGTAGGGCACCAGGGGACCGTAAATATGTTCGTATTATCCGGTATTCGTATTAACCGGAGTACTTGCATGCATTTGTATAGGCTAGGGGAATTAAACCTTGTACTCCTTAACCGATATTCGCCTTATCCGTGTTCCTATTAACGAGAGTATACTACTACTGTATATTAGCTACTGTATAAAGATAAAGAATTATCCAGGAGCGCGAGACGTTCTTTTGGGGCATGATTTTTGGAAATTTCAATTTAGGAACGCGAAATTTTGGAATCTTCTCCTATACCGTAACATTAATTCGTGATTTAGGCGTATGTAAATAGGATCAGACCAGGATTAGGAGCGTATTTACAAATTGCTGTATAATAACACACTGTATGCACTATGCTACTAACGAGAGTATACAGTACAATAGCTACTGTATTCACAAACCCTGTAGAATCTTCCCTTCCATCTGAGGGAAATACTCATCGATTAGTTTACAAATGAACTCCAGCAGTGTGGCCGCTATGCTGGTGTAGGGCCTAACTGAGTGGTGCATCAACAGAATGGCAGGCTCTACATTCATTATCTTGTGCTGCTCGGGGTCGTACGCTAGATAGTCGTAGAAAAGCGCGAGACGAGCCTCGGCCATAGACGCATTCGTCACACAGAGGTTGTGCAGCCACCCAATCAGCGCCCAGCGCTGTACTACGTCACTCCCTAACAAGTTTATGTGTAGATTCAGGATTGTATCCAGGATACACTGGTGTAGATTGGTAATCATATTGTCACAGTACAGTGGATGCTGGTTATAAGAACATCGTCGGGAACTGCATATAATGTTCTTTTAACCGGCGTAAATTATATAGGGTATATGGCAACCGTTTACAGTATAATGTTCTTATAACCGGTGTTCTAATATCTGGCATCTACTGTAGATTGGCATTCATATTTCGGGGTAATGGTCTTACCAATAATCTCGTTAGGCGGGTGAATAGAACAACACATGTAACGGATAATGTCTGAAATAACAAATTGACTTTCTGGAGTAGACAAGTACTGTCTTTGAAACCAATCTTGGTACCTAAAACAATAATTAATTTATTAATTATTATACAGCAAATATCCTATCTACAGTAGAACTCGGTTATTAACTTATAACATACTAGGGCTAATTAGTACGACTAATATATTTTAACCAAGTTTCTATAGCAGTATGTAGTATTTCTATGTAGGGTAAACTCGGATAATACGTATTTATTTCCTTTCCCAAGGGTGTACGTTATAACCGAGTTCTACAATATATTTCTATTATTCAAATTTTTCTACTGGTATCATTCTATTATTCAAATCTATTACAGTGGATAACGGATATAAGAATATCATCGGGAACTGCACATAGTGTTCTTATAACCGGTATAAATTATACAGAGTATATGGAAAGTGTTTTCCAATATAATGTTCTTATAACGTGTTCTTATATCCGATACTACTGTATTCCAAAATCAAATCTTATATCTATTATTTAATAACTGTAAATCTAATGTTATACTACCCTATACCTCTTTTGCTGTCCAAACCTGACTTTATCTGCCAGGAACCTAAGCTTGGTGTCCATGTCGGGAGTTATCCTGAGAGCCACGTAATGCTTCTCAGTGGAGGTGCACAGGATCTGGTACACGCTTGTGAAGGAGGCGTGGAGAGAGGTGGGGTCTCGTAGCATGTCTCCCCAGAGTTTGTAGAACTCGGGAATAGCCGCCACGCTCTGCAGCAGCCGTAGCAGGTCCCGGCCTATGCCCATGCATTCCTGGAACCTGGCAACCGGGACAGGTAACTATGCTAACTCCTGGTTATATACAGTATACTCTAGTTCAGCGATTCCCAACCTTTTCAACTGTGGACCCCCTATAGTCCTTCTGTGGACCCCATGTTGGGAACCACTGCTCTAGTTAATAGGAACACGAGCATCGGTTAAGGAATACAAGTTTAGTTCCCCTAGCCTAGCCTACACAAATGCATGCAAGTGACTCCAATTAATACAAATTCCGGATAATACGAAAATAATTCGACGGTCCCCTGGTGTTCTTATTAACTAGTATCTACTGTAGTTATATTATATGGAATTTTATTGTCCCTTTCTCCCAAAGTATAGTTAGTAGATTCCTTTGTTGTACCTTAGTTAAATAGCAACACAACACAACATGGTGCTTGCAACCGGAGTTCGTCATAACCGGAGTAAAATCAATAGCTTAGCCTTAGAGGCTATATGGGATTTAAATGATATCGTTATAAGCGGAATTTCGTTATATCCATTTCGGGTGTAACCAAGTTTTAATAATGTAATAAGATGGAAGGATTTCCGGACCATTTAATGACTTCGTTATAAGCAGGTACTTCGTTATATCCGACTTGGTTATAACGGGAGTTGACTGTATGGAATTTGCTTGTTATATAAATTAAATAAATTATTCCTCTGTTATACCTTAAAATAGCAACACAACAACATGTTGCATTAATCAATAGTCAATACACACGCACTTGTTCCTGAGTATGCTAACGCAGAAGTCCACCTCGCTCTGTCTCAGTCCATGCAGATGCGTGGCGTTATGCTCCGCTATGAGTCTCAGATAGGAATAGAGCGCAGTGCACATAAGCAGCGGCTGGGAATACAGCCAGACTCGCTTCTCGCAGAACAGCTGCAGCATGCTGTCTGCAAGCCAGATGTTAGAGTCAGAGATGTCCCCAGATTGGATCTATAGGGGTAGGGAGGTTCCTATTCAACTGTTGTAGTAGTTATCCTATTAAGGGGCCGTTCAAACGTTACGTAACGATTCCAATGGGATAATAGAACCTCGTTAGTAGGAACACCAGGGGACCGTCAAAATGTGTTCGCCTTATCCGGAATTCGTATTAAGTTACTATTAAGTATTAAGTAATAACGTGACACGGTAATAAGTATTAACCAATATCATTTGTATTGAAAATGCTTTAAAGGGGACTGAAATAAAGTTTGTATTAACCGGAATTGGTACTAAAGGGATCTACAAAAGTTATGTAACTTCTAAGGGATTATTAACCAATGTGTCACAGAAAATCATTTTGTGTAAAATTTTGGCCAAAAAATAGGAGTACGTATGTCATTTTCCGGACTTTTGCGATATGTAAATAATATCCGCATATTATGAAACAGAGATCTAAGTATCAGAATGGTTAATTACAGTTCCTAATGTAACTAACTATACTATACTATACTATACTATACTATACTATACTATACTATGCTATACTATGCTATGCTATACTATACTATACTATACTATACTATACTATGCTATACTATACAATACTATACTATGCTATACTATGCTATGCTATACTATACTATACTATACTATACTATACTATGCTATGCTATACTATCTCACCTGTTTGAGGAGGTGCATGCATAGCTTGTCTACGCCTAGCACTTCTTTGCTAATCATTCTGTTTGTCACCCAGTAGAGCTGCTCTCTCGGGCTGATCAGCAGTCTCGGGAACTTGTCGGTTATTATCAACTAAAGACATACATAGGTGATATGCATTCTTATTAGCCAAGGGAAGTGTTAAAGAATTGTATTAACAGGCATTAAATGTAAACAACAACAAGGAAGTAAACAAAGCAAGGAATTATCTAAATCGGCCAACACCTTTTGTAATCACATTTTCAAAAATTAACCTTTACCAAGCCTGGTTTATAAACAGAGAACTTCCGTTATAACCAAAGCGGATATAACGAAATAACCGCTTATAACGAAATGGAGATTTCCCCCAGAGCACTAAATGCATTAATAATTATCCGCTTATAACGAATATCCGGATATAACGAAGGAATTTACAGGTCCCAAGCACTTAGTTATAACGAGAGTTGACTGTATTTAAAAAGTGTTGGTCGATGATAAAAACATATAACTATGACATATCCCTGGTCATTACAGTTAGCTGCCGTATGAAGAAGCTCATGCTGTCTCTGGTGATCAGCAGCAGAGCGTCGCACCTCTTGGTAGCGGTGTGTTTGTCTGTCAGGAGCGAGTATAGGATGGCCAGACACACGTTCTTGTAGTCCTCCATTGACTTATGCACAACCTAGCATATACAGGGGGTATTATAAGGGTTAATGTTATACGCCGGAATAAACCGAGCTCTATATAAGTACGTAATCTATTTAAATACATTTTAATAGAGTCACCTCGAGACCAGGTTACTCTGACCCAATTAATCGGAGAAATCTATTAACCGAAAATATTTTAAACAAAAAAAATTCCGTCTTATAAATCCTGTGAAATTTTGAACCCAATAAGCGGAGAAATCTATTAACCAATATCATTCGTATTCAAAAGACTTGAAGGGCACTGAAATAGTGTTCGTATTAACCGTGTTCGTACTAACGAGGTTCTACTGTACATAACTAAGCATTACAGTGTATTATACAGCCATTAGTAAATACGCTCCTAATCCTGGTCTGATCCAATTTTCATACGACTAAATCATATATTAATGTTACGGTATAGGAGAATATTCAAAATTTTCGCGCTCCTAAATTAAAATTTCCAAAAATCATGCTCCAAAAGGAGCGTCTCGCGCTCCTGGATAATTCCTTGTTGCCTGGTATAAGCAAGCATACACAAGTGTGTACCATATAATATGCTGACCTATATGATATATACGTACCTGGTATAGCATATAACTACACATATGTGTACCTGGTATAGCATAGCGTATTGCTCCCCCTCGTGGCCCGCGCCCTCATCCACCATGTGTCCGAATCTGTGGAAGCAATCCTCCAGCTTCTTGTCGAGAGCGTCCTTCTCGTCCAGGATGTCGTACTGGAACAGCTGACTCGGGGGGGCCGGCTGGTCCGTGGGGGTCTGTCCCCCCCGCTCGGGGCCCTCCACTGCCATCAACAAATTAGCTAACAAGCAACCAACACATGTCTTAACTCTTAACTAATTAAATAAACTAACACGCAATCAATACTTAACTATTGACTAACTAAGCTAAGCTAGCACAATAATCAACACTTGTCTTAATTAATTAAGAATTTAATATCCACCGATCATCGGCGTTTGTATTAAATAACCTGGCTAGTTTCTACCGATGGTGTTTTTTATAAACATAAAAAAACAATCGGTAGAAAGTAGCGAGGTTTTTTAAAACAAACGCCGATGATCGGTGGATAAGTAAACTCATTAATTAATAAGCTACACAACAACCAAAATACGTCTAAACTCTTAACTAATTTAGCAAACACAACAATTAATACATGTCTTAACTAATTAACTAACTAAGCTAGCACACAATCAACACATGTCTTTTAATTAACACAGTCTAACTGCTTGAATTATAAGTGTAGAAACGATGCTGTATTTTCCTTAAATTAAATGTGAATTAATCCGTTTAAGTACAAGTAATCTACTTTAAAAGGAGTACAGTATACTCTCGTTAATCCGGATTAGTAATTTATCAATTAATTAACCGGAGTCATTTGCATGCATATGTATAGGCTAGGAGAATTAACCTTATACTCCTTATTAAAGAGAATTTGCTGTTATAAAGCCGAACACTTAGAAAACTGACGGAGAATTAATCAAGTTTGTTGGAAAATAATAGTTTATTCAAATTGAATCATTCTTAAAACAGTACGGTGTACAAATAGGTTAATCAGAGCTTGAGTCATTGAATGATTAATTACAAATTATACTTTTGCAGAATTTTTTAGTTTAGCTTGCAAATTAATTTTGTGCAGAATTTACAGAGAATGCTTTAGCCATTTCTCTGAGTAAAGTGAGTGTTTAATAACTGCGAGATGAATTAGCGAAGAATAATTAGCTATTTTATATGCGTCACTCGGTCAGGAATAATTCGAAGAAATAAAACTATGATTATTGTAAAATAACTCATTACTGTATAAGGCCTTAGAGCTGATTATAAACTCTCGCAAAGCAAATAACAACGAATATGTGTGCTAGTCATTTCATAAGTCCATAATTCAGAATTTCAGATAGACAGATAGAGACATAGCGGATATATATATACAAGTAATTACAAATTTTAAATATTATTACACTCTCGGAAAAGATGAAGTTTGTAAGTAATTTAGTTATGACTTACACAAAAGTATTAATTAGAAATATAAATGTACTAATTTTTTCAGTGAAATCAACCTTTAGAAAGTAAGCCTGGTTCTTTCACAAAATTAGAAAAAACTGATTTCTATACAAGTAAATTGTTTTAATTAAGTCAAGTGCTGCAATAAAAATCGAACCCTCTTTTTACTAAGAATACCATGAGCAATATCCATGGTACATTCGCTATGATATCATATAGAGTCAACAGACAGAGTAATTAATCTACTAGTTTTACAATTCATGAATAAAATTCAGTGCTCAGTTCACTGTACAAACATACAAACCAACTAACAGCTTGAATACGGTTGCTTATATATACAAATACAATTAACATACACATATACTAATGTAGCTAAATGCAAATTCTCCTTACAAGTAGAGTAATACTCCTATCTCGAGAGAACGTGTAAGCTAACTGATTAAACCTGTTTGGATATTAATAGGATTCTGTGTCTGAGGGAATTATAGGAGTCCCTGTAGCGTTGTCATCAGCTGGGGGGTCTATAAATAGATATATTCATGGGAGAGTACATACCAAGGGTCTATAAATAGATATATTCATGGGAGAGTACATACCAAGGGTCTATAAATAGATATATTCATGGGAGAGTACATACCAAGGGTCTATAAATAGATATATTCATGGGAGAGTACATACCAAGGGTCTATAAATAGATATATTCATGGGAGAGTACATACCAAGGGTCTATAAATAGATATATTCATGGGAGAGTACATACCAAGGGTCTATAAATAGATATATTCATGGGAGTACATACCAAGGGTCTATAAATAGATATATTCATGGGAGTACATACCAAGGGTACAAACAGTTGTCATAGTAAGTTGGTACAGTAGAACCTCGTTAATACGAACACCAACGGACGGTAAATTTGTTCGCTTTATCCGGAGTTCGTATTAACCGGAGTAATACCCATTGAATAGCCATTGTAGGGACCTGATTTTGTGGAACTGTTTTTCGTATTATCCGAAAATTCGTATTAACCGTGTTCGTACTAACGCGGTTCTACTGTATATAGGAATATAGACTATACAGTGGTATTCGCCTAATAGCAAAATATTACTTTATTAGCAAGTTATTTCAGTCCCCAAGCGAGCATTTAATGTTAATTCTGTTCCTCTAATAGCAAGTTGGCCTATTAACAATCAAATTTCGTGCAAAATGCGACTTGCTATTACGCGAACACAACTGTATATGAGTATCTAACCAAATCATATGGGGGGACCTATACTAATTGCCGTATAGACAGGTTATACAGTAGTTATAAGTGTACCTTGCGAAATATCTATATTATCTATAGTCTCTAGGTCCATATCGATTTCTTGGTAGGAACAAGAATTGTCCTCTGTCCCTTGACTGAGATCGGAATGTGTACCGAATTTATACAACTCGATTACGTCATCGTCTCCTATAGGCATATTCAGCCCTTCTAGGTCCTCGATCTGATTGGTTGTGCTGTCTGGGAATACGATTGTAGGCAGAGAAGAGTTTTCGTCCATTTCCATTTCCCCCGCGACTTCTCCGTCTTCTCGCCTCTCTGTTCTCTAATGAATAGCAGCTGTGTAACAATAGGAGCATTGTGCTGTTTATAAGGGATAGTATAAGTATAAGGGAATTGGGGAAATCAGTTCATCTAATCACTGTTCCAAAGCTTTTCTTTTTGCCAAATATTTAGGGTTTTTATTTCACAAAAATTCACGATTCACCTGGGTTTCAGCCATGGCCATTAGAAATGTAATAATTTGCATTGCAAATACTAAATCTATCGGAATTTGTACGTTAGTTTTGTTAGAATGAGTTATTTAGGCAATATATCAGACTGGAGTAAAATATGAAATATTAGGACTTTATATATTATCTTACAAACATTGCATCAAATAACAGTTCTATTAGCATTTGTGCAAAATGGACTAATACCATATAACTTGGGTATATTACAGGATAGCTATACTATTCTCACCTGTTTGGTCTGTATGTACATCAGGTTGAGACTGTCGGTTAGAGTTATGTTGCAAGAGACCTCGTCTCTGACCAGACTGAGAGAGCTGCTTATCATATCCATTCCTGTCGAGCCCCGGGTCCTCACCACACACCTGCACAGCAACCAGGAAGTCAAATGGAATGCAAATATATACAGTCGATTCCGCTTAATAGAGCCACCTCGGGACCAGATTGTTTTAACCCGATTAAGCGGAGAAACCAATTAACCGAAAATATTGTAAGCCAAAATGTAATTCCGTCCTATAAATCCTGCGAAATTTTGACCCGATTAAGCAGTGAAATCTATTAACCGGTGGCTCTATTAAGCGGAGTTGACTGTATACACAGTAGAACTCTAATTAAACCCAAATCGGATATAACGAAATACGGCTTATAACGAAATGGAGATTTTCCACCCAGAGCACTAAATGCATTAATTATTAACCGCTTATAACGAATATTCTGATATAACGAAGGAATATACAGGTCCCAAGCACTTCGTTATAACGAGAGTTGACTATAACATTTCCTATTTCCTACCTCTCCTCTCCGACACTCCTCCTAACGTCCTGATCCACATCCTGCTTAAGCTGCTCTATGGTGCGAGACAAGCCAGCCGTGTTGTCAAGCTCTCTCATCCACTCTGTTAGTAAACAGGTAAACAACAACAACAACAATAGGTCAATAACAATAATAACATTTATTTTCACCAATCTGTTTTAGTAAACAAATAAACAATATTAATAACAACAATTATTATTAATATTATCACCACCAACAACAACAATAATAACAACAATAACAACAACAACAACAATAACAACAACAACAACACAACAACACAACAACAACAACAATAAGTCAATAACAATAATAACATTTATTTTCACCAATCTGTTTTAGTAAACAAATAAACAATATTAATAACAACAATTATTATTAATATTATCACCACCAACAACAACAATAATAACAACAACAACAACACAACAACAACAATAGCAACAATACCAACAACAACAACAACAACAACAACAACAATAACAACAATAACAACAATAACAACAACAACTGATGGAAATACCCCAATATATTTACCTTCTTGGTTAAATATTTTGAACAGGAGTTGTCCAGTTGTTATTCTAACATTTACAACTTTATCTTTCGCAAGCGTGAGCAAATCTCTCATAAGTTTCTCTGAGAATATTTCCATGCTAATATTGCTCTCTTCTGTCGCTAAAATAAGCTGGCAAATCTTCACAAACCTAGGAATTATAGATACATACCTTACATCGTCAATTCAAGGATTATCCAAATTTTGTCTGGATGAAAGCCTGGTCATAACATTCAGTTACTATGGTGTTTAGAGCATAATTATATAGGAAATGTAGCAATTAGATAGCTACTTATTATTGGAATTTGTTGAATACAAAAGCAACTTAATATTGGAATTTGTTGAATACAATAGCTACTTAATATTTGAATTTGTTGAATATTTGTCCACAAATGAACTTATGCAACCAAGACAGAAATAATTATTGAAGCAAAAAGTTAGTTCTCCAAAGGATTAGACGTATTTTCCTTCCTAGCAAATCATGTTTACAATGTATCATTATAGACTAGCCAGGCAAGTCAGCTATACTATACAATAATTAGTTACCAACATTGAAACAAGGTGTTTTGATGAAAAACAGAACCCAAATCATTAAATCGTGGAAACGTAGGTTCTTATTACAAATTACTAGGGGCTTAGGGCTGAAACGAATATATCGAATATTCGTTCGAACTGATTGAACGAATATTCGTTTACTACTTTGGATAACAACATGACTTTTGTTTAGCTTGGAGAGATCGTAAATATAAATTCCTACCTAAACTAGCTGAGTAATAACCAATTTGTGTATAATACACTTTGCAACTATGATAAACTATTGCAACATTAACAAAAAACTATTTTCCACTGTATTTTGTGTCTTGAATTTCATTTAATGCTTAGTCATCAAAACGAACGAATATTAGAATATTCGTTCGTTTAGAAAAAGGTTCGTTCGTTACATTTCGAATATTCGTTTCAGCCCTACAAATTAGAAAGTATATTTGTAGCAGTATACATAGTGGTTATTACGACTTACTGTAGTCGGTATAACCATTTTGGTTGGTGTGCAAACTGTGAAATGATGAGTTCAATAAGTCTGTCGAAATACTGTCCGGATTCCACTTCTTGCACATAATTCAGCATAAACACAAGCTACAAAGCAACATACGAGAAAACAGTAAATATTGTATTATACTGTATAGTACTGTAGACTCTGTTAGTAGGAACACAGATAAGGGTATATCGGTTAAGGAGTACAAGGTTTAATTCCCCTAGCCTATACAAATGCATGCAAGTGACTCCGGTTAATACGAATGCCGGTGTATACTAACATATTAAGACGGTCCCCTGGTGTCCCTACTAACAGAATATCCTGTAGTACGTATAACTTACAATTCTTGAAGCTGTGTCCCTCACTTCGGCTACGGGGTCGTGTCCTAGCTCTAGCATTATCGGCTGAAAGTATTCGATGCTCTTCTCAAGGGGGAACTGCTTAACCAATGGCACCAGTTGTCTACATGTGTTCAAGTAAATTCGTATGTTATATTAATACATTATAATACAAACTTGTTATTACAGTAGAACCTCGTTAGTACGAACACCAGGGGACAGTCAAAATGCATTCGCCTTATCCGGAATTCGTATTAACCAATATCATTTGTATAGAAAACGCTTGGAAAGGAACTGAAATAGTGTTCATATTAACCGTGTTCATACTAACGAGGTTCTATTAAATAGTATAACAAATCCATAGATAATATTCTCAATTACTAACTCTGTAAAAGATAGTCTGTATCTCCAATTATTCTTATTATCCGGGTTTTTCAGCGTAGGAATACTGGGCCCATACTTCAAGCAGATATCTCGTGGTAGCATCTAATATACAGGGAATTAAAATTAATGATCTAATATAATTTTTTGAGAAATTTAAATCATTGAATTGAATTAACATAAATCAAATTTTATAAAAGCTATTCAATTGCTATTGAATAGTAAATATACTTTGCAATAATACGTTGAAATTACTAAGATTGAAATAGATAACACCCTTTGAAATCAACTTAAAGTCAATCATTTTAAATCATTGTTTTCCATCCCTGTAATAAACACACTATAACAGGATTCGTACAACAAATCGAGTAGCAAAAAATTACCTCTAGGAACTCTCCTATATGCGATATCACTCCTGACTTGACTTCATCTATGTCCTTAAGGAATGTATCGAAAACAGACAGCAGATCCGATGACGTAATCTCAGGTCCGTAAATCTGTGCCAAACAATGCAGCGAACAAGCCAGGCACCTCCTAATCTTCCACTACAAAGACACGAGTATAAAGTATACTTCATAGTTAACTAGATTGTATTAATTAGGTAAATCTAAATTCATTTTAAGAGTAGTTTAAACAGTCGTCAACAAACTATTAAAACTTTAAAAGCATATTGTGTTTCGAATATAATTCCTCTTGTTCAAATACTTTTGGCCGGTCAGCGTAAATACAGTATACTCCGCTTAATAGAGCCATCGGTTAATAGATTATCTGCTTAATGGGGTCAAAATTTCACAAGATTTATAGGACGGAATTACAGTTTGACCCAAAATATTTTCGGTTAATAAATTTCTCCGCTTAATCGGGTCAAATTAACCTCGGACCAAAGTGACTCTATTAAGCGGAGTCGACTGTATTGTGTTATTCTATTTACAATTGGATTTCTTTACTGTAGTATATGTACTTAAATAGAGGGAACAATACAACAACAAATACAGTAGATGTCGGATATAAGCACACCGGTTATAAGAACATATCGGATATAAGAATACTATGTTGGAAAACGGTTGCCATATACCCTATCTAATTTATGTCGGTTATAAGAACATTATATGCAGTTCCCGACGATGTGCTTATAACCGGCATCCACTGTAATATAACCGTTTTAACAGACTAACTTGTAGTTCAGAGGCTAGATTGATATACAGTGTCTTAAGGCAGGGCCAATTCTCCCGCCCCAGAGTCATGGCTACGCCCGGAAATGAGTAAGCACACTTCATGGGGAGATCTGTGTCCACGTGTTGTATCTTCTTCTGGTCTGTCATTAACAGGTACTCGACCAGCAGCTTACAGGGCACTCGGGTCTAAACAACAACAACAACAGTAATAACAATAATAATAATAACAACAACAACAACAACAACAACAATAACAACAACAACAACAGTTGTAATAACAGTAATAATAACAACAATAATAATATCAATAGCAATAGCAACAACAATAACAACACCAACAACAACAACAACAATAACAACAACAACAATAAAAACAAAATAAATATACAAATACATACACTCCCAATTTTTCCTATCCATAACACATGACTCGTTTAAAAAATACAGTAGAATTTCGTTAATACGAACCCGGTTAATAGAATTTCGTGAATACGAACACTATTTCAAGCTTTTTAAGTACAAATAATACCGGTTAATAACTTAAGTATACAAATTTCGGATAAGCAGTATACATATTACGGTCCCCTGGTGTACGTATAAGTACTACCATACTACCCATCACATAGCATACTTCCCGTGGCTATATCAACTCACCTGTTGGTACACGAGAGGCGGAATGGGCTCATCTAACATCTCAAGTGACATGTCTGTGTCGTCTGCCTGTCTCAGACACTTTCCGTAGTCCCAGGACTGATCCGGAATCTCCTCTTCCCTCTCCCCGAAAGGGTCTTCCAGAGAATCCTCGCTTCTGTGTTCGTCCTACATACAATTGCTTATAGCAGTGTAACTTATAATGGTAGCTGGTCCTAATAGCAATTATACTATAGAACCAAGATTTATACAGGAGCGCCTCTTTGAGTTTGATTTTTGGAAAATATAAATTAGGAGCGTAAATTTGGAATATTCTCCTATACCGTACATTACTGTAGAACCTCGTTAGTACGAAGTTACGAACACGGTTAATACGAATTTCCGGATAAGACGAACAAACAGTTCCACAAAATCGTCCCTACAATGGCCATTCAATGGGTATTACAGTCGACTCCGCTTAATAGAGCCACCTCGGGAACAGGTTGTTTTGACCCGATTAAGCGGAGAAACCAATTAACCGGTGGCTCTATTAAGCGGAATATACTGTATATACAGTAGAACTCCCGTTATAACGAAGTCGGATATAACGAAATACCCGCTTATAACGAAATTGATATTTTCCCCCAGAGCACTAAATGCATTAATTATTAACCGCTTATAACGAATATTCTGATATAACGAAGGAATATACGGAGTTGACTGTACTCCGGATAATACGAACTCTGGATAAAGCGAACAAATTTTTACCGTCCGTTGGTGTTCGTATTAACGAGGTTCTACTATAATTTGTAATTTAGGTGTATGAAAATTGGATCAGACCAGGATTAGGAGCGTATTCACAAATGGCTGTATAATACACTGAATCCCACTATGGTAATTTGATTAAGTTCCAAAAGAAGTAATATGAAATTCATTTCCTTTGCTAACAAATTATACTCCGGAACAAACATGTTGAAATGAAAAGAAACAGTATGCTATTCAGTTCCTTCAAACAAGCTGAAATGAAAAGAACCAGTATGTTTTTCATTTCCTTTGTTATACTATTCAGTTCCTTTTAACATGCTGAAATCGATTTATGGCTAGGGTATAACCTTGTTAGTCAAAAGATACAGCTGGAGAATATCTTTCAATTCTGATTCTCCCAAATTGGGAACTGGGTCTCTCCAGTAGAGAAAGTTTGAAAACTCTTCATTCATTATTTCTAAATAAGAAAAATAAAATACAGTATGCAGCATATTTATTATTACAGTCAGGTCTGCTTATTGTGAACAATTTCCGTCTGCTTAATATGAATAACTTTTATTATGAACAAGCCCTATGGCCCCAATTTAACAACTTACATAGGGTTTGTATTAAGTTGAGTTCGCTTATTATAAAATCTCTATTATGAAACAAATATTGGTCCCTCTAATGTCGATAATAAGAACCTGACAGTACTTATTACAGTAGATGCCGGTTATAAGCACATCGTCGGGAACTGAACTTAATGTGCTTATAACCGACATGTTCTTATAACCGACATAAATTATATATGGTATATGGCAACCGTTTTCCAACATAGTGTTCTTATATCCAATATGTTCTTATAACCGGTGTGCTTATATCCGACATCTACTGTACTATTCTACCGTTATCAGCATCCTGTGTATCTGTGTGTAGTATCTCCAGTGTGTAAACAGGACTCGTCTCACGAATGGTATCTACAGATTGTTGGCATATTTCCTCATTCTCATCTCTGCTAACTATTTCTATTGACTCATCAGCTAGCTCTGTTTCTGGATCAGCTGACTGAATATCTTCTAACACCTTTCTGTCCGGATTGTAGAAAGTGGAGAGAAATGGACCCAGGGACTCAAACGCGGCTTTTCGCACCTAAACAAGCAGCCAATCAAAGCGGTAATAAATATAAACTAACACTTTGTTAATAAATACATATTGTAGAACTTCGTTAATAGGAACACCAGGGGACCGTCAAAATGCATTCGCCTTATCCGGAATTCGTATTAACCAATATCATTTGTATTGGAAAGGCTTTGACTGAAAGTGTGTTCATATTAACCGTGTTCCTACTAACGAGGTTATACTATACACATAAATGATGAATACCCAACGTGAGTTGTCTGCTAATAATTTCAGGAAATGTTCCGTCAGTTCATTCTCTCTCGTGTTCTCACTGCAAGCTCCGCTCACTTTATCGAACACCTCACAACAAGCCTACGAGACACACCAACTATGTTAGTACAGCAGTCAGGTTATTGTAGTATGAACATTAAAGGGACCAATAATTATGTTCATAATAGAGAGACTTCATACTAAGCGAACTCAACTTAATACGAATCCTATGTAAGTTGTTAAATTGTGACCATAGGGTTTGCTCATAAATAATAAAATTAATATTAAGCAGACCTTATTTTATGAATAATAAATATAAATTACCTTACGGACACTCCAAAAATCGTCCAAACAAAGATGCAAGAATAGTGATACCTATAACCAAATGAATGTCAATAATAATCAGTTAATATTAAACACATAAATAAGAACACATGTTTGTAGGAATAACTTACAATTGATTTCTCCGTGTGTACAACTCCAAGTACCGGACATAGTTCCTTGCACGCATAAGCAAATGCCTAAATACAAATAAATACAATTAATCGCATTCAAAAATCATATGTAACTAATTTTAGTCCGCATATTCATTAATAATATCCTTTTCAGAAAAGTTTCAGTATAATTTAAAATTGGACATATCTAGTGTCATATTACATTAGTAAGTTCAAATATCCAAATAGCTAATATTGTATTATGTAATAAAGAATCAAATATTTAGAGGAAGTTTCAATTTATCATATCCGCAACATATTTTCAGGTTTGTAAGGAGCATATTTACCCTTCTGACATCATGCATTGTATCGTATGTGAAGTCATGAAACAGATCGGAGAATTCCTGCACTAACAACTGGGAATCGATACTCGAAACTATTCGAGAGAGCAACTAAAAGAAATAGCAACAATAATATTATGCAGGCATTTATCCAGGAGCGCGAGACGCTCCTTTTGGAGTATGATTTTTGGAAAAATTTTAATTAGAAGCGCGAAAATTTGGGATCCTCTCCTATACCGTAACATTAATTTGTGATTTAGGCGTATGAAATTGGATCAGACCAGGATTAGGAGCGTATTTACAAATGGCTGTATAATACACTGATATTATGGCTTACTTAGTATATATCGGGTAACACATTTTCACATAAAAAACGGGTTTTAAAAGATTAAAATAATGACCTTGCCAATGCATTACATTATAAAGGTGTGACAGATATATACAGTAGATTCTCGTTAATAGGAACACCACTATATACAGTAGATTCTCGTTAATAGGAACACCAGGGGACCGTCTTAATATGTTCGTATTATCTGGAATTTGTTTAACTTGAGTCACTTGCATGCATTTGTATAGGCTAGGGAATTAAAACTTGTACTCCTTAACGTATATTTCGCCTTATCCGTGTTCGAATTAACGAGAGTACTGTATAAGTAATTCCATAATATATTAATAGGAAAATGAGGTTGTATTACAAGTATAGCATCCGCTTTGATTTGGAAAGGCGAGTCTTTGGAAGATAACTTCTTAATCGTGTCGCAACACAAACGTGTGATGTCATCTAAATATAGCATAAAATAAAGGATACCTTAGTAACCATAAGGTTCATAGGAATTCCATATAGAAAGTGCTAATTCGGTGCTATCCGTGTCCAAACACTAGCGAACTATTAATCTATCAATCGGTTAACCAGTTTTGTCTATCAGCATAAAATATATTCAATCATACTTGGCAACACTTGTAGATATCAGAATTGCTAACAGTATTTCTACAGCTGTTCAATTAGCTGCCATAATAAGTTCTATTGAATTCACTCACTTGAATGAACAATTATAAACTCGTGTTATAACGCAATAATACCTTATTAGAACTTACTTTCGTATTTGGGTTCACTGATTAAGCTTAGAATGGAACTGTGGTTGTTGTGTCGAACCTAGTTTAACATAATACGTAGCATTAGTCCAACATAAAACAGGCACGATTAAATATAATATCCGTTAATATAAGTTACAACAGATGTCAATACCTTCTGATCAGTATCACTACAGAACTGTACTAACACATCCAACAAAGTTAGATATTCATCAGAATGCTCGCTGGATAACTGTAGCCGTTGGAGTACCGTCGCTATTTGCTCCGCTACGATCTGACGCACATAGATCTCTACAAGGAAACCCGTTAAGCACAGGGGTAATGTGTGGGAATCAGATCGCTAATAAGGGCATTAAATAGCCTGATATATAGTTTCATAAGAGGTAGCTAACTAACTAACAAACAAACAAACAAACAAACACATAAATAAGCAAACAAACAAACAAACAAACAAACAAACAAATAAGCAAACAAACAACAAAACAACCAAATAAACACACAAATAAGCAAACAAACAAACAACCAACTAACCAACTAACCAACTAACCAAACAAACAAACAAACACACAAATAAGCAAACAAACAACCAAACAAACAAATAAACAAGCAAACAAACAAGCAAGCAAACATACAAATAACATACAAACAAACAAACATACAAACCAACATACAAAGTATACAAACTAACAAACAAACAACAAATAGACAAACAAAATACTCACCAGGGTCCTGAGCTAGTGTGTGTATAATTTCTATAAATGCCTTCAGTTCCTCTGTGTTTTCCTGTTTAATTAGCGTACAAGCTTCTCCCAGCTCCTTAGCTGTGTTCTCTCTACAAACACAAGTCATTACACAGAAATATAAGTTAGTATACTCGTTAGTACGAACACGACTGTAATTTTCCTTTCCAAAATTCATAATAATTGAACAGTGTACTTATTCTACTAAACTAACGAGAATCTATTGCATAGGAATGTAATATTAATTTGGGATATACAGTAGAACCTCGTTAGTAGGAACACAAAATATCCGGAATTCGTATTAACCGGTATATTTGTTTTGAAAAGGCTTTGAAGGGACTAAATAGTGTTTGAAATAAACGGAATTCATATTAACTATATTCGTAACTTCGTACTAACGAGGATATACTATACAAATACACAATATATATCCCGTTACACTACATACTACATACCTTTCTAGCATGTTATCCGAGGCGTATGTCTTGGTTACCCTCTCTAGAGAGGACATGAGCTCCTCTGGGGTCCTGTAGTCCAGGGGAGAGGTCTCCACGTCCTCGTCCTCGGGCCCGTCTACGTCATCTACACACAGAATAGCAGAGGGCAATAGCTAGTGTTGTAAAATTACCAAAATGTTGTTTTCCATGGAAATTTCCGGAAAGATTATATATTTCAATTATGCTTAGGAACTTTATTTTAAATTGCCAAAATTTTGTGCTACTTAATTATGTTAATTAATTCCGAGGAAAAATAACAAGCGCACAGTAACAACTTTACAATATAGATAAGGTTTATCAAAATTTCAAAACTAGGTATATATAATAATTTTTCCATGTAAAACTCGTTAGTATGAACACGGTTAATACGAACACTATTCAGTCCCCTTCAAACCATTTTCAATACAAATAACACGGTTAATATGAATTCCGGATAAGGCGAACGCATTTTAACAGTCCCCTGGTGTTCGTACAAACGAGGTTCTACTGTAGTTAACATTTTGCATAAATAAAACAAACCATCTTGATCATCCATCGCGTGTGAGATTGGTAAAGCTATAAATATAATTGGGTCGTATAAACTATAAAGTTGGTAACCTATGGGGTGAATTGGAATGTAATATCCAACTTACTGAGTTTGTTAAAAGGCAGGAATGTCATTAGACCTGAGATTTGTTGGGAAATTAGTTGCCTTAACTAAGTATCTAAAAGCTAGCATCCAACTGGATAAGAACATAAAATGTAAATAAATAAGTAAACAAGTAAACATTCAATCGACTCCGCTTTATAGAGCCACCGCTTAATAGATTTCTCCGCTTAATGGGGTCAAAATTTCACAGGATTTATAGTACGGAATTACAGTTTGGCTTAAAATATTTTCGGTTATTAGATTTCTCCGCTTAATCGGGGCAAATTAATCTGGTCCCGAGGTGACTCTATTAAGCGGAGTCGCCTGTATTAGTTTTTATAACAAACATTTCATTCTAACAAAGACAATTATTCATATAAAAGGAATATCAGGGAAAATATACGTGATATTATTATATAAACAAATTCCTTCTAAAATAACAAATAACAGTATAATCTCAAATTCTCAATTCATAGCAAATCTCACATTTACTGTCTCAGGCTAATAGCTAGAGTAAGGAACTGCTCATAGTTTATTGTTATCCACCCATTTCGATTTGTATCATAATGCTGAAAGGAGCTCGTCAGGGTTTGTATCACGATGCAGCACTGAATAAAGTCGTCAAACCGGATAGCGGCCGTGCCCGAACGGTCGAATTTCCGGATTAGCATTTCGTAGAACCGGTCGCTCAACCGGTATCCGAATGTTGTCAGCGCTTGTTTCAACTCACTCCGGTCTATTGAACCGGAATTATCTTGGTCGAAGGAACGAAAAGTTTCCTGCCAGTCACAAACGTATTTCCAGAGAGACCCAAACTCTTGGAAGTCAATAGTCCCCTTCAGGTTCCTGTCGAACATTCCGATCATAAGCCGAACGGTTTCCGGGTTAAACGGAGTGAAACTTCCATTTCCAAGGGCTTTCTGTAGCTCGTCAGCTGATATCGCGTTACTCTTGTCCAGGTCAACTTTCTGGAATATTTTCCATAGAAAATCCTGATTTTGAGCCATAAAATCTCAATTATTCTAGAATTAAAATATTTGATCCAAAGTAAATGAGACCATAAAATAAATAATTGCATTTTATAACCATGTTGTGTGTTCCAATTATTCCCAATAAGGCAAAAACACGGAATTTCAATCAGTGGATAACTTGTGTTCTATTATAGCTCGAATACATAGAATAGACAGTCGACCTGATTTTTCAAACGGATTCTAATCCATTTGTGCACAATTACCAAATATAATATATTCTGATAATCTCATCATAAAATATGTAAGGCCAAATTAATGTATCAAACATATTCAGTATATTTCCAGACAGACAACAATAATTTACATAAATAGAAATAACAAATAATAACAAATAATATACTACTAAATATGCTCACAGATTAATTTTATTAACTTTACATTCCATTTCCCACTTTTCTATCTTCTTACGTTTATCTTCAATCTCAGATTCGCTTAACAAACCTTTCTTATTTTCGATAACCAAACTTTTAGACTCGCCCCCCTCAACCATAACATTTGCGGTCACCTCGAGAATTCCATCAGCTGTCACATCGAAACTAACCCCGATTCGTACTTTCCCGCGCAATTTAGGTGGCAAACCAGGTAGTACGAATGTCCCCAAATATCTATTATCCTTAATAAGTTCATTTTCCCCTTCAAACACATCGATTTTAGCCTCCAGTTGATAATCCTCATCGTTTCTATACAATTTAGTGTGTGAATACGGAATAGTCGTATTTCGCTTTACAATAACACTCATTTTCCCTCCACTAACGGCTATGCCTAAACTAATGCCTGTTATATCCATCAGCGTCAGGCCGTTCAGTTTATGGCAACCGGTTTTCTCCTCGATATTAAGGGACAGGTTTGCCCCTTGTATAGCTGCCCCCATCGCCACAGCTTCGTCCGGATTAATCCGTTTGCTAATACGAACGCCGGGAAAGTGGTTCTCTAACATTGCCTGCACGGCGACTATCCGAGTCGACCCACCGATTAGCAACACTTCGTCTAACATTTCTGTTTTCAAACAAGCGTCACGAAGCGCAGATTCTACCGGAACCAAACACTTTTCTAACAACGGACGGCTAATTCTGTTAAATTCGTCCCTAGTCAGAGTAACCTCGAAATCATCTCCATTAACTAACGATTCTATATCTCTGCTAGCTGTAAGCGAGTGGGAAAGCTGGTGTTTCAAATCCCGACAGGCCTCTTTAAGTTTCTTCAAAGACTTACAATTCCCACTAATATCCACACCAAATTCAGCCTCCACTTTCGGGAGGAAATGAGTAACAAGATTCTCATCAATATCCTGACCCCCCAGCTTGGTGTCGCCACAGGTGCTCTTTATCTCAAACACCTTATCATCTATAAGCAGAGTAGTCACGTCAAGTGTACCTCCTCCGAAATCGAACACCAACAGAGTCCGTTTCCCCTTCTCCCCGAGCCCCTTGGTAAGCCCATAGGCAACGGCAGCAGCGGTCGGTTCGTTGATTATTCTGAGCACCTCTAGACCGGCCATTTTACACGCGTCTTTAGTGGCTTGTCGCTGTGCGTCGTTGAAGTAAGCTGGGATTGTAACCACAGCTCTCGTTACGGGACAGCCTAGATAGTCTTCCGCTGTGTTCTTCATTTTAACCAGAATGTACGCCGATATTTCCTCCGCAGTGACAACTTCATTTCTGCCCTCTAACTCTATGGCGCACATCCCATTCAGGTCTCTAATACAGAAGGGCCAGGTGCCTATTTTCTCCTGGACCGTAGCGTCGAGATACTTACGGCCTATTAGCCGCTTAGAGTCGTATACGGTGTTTCGTATAAACCTGTTTGCTTTCGCTTGTGCCGCTTCTCCCACTAACACCTCCCCAGAGCCCTGGGAGGGGAAACAGACCCAGGAAGGGGTAGTCCGGTTTCCGGAACTGTTCTGTATGACATGCGGTGTCGACCCCTCCCACACACTCACACAGGAGTACGTGGTACCAAGGTCTATCCCAATAACAGGGCTAGTATCAGCCTTACACACTGATACCGATTGTACGGACTTACGCTCCTTGGTTGGATTGAAAAACAGATCTAGGTTACTCTCTGGGACAGTCTCCTCGTAACCTGAATCGAATATTTTGTCCAAGTTGGACAGGGGAGGAGGGGAATTCGATTTGGGATCAATTTTGCTTTCTTTCACGCCCGGAAAGGCTAGGTCGTCGTCAAAATAATCTAAGAAATCTGGTCGTTCGGCCATGCTCCCAAATATAGAACTAGTATAGCACTGCCTATTACAGAGAATCTGTATTGGCATATATTTCATTTGGGCTCAATCCATGTGTTCATATTGCAAGCAATTCGTATGGCAATTCTAACTGCAGATCTATGATTATGTTACAGGTTTCGCAGAGGTAATAGGGCTTATCTGTATTGCGAATAGATTGTACACTCGGTTATAACGTACGTACTAAATTTATTTCAACCAAATTTATAAAGCAGTATGTAGTTTATGTAGGGTAAACTAAAACTAAACTTGGTTAGTACGTACACTCGGATAATACGTCTTATTTCCCTTTTCAACAAAATCTACCTGAAATACTTGCTCTATAATGTGAATATTTTGTTGATAAGTTTAAAAATATTCAATATGCAGGGATTATAATTAAATAATTATCATTTCAATTAAAAATGGACAAGTTTATGGTTTTGACCAATTTGGTAGAATAGCAATATAATTAAATAAGTAATTATTAATTAGCAATTTTTTCCAGTTCATTGGACATAATAACATACACAAAATAAAGCATAATTATTAACCGCGAATAACAATTCCAGTCATGATAAAATAGTACCTTTGGACGAAAATCTACATAACATATGTAAAATGTGTTCGTATCACCCGTTTTAGCTGTAAAACTTTTGTTGGCGGTTATTTAAACTGTTGTTCAGATCCAAATTAATATCCAAAATAAGCTCCCGTACAAATACTTACTGATTCCTTATTTATAAACTAACATAAATTATAAAATTATGTTGACAAAACCAACATTTCATGTTGCTTATAATTTGAGAAACTCTAAACTATAATATCTTATATATTAAATCACAATGATTTTTTTGTTTGTTTGTTTGTTTGTTTGTTCAGAATTGATTGAGGAACTGGTAAGAGCTATAGACTTGAAATTTGGCATGGGGGTAGGAAATGGTGTATCTAGAAACAAGTTCTAATATCTAAGAAAAATATTCACATCTTCCCTTCCCTAAAGGTGACAAAACTTTTAGCCTATTAAATTCGAGGGTTTTCCAGTATGGATTAGCAGCTAGCATTCAATTCGTATAAAAGGATTTTAGTTTCTCTATCAATTGTTAAGTGTGCGTTATAGAATGCCTAACAGAGACTGTAATTTAATTGGTCGAGAGGAAGTTCATTCATCCAATCAGTTATTGTGTTCCCTCTGTCTACCCATACTTTTTTAAGTTGTACAGTTCCTTAGTGATATTTAATTAATTTTCTATTTGGAGTTGGTATATTATTATACACGGACATGCGTTAATATCTAGAAAATTGTCTGTTCTTATTAGCATAAATATTCAACAATCAGGCGCTGATTAGTATTTCCCAATTTATTTTTTATCTCCTTATACGTATATACCTATGGCTAGAGCTCACGGATATAAATAGACAGCTTAGGGGGGCACAGCCCTACTCTGAAACAATAGCATTACTGTTTTGTGGGTCACTAGCGGTCACCTAAATATCACCCATATGATTCCCCGTAATATAATCGACCTGTGTATAGGGCCTTTGACATTTTTTTATAGGCGACTAAATTCAGTTTGAGCTCAATCATGCACATACATTACTCAATTTGCATTAAGTCTATTGGAGTATGTATTTAAATACAACCGGCATTGATTTTGAAAAGGCATGTGTTAGAATACAAGCGAGGGCCGCAGGCCCGAGTGCAAGTTGTAAGAACGCGCGTAGCGCGGACGAGCAGCTTGTAAAAATAAATTTGCAAGACAAATAAACGATAATTTTGAATTACACCAAAAACAGAAATATTGTTTTTTTACCCAAAAACCTTTTTAAAAATCAGAAACTGGTATAAAACGTCAATATGTTTAATAATGAGTATATGGCATTACAACGATACATTAAAAGTGAGTAAAACTACTGAACGGAGCGACATGTAATGAAATTAATAAAATATTCAATCGAAGGTGTTTGTGTGGATTGAAGAATTGTAAATTTCAAGTGTCGGTTAACTTTGGGTTCTGGGCAGTTGCATCTGGAAACACTTGTCACGAATCTCAGTCGATTTGTTTGCTTTGGTGAGTTGCATTACCAGTTGAGTCAGGATTATCTAAAGTATAAAATATTACAGTAAACATTTGATTTAACAACACTCGTTTGGGCAGGCTAATAAGGTCACTAATCCGAAGTAGCTTCAAATACTGCTATGGACCTCTGGGCAAGAGAAAAGTCGTTATTAGCAATTTGTCGCTAAAGTCGATGTCGTAAAATCTAATGTTTACTGTAATTGCAATTCTAAATAAGTTGCAAACAATTGAATTGTAGTTGTACATTAGATAGATAGTACGTGTACTATTGTTGTTGTTGTTGTTGTTTACCGTAGTATGCGTTGAGGGCAGAGACTGACAGGTTTGGTATACAAGCAGAGAAGTTTGTAAGGCTGTGGAGTCCGTGAGACCTAGCAGATACATTGAATAATTACGGTAAGTATATATTGCTATATTTAGTATTGAGATACTGTAGCACTTTGTTGTTATATTGCAATATAATTTAGAGCAAAACTCAATTTGTAACATTATACAGCAGAACATCGTTACAACAGAGGACCGTCAAATGCATTCGCCTTATCCATAATTCGTATTAACCAATATCATTTGTATTGAGAAGGCTTAAAAGGGGACTGAAATAGTGTTCGTATTAACCCGGAATTCGTATTAACCAATATCATTTATAATAAAAAGATTTGAAGGGGACTGAATAGTGTTCGTATTAACCGGAATTTGTATTAACCAATATCATTTACAATCGAAATAATTTAAGGGGACTGAAATAGTGTTGTATTAACGAGATTCTACTGTACGTAGTTTAATAACTTTTAATACACTCAATGCACTTACCTATGTAGAGAGATGCAAACGATAGGAGTTCCTGTGCGATTATAACCGGTTTAACTCCGTTCTGTAGCAGAGCCGATAGCACTAACAAAGCGAGATCCTCGTTGCCAATAAGCATAGCGATATGTAGGTTGTAGGTTAAACTGATTTGATCGAACTGTACAGTAGTACTTCCTCCTATACTGAGTGCTTCTACAGAGTCTACTGCCTTGTCGGTATAAACAGCTGTTTTCTGCTCAATAGCCACATTGTCGAGTGGGGGCGAAGCCAGTGGCTGGGCTAGGAATATGGGCGCTGGCATAGAATTAGTGAAGCCCTGCATAGCCCCGTTAGCGGCAATTGGAATGTACTTGACTGGACACATTTTGAGAAGGTCTCCATTGATTTCCTGCTTTATGGGTGGTGGATTTATATTTTGGTGGTTAATAATCGGTTGCTGGGTAGGTTGGAATGTTGTTTGGAAGAATCTCTTAGCGTCTGGGACTGTAGTGGTACACTCGACTTTATTATTTCGCTTGCCTAGATTCTTATTCGATGGCTTAGTAACATTATGTGGTGTGTTTTCCCTAGTTTTTATGTTGAGTGCTGTTTTTATTTCTGCGAGCATTGAGCTCAGAGAAGAAGGGTTATTTGGCAAATCCGCAACCGAAGTTACAAGCGATGCGAGTACTCTGTTCCCTAGTTTGCTGTTGGTGTCTGTATTAGTGTTGCTCATAATACTGTTGTTGTCACTGAGCGGTACTAGTGTGTAGAGATTCGATAGAGCAATGGAGGCACTCCCGTTACATAGCGATACTATACTCTCCAGCTTTGTATCTGCTATCTCCAGTTTATCACTAAATAGAGGAACATCTTTAAACTACATACATACAAGTCTGCTTATTGTGAACTATTTTTCGTCTGCTTAATATGAAAACCTTTTATTATGAACAAGCCTATGGTCGCAATATAACAATTTACATAGGGATTTATTAAGTTGAGTTCGCTTATAATGAATGAACACAATTTTGGTGCCTTGAATGTGGGTAATAAAAGAACCTAACTGTATGTCCAATAACTGTATTAATTGTATGAAAACTCACCATCCAATTAGATCAAGATTGCTTTTGAGATAAGTTCTCGCATTTTCTAGGATCTGAAATATGTATTTGTTTGTAAATTTATCTAAAGATACTTGAAGCTTTTTAGACAAACAGTTTGGCAGTGATGAGTTGCAGAGATCTGTTATTGTAGCAATTAGAAATAAGTTTGGGGCTTTTGTTAGTATTTCAATCAAAGTTTCCTAAAGATTGGAAGTACATTTGTCATAATCTTGAGCAATATAAAAGTAATGAAAACAAATCATTTGTGAGGGATTAAATAATCAACTTCACAATAAATTACAAAAGAATTCAATTATTTATGAAAAAATGTAAGTACTTGTTTCCATATTAAGCACTAAGCAGTGAGTAGGAATAATTCTAACCCAAAAAGAAAAGTATTTCTTGGAAATAAACAATATAATTAATTTTACCATATCTGACTTAATCTATGTTATGTATTATAATTGCATTACTATGGAGTTTCTAGTATTATTTCAACCTTTTAATTTAGGGAAGCAATAAAATTCTAGAAAAAAGTTTGAAATGAATCAGGGTTTAATCCAATTTATTCGTCTGATAAAACTATTGATAATTCGGTTTGGATTTTCAGAAAAATTTCGATTGCAAATTTTACCAAATATGACTGAGTTTAATTGATGAATATAGAATTCTTATATTTCTGTAATAAACTGGTTGATAAATCGATTCGCTTAATAAGTTATTGACAATAAATGCACTCAAATGAGCAAAGTTTCTTGTTAATTGATTTAAGTTAGATTCAGAAACCACTCTAGCCTACTCATACTAATTTATAATTCGAATTATTAGGAATTAATTATCTCTGAATTAAATGAAATCTTGCCATTTCCAAAATGTGAACTTGACACAAAATAAACAGTTTTCTGCTGATTTCTGTTTTTGGAAATGGCTTAAAAATAATGGGCAATACTATATACGATATATTATGACATGAGGGTGATTACCAATCTCATTTCATCACGGTATTATATAGACAATTAATCACTATTACAATGCATAGACAATAAGTCTCCTTTAAGTTTCTACCAACAACATGAATAGAACTAGAGATCGTTATATTTAATATACAGCTAGCTATTTAGTCTAAATGTATATGGAGTTAAATTCTCCATAGACTTTGTTTGGCCTGAATGAATCGACAAGCATCCTATGAATTGGACCTCGAAATGATTAGCTAATATAGTATTATGTGGCATACACTCTAAACCCTTCTATTTACTGTAATAAAGATTTCTAAGTGGTAAGAAGCAATATAAATAATTGATTATATAATTGTCCTTGTAGAAGACTGTCTGTCACTCGTGAGTCACCATATTCAAACTAGAAATGGCAATTTTAAGAGAATCCAACTAAATACGATCCACTTAAGTTCATTGATATTGGTTTAACTAAATACTTTACATAATTAATAGCCACGAGCATATATTATCAATGTGTGTAGGTTCTTTGGTCTGGGGATCTCTAGCCAATAGACAGGACGGCCATATACCAGATGCTATTTGCCCCCTAATTGGATTCAAGCTCGTCAGGTCAAATTGTTTTGTTGCAACAACCATAAAGACTTAAGTCTGAAAGCCACGAGTAATTATTCAATAAATAAATATCATTTAATCGCTAATTAGAGAGAGTATATTCGGCCATGTGAATTATCAATGAACCTAAGTACACCTCGCGTTTGTAATTTGTGATTATGTTACAATTAGTTAAGTAATAAAAATTACAATATTATAATATCTAATAAAGGTGACTTTTTAAGATCAACACTTACTAAAGGTGACTTTTCAAAAGTTAATGCTTGTAAAGGTGACTTTTCAAAAATTAATGCTTATAAAGGTGACTTTTAAGATCCGTTAGGCGAATATAAATCTTACTCAAGTGACATAGTATTTGCATCTGCTGCCAGTAATACGCGTGTTCAGTGCAAATGTTTGAGAAAAGAAACATGAGTATAATACCACACTCGTGTTATATGAATCGTCAAATTAATGATACAAAAACTCGAATGTGTAAGCATGTTCGTGGTAGAATACAAACAAATCCGATCGAGATATTGGCTCAAGTATCAAGGTATTAGCAAACCAGTGAATTAACATAACAATTTGATAGTGCGAGCGAAAGTATAAATTTGTCCTTTCAAGGATAATTATTCATTTAATTTGTACCACATTTGGAGCATAATCCACCACACACATTTGCAAACAATTATAATAAATTTGTTATATCCTATTTAAATCCCACTCAATTTAAGAAGGAAATTCAAAATCGAATTGATTTCCATTTCCATCTGTGAGACTAAACACAACTAAATCCAAATTATAACTTGTTTCCTCTTCAAACGGACATTTTATACATTTAGAAAGTCTTAAATTACCTTGTATGGTTAGTTGGAGATTGATGGTTACTGAACGGTAATTATTTATGAATAAATGATTTATATAATTCTGTAACGAAAGTAATTAATTAGGCAGCGTCGACTGTAGTCATATTATAAACATTATATAATTCAATATTACTTTTAGGAACCTCATTGCTATTATTCTGTAATTAACAAAAATTCGTACTATAATTTCCAAGTTTTTATCGATATTACCGTATTTGGAAGTTGTATTATATTTGCATGCTAATGTGTGGCGATATGATACAATATCAAGTAATTACATATATTGCTTACTAATCTGTTATAAAACTACCTACATAGTTTATGGTGTATGAACAAACGTCTTTTACATGTCGATACTAAAAATTTAAGCAATTGTTTTTAATTATTTTAATGAATTATTATTGCAGCTGGAAACTAATTGATAAACGAGAAAGTATTTTTTAGGGCTAAATATGGTAATAACAGGCGAATAAAGGCTGTTAAATCGGTATTATTTGGGTATCAATAGCGGATTAAATGTTAGTAATTATTTAGGAAGTATTTAATGAAGCTAAGTGATAGACTTAGTTCTTTTAAAATAAATAATTAGTGGTAAATTGAGCCGTTAATTCTTTAATTCTATTTTATATTTGTTTGCACAAAATTCCCAGTTTTATGATATTAATCTTCCAATCAGTCTGAAACATTATGGAGCAATTTGGTTAGAATAAAATTGTCAATTAATAAAATGTTCCAAATTCCAATGATATAAAATTACTAGAAATTGTTTCAATTTAAATTGGCGGTATTTATCCAGAAAAACCGAGAAGACTTTTAGTTTCAATTTTCATAATAATAAATCGATACTCAGCTAAATAAAGCGTCGTAGATAATGAATACTTACTTAGTAATAATTATTGAGTAGAAAGTAACGACGTGTATGACTAATAAATTAAATAAATTACTGTAATAAATAATAACTGCAAGCTCATACTTTTAGCTAATAATCAAGGAAATAACAATCATTTTTGTAGAAACTTATAAGTTAGTAGAAATATTCTAGAAAATTATGGATGTGGTTTTAACTATTATGTCAGATCGCAATTTGGGCGAAATTGCATAGGAACTCAAGGTTAGTTATTATTCTACACATTTTGTGACCTTATTCCAAATTAATTATGCAGGAGTTCGACCATTTGAGTTGCAAAACTGATCACGCAAACATTATTAAAACCTGGTACTGCAAGGATTACTTTACATTAACTTGCAACTTAAGGTAAAAAGCATACGAACAAACACGTTTGCAATTAAGTATCAAATTTCTATGTGATCTCCATGTGCAGTGTTCTATAAATTTTACCTTAAAAGGTTATTATTAACCCTGTGATTAAATTCCAATTAACCACTCCTGTTGTTGTATTATTGCATAAATATTAATTAAATTTAGTAACGTATATGGGTGAGCTCACCTCTTGATCACTCTTTAGTAGGTGTAAGTTGTCTAACAGTAAAAACACTGGTTTTGAATTACTGCAGATCTTCTTAAAGGAATTCTTTCCATCATCGGATCCAATATCGAGGAAATGAGCTTCAGTATTTGTCTGTATAAACCGTTTTAGAATTGCAGCGAGAGTACTCTATAATAAACATTAAATTAATAACTGTTAAATACTCAATTTTATAATTACTAAACTAACTTTTCCAGATCCTAAGGGCCCTGTGATAAAAACACTGTAGAAATTTCCTTGATTGAATTCTGCCTGCACTTGTTTCATTTGATTCACAGCTGATTCCTGACCAATCATCTGTTCGAGTGTTGTTGGCTTAACAGCTTGGCTGAGCTGAATATCGTACGGAGTAGCCGACGGAGATTTTTGAGATTTAGGACTATTATTTGGAGAGTCACACCCCTAATAATACAGTTAATAATTACAATTGATTTGTGCATTTTTAAATATTAAATTATTTGGAGAGTCACACCCCTAATAATACAGATAATAATTACAATTGATTTGTGTAAGTAAAAAATAAAGTTGCGAACTCACTTTAGAACTAGAATTGTTTGATTTTGGACTCTCAGATTTTAAGACAAGACTTGTATTGCCATGACTGTTCTCTTTCTCAGGGATGTAAGCATGGAATTTCATCTTTGCTCCGCTTTGGTAGACAGTTTGTCCGACTGCGGGATTAACTGTTGTGTAGGGTTGCCTTGGGGGGGAAGGGGGGTTTACGGGACCTGTTTTTCCGGACATCTTTTTAATCAGTTCGGGGGATGCGTTGTGACATTTCACGAGATGTGAATTAAAACTTGAACTCGACACCATGTTGTTGCATAGCTTACACTTTACTGTATTTATGTTATGCGCGCGTGTGCCCGTCCTAGATTGTGACATATGTAGCGAAACACCATTCAGTCGAGGTGACAAAACTTGGCTCTCAATTAGATTCATTTTCCAACAAATTTTACTAGTATCAAATTAACATTATACCAATCAAAGGCTCTATTTATACCTGACATAATAATGCAACTGAAAGTGAGTTGTATTAAATGATGCTCATGTTGTAAAAGTCCAATGGCCTATGGATTTAATGCCATGAGAAGGTCACGTATTATGCGTCATAATAAACCCAGCACACATTGTCGAGCACATATGAAAGAACCTATATTAAATTATAATAAGCATACAATACAAATTTGGTGAGAAGCCAAACTGAAAAGTTCCAGAAAAGCAATGGAACAAATTCTAACTAATTTGGTGTCATAAGGTAATTATAATTAGGAATTGGCTTCAGTGTGTCGAGTAATTGCTTTTGTGTAGAAACAAATAAGGCAATACTAAAAATTTACTTTAATAGGAAACGTGTTTCACAGGCATTTGCTCGGGTTCACTATAATGTGTAAGGTTTTTTGTTATGTGGATTATTTTATCGAGATTCGAAAAACGCCGAGGATTGAAAATTCTTCCGTATTAAAGCCTCTCAATTTTATGATTAATCACCTCTCGAATTATCAACGGCTGGAGGTGCATATAAGATTTCCTTTGAGACGGTTTGGCTTGAAATTAGATTATCTACTCACTATGATGAGAGGTCATTGAAAAGTGCATTTGTATCTCCTTAACCGGTATTGCTATTGTAAGTTTGCAACTTATGGACATAATGAAATGGGATAATTTCAGAATGGACAATCCCTAGTACTATGGATAAATAAGTAGTAAAGGTTTTATGGGTTTTATGAGAGTATAGTTTATACTATTTACTATATTATTTAAGGGGCATTCAAGCGTTACGTAAAGCAAAATTCCAGGAAAATTCCAGACCCCTCCCTATGTTAAGCTTTTGGAGCATTTTATAATACAAAAAGATTGTCTGTCTCTCCCCTTGGAAGCTTTATGCAACATTTGAACAGCTTATTAATTAGTAGTCGAAACCAGTTTTTATAACACCTGGGTTTTCTAACTTATCAGTTTTTATAACTACGGTAGCTATTTTTTCTAACTGTGTAAGAAATTCCAATTTTGTTTTATTTTCAATGGGTTTATTCTAACTATCGGATTTTTCTTACTTTATTTTCATGCAAAGAGTAGGTTAGAAAAAACCGGTTTCGGCTGTATACTATACCAAGTTTTCTTTATAACAGTTTGAATATTACAACAGAATCAAAATTTAGCATTGTATTAAATGGATTGGAATTTTTATTATTTTACTTATCCATAATGAAATAGCCACCTAACATTTAATTTCTTAATAATCATCCTAAAAGGTACTGAAATATTGATAAATATGCAAATAGTAATTTTATGAATAATAAGGCGACGTAAAACAAGTGAATTTCTGTTACTTTGGAAACTACAGTAGATATTATGAAATATTATATCACATTTTTGTATTTCTCCTAAATAGAAGCATCGCCGATTGTTTGTCAGTTGATGTTGGACAACAGGGACGATATAATTCAATTTACACCTAATTCATATATGATCGGAATTTAATTAATCAATATTTCTGAACGCTGATTATTATTAAACAGATGATTATCGACTTCCTCAATTAGTATTATCACCTTTCATAGACAAATAGTAGAAGGTTTAGATTAGCAAACTGAATATCCTGTGATTACTGTAGAAAACTTCGCAATGATTGAATTACACTTTCACATAATTCTGAAGAAATATAATTATTTATAGGAATTAAGGCTGGTGGTTTACACCGTCGGTTAACGTGTAACTCATATTTTTAACCAGTTAACATTCTGTTGAAATTTAGATGTGTAAATCAGTAATTCTTTTAATCAAGTTTGAAATTATCTCATCTTGTAGAAGATAGTCATTTTAGAAATTTACATCAAATCCCCCATTGTTTAGTTACATGGTATATTTCAGTAACAAAATTGTACCAAAGTTGATTAATGTAGATATGAACTGCACTTATTAGTACTTGATAAAGTTGAGTGCTAATTAAGTGTCACAAAATTAAGTGTCACAAAAATGTTGGTCCTCTTGGGAAATTGTTCTTGGGGATCAAAATTCTATAGAAATTTACTCCTGGGACAATTTATCACAGAGTATAGAAGCTTAGTAAACTCATTCAATTTGCTGTGTTCACTCACTGTTTAGCTGAATAGAACGCATTCACTTTGTACTTTCAATCTAGTATAAATCATACTTTGACAGTAGAAACTTATTATCCCTAGTACAAATATATTTCTCTAATTACTATTACCACAAATGGACTCTGACTTTCAGCCCTCTTCCCCACCCCGCGACACAACCCGGTCCACTTCCCCTCCCCCCGTGTCCACCCCCCTGACCAAGGAGTACCTCAAGGGGCTCCTAACGGCCCTGAACGCGGGGGAGAATCTCGCAAACCTACAGGCGACACATCTCTGGTCTGACATTATAAACTGTATCGATAAGTTCCCAACCAGTACAGTTCGCTACCACGTGAGGACATACAAACAGGTGTTCACTGGCAATGAGTGCGTTATAGGACTATTCACTTTCCTACAGGCTAAGTCTGAGATATATCCAGCCATAAAGCAGGCCACCAAAGAGCAGGTAATAGCTCTGTGTCAACAGTTGCTGGATCTAGGCCATATACAGCCCGCTTCCAAATCCTCAAAGTCACAATTCCAACCGGACTCTCATCCCTACCGATTCTCGCGAATTCCGAACCCACACAGCGTACCGGACAGTCCTGCTGTCTCAGAATGTTCCAGCGAAGCGTCGCTCCCCCCTGGCAAAACCCGGCGTCCCAATCGGTACCATCCCTATCTGAAAATGGCGAAAAAATCCGTCAGTAAAATCGTTGGGAAATCACGGGAGAAGAAACAAACACCAGACGAGAACCAGGAATGGGTCGATACGGTTATGTCGCGGATCCTGAGTAACGTGGATATGCCATACCTAGATAAGGTTATGACTTCCAAAGAGCTCACTGATGATGTCATCAAACAAAACCTAGGGTGCGTAATGGGTGAAGAAGACGGATACATTCCACAGTGGATAATCCGTATCTTTGACTGGTTGTCAACTTATACTAAGGATGAAACCCCGTCCGATATATTTCCTGAGCATTTGAAAATACCGTCGAGTGAGAATAACTTTCCTACTGCGGTTCTCTCCCGTTTGAGTCGCCATTTTGAGATTTCAATCGGTCCACTAATCCACCATTCTATTTTCGAATTATTCGAGGCAATCGCAATGCAATTTAACTGCGATTCAATCCCTGACAAATCTATTTACTGTCTACAGTTATTCCTATTGTTACCAGCCCCCCATAAGAGACTATACATGTCATTTCTGTTCTCAAACCTGGCACGATTGGCAAACAATGAAAACCTAACGAGTTCAACTCGTGAAGAGAGGCTGGCCTACCTCATTAAGATATTCCTGCCTTCTATAGCTCGTTCGAAGGAGAAAGTAACCCGACATCAATCAGAAGTTAACTCCGAATTAAACCACGTACTCACCTATATGGCCACAAACTCAAGTACTGCATTCGATGTACCAAAAGATATCAAAGAGTTATACCAAAGTGAAAACAAGGATTTCTCATTCCAAGATTTTCTCACACAGAAACAGTCCAACTTCAGTCCTCTCTCCAAATGCTTGAAGGCTGCATCTGAAGCGACAGAGACGCGAGGAGAACTCGCGAAACTTCTCGAGAATATTGTGAGGGACTCCTCTCTCACGCGAGAAAAGAAGGATGATCTTCTGCACCAGTTTTCAGTGGTGTATCCGGAAATATATTCTCAGAATATACTAGCGCCATTGGCTTATGAGTGAATACACTCTCTTTAGTGGCACACTGACTGTTGTTATGTGTTTGTTAGCAACTCAATGAATGAACACTTATTCAATATTTTAAATGTTATAACGTTATTTATAAGAAATGTTATCGATAGAAACTACTGTAGTTAATCGGCTAATACGAAATTATGGTTAATACGAACACTATTTCAGTCCCTTCAAAGCCTTTTCAATACAAATGATATTGGTTAATACGAACTCCGGATAAGGCGAAGGCATTTTACGGTCCCCTGGTGTTCCTACTAACGAGGATCTACTGTATTATAGGTTAACTACAGAGCACTATTTCTAAATATAGAATGTTATCTGGCTATAATAAGCCCTGTTTAACCTATGTAATCCGATCACTCAACTTTAACTTTATTGAAATGTCCAGACATAAGGTTTGTCCTTGTTTTGACCTCTCTTTTCTCTCAATTTCTCTCTTCCTATTTCTGTTCATTATTATCGACCTGTCTGTCACGACTAGTCTATTTATAGCACACTATATACGGGAGGTTGAGTTGTTTCAGTTGTCTCTGTTTGAGAGATACAGTATAGGATCTAGCTGTGTAGATGTGTGGATAACTTCTTTGTTGAAGATTGGTGTGTTCTCTGCTATTCTGTTTTCGTTCTGTGTTCGGAAAGATATTGCATTTGAGCGAGTTAGGAATTTTAAAGGGTTTATATACTGTTTCATTTTATCGCTTGATTTGTGGCTCTTCGGGAAATTACTTGCAAGTTTTGAGTTCTATTCTGACGGCTCAGTTATTAGTAATCGCACAGTTGTTAATATCACAAATAATAATAATGTGAACAAATCAACAGTCCACCCTCTCCTATGGTCTCTACTGGGTTGGAATGTCGCTACGGACATTGTGTACTTCTGTGTGCTATACCTGTTGGTGCATCTTAAGCAGAGCCAAGTAGGGCTAAGGAGTAGAACCAGATTGAATCGCTCGGTTAATATTAATGCGGAGTCAATGGGGGAGGGCGCCCCCCTCTTGAGAGAGGAACCGATTTTAGAGAAACTGGGGGATAAAAAGGAAAAGGGGAAAGAAGACGAAAACTTTACAGGAAAGCTAAAAGGTAAGTTAGTCAATAGAATACGGCTAATATGAACTCCGGATAAAGCGAACAAACAGTTCCACAAAATCAGGTCCCTACAATGGCTATTCAATAGGTATTATTCCGGTTAGTTAATACGAACTCCGGATAAAACGAACAAACAGTTCAACAAAATCAGGTCCCTACAATGGCTATTCAATGGGTATTACTCCGGTTAATACGAACTCCGGTTAAAGCGAACAAATTATACCGTCCGTTGGTGTTCCTATTAACGAAGTACTGTAGTTAACAACGTTTGAACAACAATGTATGAATGTCAGATCAAAACTCTTATTTGTGATAACTTATGTAGGGACTGTCCTCTTGCTATCCTTCTGCAAGCCGGACATCCTCTATCTGCTGGTAGCATTCGTGTTCCTACTCATCGGCGCCCTCAGCAACACCTTCTCCCCGTTCTACCTCGGACAGGTTATTAACCACATCGTGGTCACAGCGGACCTGACTAGCTTCTACTACTCACTCATCATACTCGTTATCGTGCAGGCCATATCGAGTGTAGCCACTGGTCAGTAGAACTTGCCTTATGTAGTATAACCTCGTTAGTACGAACACGGTAATACGAACACTATTTCAGTTCCCTTCAAAGCTTTTCAATACAAATTACACCGGTTCAAATACGAATTCCGGATAAGGCGAACACATTTTGATGGTCCCCTAGTGTTCCTACTAACGAGGTTCTACTGTATATAGGCTGTCTCGAGTATATTTACAGGTACAGTCGAATTGCCTTTTATATAAATTGACAGTCGTTATATACCAGAGTTCTTAAACAAGAGCATCATACCTCCAGAAAATGCAAAGTTTAATGTATCACTGTAATCATAATAACTGTAGGGGGAATGATCATTCACAGATCGGTCAAGGGGTTCATGGGATTAATAAGAACCTAGGTTATATAGAGTCTGACTGTAATACAATCGTGTAGGGCTGAGGGGTTTAACCTTCAGCTATGCGCTGGCTCGACTCAACATCAGAATTCGTTCTAGACTATTCGAAGCTATCGTGGGACAGGAAATAGGATATTTCGACGAGACGCTGACTGGCGATATTACGTCACGCCTCACCTCTGATACACAGCAGATGTCAGACCAGGTCACACTGAATATAAACGTGTTCTTAAGGAATGTTATCCAGATAATTGGGTCCATTGTGTTCATGTTTATCCTATCTTGGAAACTTACTATAGCTACTGTTGTTGCTATTCCTATTACAGTATACGTATACGAGTACTTCGGGGACCTCTTCAAAACGTGAGTACGAATTCAAGTTAACTTTGGTACCTTTCAAACGTTAAGTAATTCCTGATGATTAGACCCCTATCCTTGGAAGCGTTACGTAACGTTTGAACGGCACTTTATATACTAAATAGAATAATATTTAGATTGTAATAGGTTCGTCATTGTATATGTACACTATATGAACACCAGGGGACTGTCAAATTTGTATTTCTTAATTTTTGCTTTATCCATGTTCGTACTAACGACAGTCTACTGTAAGTTTGTAACTATTTACACACGAATAACTTAAATAGAGTTATCTCCCGTAGAGTATGTAGTTATACAGGGTTCTCGCTAGGCCTCTATCAAAAGGTACATGCCCTTCTTGAAAGATATTGTACCCTTTATTCACATGTCGTGACTTGTGAGTGGGCATGTACCTTTGAGTCAATATTATTATTTGAAGGTTTCATTAAATCATTGACATTAAGTAATATCTCACTCTCATGTACCCTTACAACGAAAAATCCTGGCGAGAACCCTGTAGTTTTATAACTACTTATATCCCGTCTGTAGGGTGGCTAAGAATATCCAGGATTCGCTGGCTTTGGCTAACAACGTTGCCGAGGAGGTTATAACGAGCATGCGCACTGTGCGTAGTTTCTCAAACGAGAGTAACGAGACCAAACACTACAACGGAAAACTAAAATATGTCTTCAAGTACCAAGTACAAGAGGCCATTATATACGGAGTATTCAGTATTATAATTAACTGCATAGACAACTTCCTTGTAACAGTAACTCTACTCTATGGAGGGTTCCTAGTTATAAACAAGGAATTGAGTCCTGGAAATCTAATTTCGTATATGTTCTACTGGATCGCTTTGGGGGAATGCCTTAACTCAATTGGAGATGTGTACACTGGGATGATGCAAGCCATAGGAGCAGCTGAGAAGGTTTTTAGGATTATACACAGAAAACCGAAAATAGATCATTTCTCTGGGAATTACGCACCGGGTAAAATAGCCGGACATGTTGAGTTTAGAAACGTTACGTTCTCATATCCAACAAGACAAGACGTTAATGCTCTCACTAATCTCTCCTTCACGATACAGCCGGGAAAAACAGTGGCTCTGGTGGGACCCAGTGGAGGTGCGTGTTAAGTGTTAACAGCTCATTAGATATAGTAGAGCCTCGTTAGTAGGAACACCAGGGGACCGTATATATGCGTTATATACGGGAGAGGTATTAACCAATTCAATTGTATTGAAAGGATTTGAAGGGGACTGAAATAGTGTTCGTACTAACGAGGTTCTACTGTCCAATTTATAGTCGAATTATAAGCCGTATTAAATGTCTTATAATTTAAGACGAACTTCTATCAAAAAATTGTCTACAATTCAATTCAATTAGATATCACAAGTAATTGGAAAACGTCTAATTTTTGTATCTAGTTTAGACAGCATTTATTATCCATTATATTATCTGTTTGACTTGACCGTGGCCATATAAGGAGGTTCTACTGTAAACTATTTAAAGTCAAATTACAGATCGCTACAAATATAGTCGACTCCGCTTAATAGAGCCACCGGTTAATAGATTTATCCGCTTAATCGGGTCAAAGTAACCTGGTCCCGAGGTGGCTCTATTAAGCGGGGTATACATTATATAACATTCCTGTTTTAACTTTTCAGGAGGTAAGTCCACGTGCATCAACCTGCTGCAGCGGTTCTACGAGCCGCAGCAGGGCTCCATCCTCCTGGACGGGCGGCCTGTCTCCGAGTACTCGCACGAGAGTCTCCACAGACAGCTCTCGCTTGTCAGTCAGGAGCCGGTCCTGTACGCCCGCTCCATACGCGATAACATAGCGTACGGGGTCAGTGGGGAGGTGAGTAGCGAGGACATTATGCGGGTAGCGCAGTGGAGTAATGCACACGAGTTCGTTGTTAAGCTGCCCAAGCAGTACTCCACAGAGACAGGCGAGAAAGGTAACTGTCTTAGTTAGTTAGTTTGTTGTTTGTATGTTAGTTAGTTAGGTAGTTAGTTTGTTTGCTAGCTTGTTACAGTGGTATTCGCCTAAATACTATAGCAATTGCTCTGATAGCAAATATTATATTATATTGCTCTATTAGCAAGTTATTTCGGTCCCCAAGCGAGCATTTAATTTAATGTTAAATTCGTTCCTCTAATTGTAATAGCAAGTTCGCTTATTAGCAAGCTAATTTTATGCAAAATGCGACTTGCTATTAGTTAGCTAATTCGTTAGTTAGTTTGTTAGTTAGCTAGTTAGCTAGCTAGTTCGTTCCCTAGTTAGTTTGTTAGCTAGTTAGTTAGTTAGTTATTTAGCTAGTTAGCTAGTTAGTTTGTTAGTTTATATATAATCTATATAGGTACCCAGCTGTCGGGGGGACAGAAGCAGCGGGTGGCTATCGCCCGCGCTATCCTAAGAGACCCGTCGGTTCTGCTGCTGGACGAGGCCACCTCAGCTCTGGACGCAGAGAGCGAGTCCCTGGTCCAGGAGGCGCTGAACCGACAGATGCGCGACCGATCCGTTCTAATAATAGCGCACAGACTGTCTACAGTGGAGAATGCGGACAGAATAATAGTAATAGACGAGGGGCGAGTCGTGGAGGAGGGGTCACATCAGGACCTGATGGGACAAGCGGGTCTGTACTCTAAACTGGTGTACAAACAGCTGTTAGCTGGAGAGGAGAGGAGAAATGAAAAGAAAAAGAAAGAAAATATTAAAAACAGAGAAAGGAAGAACAGTGGAGACGATGAAACTGCAAATAGAAAAATGTAAATATTTTATCGCATTTTTTACAAACCTAGTCTTTTTAACTGTTTCATTAGACGTGTTTAATTTCCCATAAAACGATTATAATATAATACAATTATTAACATGTGATTATACTAAGTCTATCTCTCCTGGATCAGCTGATTTCTCCGCTGGATTTGGTTCTGAGAGAGAATTCAAGAAATCCATAGCATAACTGGACGGAGTATCCATGGTATCTGCTGTGTTATTCATAGAGCGTTTGTGGAACAAGCCAGAAGGTTTGAATTCCAAAGAGGAGTTATCGTTGTCACGCGTTGGAACTGTTTGTGGCTTCGGAAACTGCGACGATGAGAGGAGGAGAGAACGGACAGATTTTATTTCGGATCTGAGTTCGCTAATACTCCCGTCCTGTCTAATCTGTAGCTCGGAGAGTTCTCTCTTTAGAGACTCAAGTTCCTGGGAATCGGCGCCTATTATTTCCGCCATATCCGTGGTCCCCAGAAGCGGACAGGTCTCGAGCTGTTGCCAACTGTCCAGCGACAAACCCTCTGTCGGCTCATCAGTGTACTCAGGCTCTTTTCTAGGCGTAAACCCGAGTATTAACCGTATCCGTATATACAGGGTATTGAGTATACCACGGAATTTAGGACTCATGTTTATAACTACAGTTATGAGTCTGTAGCTTATATAGAGTAGGAGTGTCAGGGAAATAGCGATACGGGAGAGACCGAATATAACACCAATGGGGGGGTACACGCTTTGTGGTAGTATGTAGTAGGATATAGCTAGCCATAGTTTGTGGTCTGGTTTGGCTATTGGTGAGGGTGTTGCTAGCTTAATGGAACGAAGGGCAGAACTTATTTCGTGTTGAGTGAGACCTTTCTTTCTAAGGAAATCTATCTGTGAGCTCAGAGAGGTGCCCAGGACCCCGGGGGTGTTCAGGAACCTAACCGCAGACGCCACCAACCGGCCTCTCGGAACCGGTACCGGGAGAGGGAGGGGTATATTGTCCGACATTAAATACAGTCGGAGTATTGTATTTGCGGTGTTAGTTAGATAATAATATTGTTCTAATTAAATTCAAAATAAGCAATCTCAGGTCAGGTTTTAGATTTGTGGCCCAAAAGATTAATTTTTATACAGTACATTTCGTGAATTTCGTACTAACGAAGTTCTATTGATACTGTAATTTATTGTGACAGTTATTGACCGAATAACCTGTTTTAAGCAGTTATTAAATAACACAAAATACTCGCATTTAAATGTAATTCATTAAGAGTCCAGTTCTCAATTTCTTGAAGAATAACTACATTGCAGAACTAAATCGATACAGAACACAATAAGTATAATATACAATTCGATTAAAAGCAGTTTGCGTTCGGACAATTCTTTTTATTATGTCCCACCTGTCGACAGACGGAGCACAGCCTCGCGCCCCCTCGCCTGCCCCCCCCGCCCCTCTGAGGGGGGCTAAACGCGCCCGTCCGACCCTCTTGGTCCGCCCACTGGAAGAAGCCGCACCCCTGTTCCCGCGGCTTTTTACACGCGTGGAACTGTTTGCCCTGATTAGGCCCCGCTTTCCCTACGGTCAGGAGTTTGCTCGCTTCTCCGCATTTGCATACAACACCGTCGCTAGTAGGAGAGCTAGCATTGAAGCTCTCAATATTGGGAGGGACATACACACTCGGCTCCGGGAGACCTGTAGGTTCCGGTTTAATCGGTCTCTCCTCGGACCACTGAAAGAAACCGCACCCCTGCTCCCGCGACTTCTTACACCCGAAGAACTGGCGACCCTCGTTAGGGCCCTGCTTCTGTGTAGTCAGGAGATTAGCTTCTACCCCGCACCGACAGACCACGGGCCCAGGGGACACAGGGGGGTACACACCGATAAAACCGTCCCCTTGTGGGGGGATATTATCCGGCATTCTGACAGCACATTCCTGTCTCGGGGCGTTGGTATCAAGAGAAGGGTCGCACGCTGGGTCCCACATAAAGTAGTCACAAGCCTTCGTGGGACAGGTGTAGAACTTCCTTCCCTTGTTGGGCCCCTCCTTACGGGTGGTCAGGAGGCTGGCCCTAGAGCCACAGCTGCAAACAACAAAGTTGTCATCTGAGCCGTCTGCGTGGGTTGACACCTTAGGCAGCTTGGTAGCTGGGATGGTTTGCTGCGTGTACCGCTTGATGGGACCAACTGTTGGGGTTATGACCATAGGGTCGAATCCTAGATCTCTCCTGTTAGAAGGAACTATACTGTTGTTGTTGTTGTTGTTGTTGTTGTTGTTGTTGTTGCTTTGTACTGTGGTATTGGAGATAGCTGGTGCTATGGTGCTATAAGACCGTATGTTAGTCTGTACTGTGCTATTAGGAACAGCTGGTATTATAGTGTTATAAGACCGTATGTTGCTCTGTACTGTGTTGTTATTGGGAATGGAATAAACAGCTGGGGGTCCGTTGGACTGGTTCCTCAGTTCCACGCCGGCCCTCTTGAGGTCCTCGCTGCAGAAGAGGCAGCCCACAAACTCGTTGGGACCGGGCCCCTGCAGGAAGTACGGCATCGCCCCCGGCTGGAAGGTCAGTCTCGCCTCGTGCACGGGCGGGTGCGGACAGCGGCGACACAGAGAGCTCAGCTCTGTGGCCGCGCGGACGATAGTGGAGGGAAAGAAAATAGCGCATTTGCAGTCCGGAAATCCGCCGCAGGAGAGCATCCATTTGTCCCCGCGTGTCGACCGGAAGTACATATCGAATTGGAGACACCTGCGACACTTTGCCAGGGGGCTCAGACCCCCCTCCCCCTCTGGGGGGGCTGAGGAGGGGATCAGCTGTTCCGGGGGCCCGAAGTAGTTGGAGAGGGACTGGTCGATCTTAACGGCATTCGTAGTTATCTCGATAAAAGCCTGTTTGTACTTGTGGACCATGGATTCTATGACTTCCTCCTTCCTCTTCTGACCCAAACAGATCGCCTTAAGCGCCGCTTCCAGTTCGGCGCGCAGGTACGGTTTGGCCATATTGTGTCCGATCTGGTCGTACCCCTCGACGAGCCCCATCCCGAGGGTCCCGGGCAGGAAGGTGCCGTCAGGCTGTACGCCTACATACTTACGCGACTTTATGGTCTCTATGTGGTCAGCGTGCGTCGCATCTGTCCCTATCCCGTGTTTCTCCATTAGCGCGATGAGATCGGCCTCCTTGAGGAGAGGGGGCGGGGATGTCTCTCCCGCTACGAGCTCAATCCGGTCAGCTGTCTGACTCTCCCCCTGGGAGAAGTGAGGTATGTTACGGTCGGTCCATCGGTCGTAAGGGTACACCTCGAGATAGTTCCGCTCGGTTATAACCAGACCGGAAGCGGAGAATATCTCGTCGCTGACGGAAATATCGACCGCGGTCTCCATGCCCAGAGCGTCCTTAGAGCAGCAAGCCAGAAAGTGACGGACTATAAACTCGTATATTTTCTTCTCATCTCCCTGTAGACTCGGTGCGTACTTTATCGGGTGGATAGGGGGGTGGGCTTGGTCCGATTTGTTCCCCCTCCTCGGGTTGGGTGTGTCCGCTAGAATCTGCCTAGCTGTGTCCCCCCACTGTCCGTCCTGTGTCTGTTCCTGCACCAGAGACGCCAGGTCCATACTCGGGGGGAAGAGGTTGGTTTCCGTCCTCGGATAGCTAATGAGCCCCTGTGTGTACAGCTTCTCTGCTATAGTCATAGCCTGTTTCGCGTTTATCTGTAGTTTCCGAGAGGACAGCTTTTCGAACTCTACCGTGTCCAGGGGGAGGGGCCGCCATTTGCTCTTCGGCTTAGAAGCGACTCGGGTTACCAGCGCCACTGGTCTCTCCAGACACACCTCGAGGAATAGCTCCGTGACCGTCCGGTTGAAGAGCCGCCCGCGGGACCAAGAGAACTCCACGGGTTGGGCGTCCCTAGTGAGCAGAGCTCTCAGTTTGTAGAAGGGCTCAGGGACAAACAGCTGCACCTGTTTGTATCTGTCCACCACAAAGCCTAGCGTCGGGAACTGGCAGGGGCCGTAGCTGATCAGCTGATCCGACAGCTCTCGGGGAAACACCTTTTGCAGCCGCAAGGTTAGGAACCGGGTGAAGGCGGCGCCTATTCTGAGGTCCAGTTCTTGTCTGCACTCAACTGCAGCTGCCTGCCGCTCGTCCAGGCCCTCCAGTCTCCGGGTAGCGGCCGTGACAGACCGGAATGTTATCTCAGAGAACCGAGCTCTGTACACGCGTATTCTGTTGTTAGCCGATACGCACACGTCTCTTATCTGAGAGGCGATGTTCTCGCCCTCTCTGTCGCAATCGGTCCACAGGACCAGCGCGTCGCTCCTCTGGGCCTCTCTCTCTAGCGTGGTCTTTATGGGCTGGGAGTGGTCAGGACAGAACTTTAGGATCGGGGCCGAGAAGAGAGACAGCGGGGGACACTTCTCCCAATTCTTGAAGCTGACAGCGAAATCGTGTGTCATAAGGTGTCCGGATACTGACGTCATAACCACGCGGGCGTCGCTGTTCAGCATTTGGCAGGAGAATTCGTATATTTTGTTGAACTTGGACATACCTTCTCTCCTGTTAGATTTATTTCCCGACAGGTGCTTGCTTATTTCGCGAGCTGCATCGTTCTTCTCGGCGACACACAACACTCTTAGTTGAGGCATTGCTTCAATAACCTAGCCAATCCTTATACGGGCTTGTTGCAATTATAAATAGTGACAGTTGTAATAATTACAGTATTTTAGTAAAAAGATGGATAACTAATTAATATAGTATGTTGTTTTACTTTTGGATATCCTCAGCATACCATAAAACTATGTTCAGCTGCATGAAAATATTAAATATTAGCTTTGCACATAAATAGATTAAAGTAATTTGTTTCTTTGATATTGTTGTTTTAACGAATTGTTGTGTAACGAATTGTTATGTATCGTGAACGAATTGTAACAACACAGTTTTAAAGTTTAAACCTCGTGGGGCACAGTACGAACTACGAACACTCTCAGTTCCCTTCAAACCCTTTTCAAAATACAAATGATACTGGTTAATAGCATTTTGACAACCCCCTGGTGTTCGTATTAACGGAGTTCTACTGTAGTAAGTATGCTTCGCTAACTTAATGGAAAGAATTGGCCCATAAGGATTGCCTGTTCTGTCATACAACCAATTAATGCTGGTATTTTATTAGCTGATAAAAACTTGATCCATTTCCTTGCCCAACGTGTTCCAAGGGCACCAAATATGCCAAATATCTACAGTGGTGTTCCGTGTTCGCCTAATAGCAATATTTACTATTAGCAGTTATTTCAGTACCCAAGCAAGCATTTAATGTTATTTCTGTTCCCCTAATAGCAAGTTCGCTTATTTGTAAGCAAATTTCATGCAAAATGCGACTTGCTAATAATTACGCGAACACCACTGTATGTTAATTATATAGCAGTGCAGTTGCAAATACCTCTACAGCCCATTATAATTATAATTAATTCCCATTAAAAATGCTAAATCGTAACATGTAACTTGATGCTAACTTAGGGTGTAACTCTGCTAAATAGCTCCAAACAAGATACTCCCATTTCTGCATGTGATGTGACTAGGCATGGAGGTAGGCCACGTTATGAGTTATAATAAGAGCTGAGATTATGAAATGCAATCTATTAATTTGTAATTCGTCCGAAACCGATTTGTAATAACTAGATTTAAAGTCCCTAAAATATATTCAATACCTAATTACAAGATTCTAACTTAAAACATTCATAACTAATTAGTTAATTAAAATGCAACTATCCAAGCTTGCAATCTTAACTCTGGTTGCAATATCCGTTCTTACAAACGCACAAAACCAGTTTAACTCCCCCTATGCCCGCGTGTGTAATGGACAGAAGGTTGAGATGACCTGCTACATAGAGCCGCCCACCAGCGAGGCTTTCTACGCTTCTATTCCATACATTTCCTTTAACGGCTCTCTGCCCTACAGCCAAAACGCAATAGACACAAACTCCATTTCAGGAATCGACACGACTAGATACAGCATTCAGTATCTCACAGCTAATTCACCCCGCGTAGGCTGTACTATCGTTATTAACAGCTATCTGCCCCAGGATGCCGCGACGCTATTTGGGTGTCACGGCGAATATTTTAACGGTACTAATACGCCAGTTTTGACTTCGGGTTATGCTCCCCAACCTGTCAAACCGCCGAACAAAGTATCAAACCTCGTCACTTATGCGGATTCCGTTAAGTATTATTACTGTCTGGCATATGTTTATGTCAGTTTCGACACCCCTTACAGTTCGAGTCCAATTAGTAATTACAGTTTGTACGTTGATGGGGAGTTTGACCAAACCATCGAGGCTACGTCAACTACATCAACCGTGATATTTGCCGTGTCCCCGGGTACAACTTACAAACTGAGCGTAACAGCAAATAACTGTGCAGGGGCATCTGAAATTAGCGACGATTCTACCGTTACCATTCCTTCTTACAGCCTGGACAACACACTGAGCTTCTCCTTTGATTATTTCAACAATTTGCAAATCAAGTGGACATTATCGGAATCGTACTTAAGTTTCACAACCATCCCAATCAGTTATAATTTGAAAGTCAATACGGCCTTCACTTACGATAAAGGCAGTGGTATTCTCAACGAAAGCTTTAACTTTGATCAATCCTCTTCCAAAACTTCATATTTGTTTGACATGGGACTTAGCATTATTGGAGCGAAACAGTCTACCCTAGACACAACTGTAAAGCTCACAATTACATCGCAGTGCAATGATAAAACATACGCTGGGAACACTATTACGGCCCGAAAGACTGGGATTAAATCACATGTCCAGATAATAAATATCCCGTACAATGTATCATGGGTTGTGGTAGTAATTCTTATAATCGTATCACTTCTTTGCACTGCTACAACCATCCTATTGGCACTGTTCACGCTAAACGAACAATCTAAGAAGAGGAGTACGCGAACTAGGACCACCTATATGCGTCTTGCACCACAGGTAGGGAATCAAGCGCACGAGCCGCTTCTCAATCCGCCCAGCTATGCAGTGAATACTGAGAAACCTCTGCAACAACAACAAATGGCATAGTAGTAAGTATACGTGTTTGTGTGAGTATAATTAGCGTTTTGAACCCCTAAGTCGGTATTTTAGTATAAGAACATTATTAATTTCGCTTTAGGTTGTTAATTGTTATATAATACATGTCTATTAATTAGTTAATAATTAATGAGCATTCTTATACTATTGTAGATGGTCTATAAATTTTGTAGACCAAAAACCCCTGCCGTCTATGGGTAATACTATTTATATGTAAGAAAACCTGTTCTAGAAATAGACGGTCTACATACAAGTTAGTTCATAATTAATTAATTAAACTTTAGTATCAAAATGCTAAATAAATCTTTCTATACTACCTATTAAAGGTGATTTTTTCGAATTTTTTTTTAGATTTGTAATCTTTGTATATTTTCGCACTATATTTAACAATAATAATAAATTTTCATTTGCAAACTTTGATCACTAAGTGTCCCCCTTAATAGCTAGCTATGAAGTGCTCACAACAAATGTTTGCAGCACTCCTCCTAAGTGCGTTAGTTCTCCTCACGCGATCACAGAATATCTTCAATGTACCAAATGAGCGTCCTTGTCCAGGAGATAAAGTTGTAATGTCCTGTTACATCGAACCGCCTACCAACGAGAGTTTCTGGTCATTCTTCTCACCAGACATTTCTATTAACGGGTCACAGCCATACAACTACACAGAAATTAACGACAACCAGATACCTGGCCTGGACACGAGTCGCTACCAAATGGGCTTTACTGATCCATGGCCAGAGTATCCCAAATTGTCCGCTATGATCACCATTACCAGCTACCTACCCCAGGATAGTGCAACTACATTCGGATGTCACGGGAAATACTTTAACGGTTCATACTCTCCCGCCCTAGCCTCAGGGGAAGCTCCCATGCCCGCGAGGGTCCCAGACCAAATAGACTTCGTTTTTGCTTCCATCGAATCGGTAAGCTCATTCGCGTGTCAGGCAGTTATAGATGTACGCTTCTCAGCACCAAACAGTGATAAGCCGATTCAATATTATGAACTGTACTCAAACGGGGTTTACGTCAGGAAATTGGATAGCCAAACTGGTGTTTCATATTACAACAACCCGTCGACCTATTTATACATGACGCCTGGCCAATCCTACGCACTGAGAGTAGCTGCGGTCAGCTGTGCAGGGGAGGCACCTCTCAGTCAATATGACGTCACACTCTCTCTGCCCTTACGCACTCTAGGATTCTTCTTCTTTGCTTATCTTGACTCCAGGAATAAACTACAACTCGACTGGATTTTCTCTGAGGATGATGATAACTCCAATACTATAACAATTGGCTACTCCCTTAAAGTTGAAACTACATTCACTTCAGGCGATACGAATACCGTAGTCACTCAGACAACTGAATTCTCACTGCCCTCTACTGACACGAATTACGAACTCGAATTAGGCTTAACGAGCCTCGGGGAAAGGGTAGTTGAATACCACTTAACCACGACTATACAGATTATATCTCAGTGTGATATAACCCTCAGTGGGACCAGTAAAGTAGATATGAACTCAGGAAACTCTACAATACAATCGGCATTTTTTCGCAATAGCAACGTTGAAATTGCAGCAATCGTTGGGATAATATTCCTGATCCTATTAGTTATTGCATGCTCGGTGTTCAGTTTTATTGTCGTGTTAGCATTGATTGTAACCTGTGCACGTAATGGTAACAGGTACAGGCCTGTTATGAGCGCCCCGATATGAGCACTGGTCGCTCACAAATAGGAAGTTAGTTCCCCAATAATGTGTGTATAGGTAGGATAGCTATAACCCGATAATATTTGTTAATTAATATTATGTATTTTATAAACGTTTTTACGTATTTCCCCTTAATAAAGGATATCATATCTCATTAGTGTATTACAGTCAATTACTTTTAATTGGGGTAGTTTGGTCCGATTAAGCGGATAAACTATAACCCATATAAATACAAACAAATAAAGTAGATTTGAAAATAATTTATTGCATCATATTGTAATGGGTTGAACAATAAAATAATAGTTCATAGTATGACAATGGTTGTTGTTATTTACAGATTTAACCTAAGTAATTAGTAAGAGTTAAATATAAAAGCTGTGCTGTTAAAATTATACAAGTGCTTGAGTCGAATGTTCAGAGGTAAAGGGTTTATATTTGCATAACAATTTTCTTGGTTTTAGTCATTTGTAATAGCATTTTCTCTTCCAAGTGTAGGCTACGTTTGTCGAGGGGATCGCTACCTTTAACGACGTCTAGGTTTGACGGGATTTCTCGCAGGGGCCATTTGGTCCGTGTGTTCACCGCACTGTTCGGCCTCTCGGTCGGGGAGGTGGGTTTGTTGAGAAGGTCTTCACAGGAGACAGCGGAGCCTGGCTTTAGGGGTTTGCCGGTGGCGATAGCCTCGTTCTGGAGCCAGAGCTGTCGAGTACTGGCTGTCTTCTTGGAGAGAGTCTTCTCCGCCTCTCGGTCCCTGAGGTCGAATATAGGCTCTTCGTACTTCTGTCTGTACTTAGGGGAGGTTATGGGGGAGGTACCCGGGGTGCTGTTGAGACTCCGGAGCTTAACTTCCGACGCCCAGGGAGGGGGCGAGGAGTTGGGAGAGACCCGGGGGGAGGGGGACTCGCTGCCGGAGGATTTCAGTTTCGGGAACTCGAAGTGTGCCGGCATAACCGCTACAACTTGTCCGGCAGGAGAAGAAATACTGGTGCGCTCTCTCTTCTTGGCTGGCGTTTTATCCGCTGTCTGCATTTGTCGGAGTTTCTCTTGTTCAGCTTGTTTCCAGATAAGTCTATTGGCAGTGGCCTGCTGCATTACAAACAGTTCGGCCTCTCGATTGCCTCGGATGTCCTGGATGGGCTTAGAGTTGTCCGGCAGAGAAATGTCCATGAAGGAATCTGAGGGGTTCGCAAGCCCTATCTTATCAGCTGTTAGCTTATAGGGAATATCGGAGTTGTCGGGGATACTTATAGAGTTCTCTGAAACCGACATTGTAGGTGTCTGTTTAAGGAAAACAGATTTAGGGACAAGTGGTGTGCTAGTGGTGATATTATTGTTTGAGGGAATAGGAATGTTGTACGTTGTTGTTGTTGTTGTTGTTGTTGTTGTTGTTGTTGTTGTTGTTGCTGTTGTTGTTGTTGTTGTTGTTGTGGCTGCAAAGGCTTGAGGAGACTGAATGAAAGAAGTTTCCGGCGTGAGAAACACTTCGTTTTTAACCTCTGACGACTCGAACGAGTGGAAGCTGTGACTGGGGGACCCTTGCGAGGCTTGGGATCGGGCCGGAGAGTTGGAGCCCTTAGAGGGCCTAGGGGGGGAGGGGGGCGACTTGGAGAGAGGCGTGGTCGCTCGCTCGAGGGGAGAAGAGACCCCGTAGCCCCCTATTTGTAGGGGGGAGGGTCTTATCTGGAGACAGAGGGGCTTAAACATAGAGTTTGTTGGCGTCTGTGTTTGTAGGGGCTCGGGTTTGTAAGGTGCGATGTTAGGGGGACTGAGGCGCCGAGGTCGAAAGGAAGGAGTTAGTGTACAGTTAATATTGTCAAGTTTCGATTCTGTGAAAGAAGCATTTAAGTCCTCTGGTATTTTCTTGAGACAGGGAATGGCATCGTATATCTCCTTATCGAAAAACCGAATTTCTTTCTGATTATATTTCTTGCTTTTCCTCCCATCTCCCGTCATTGCTAACGAAGCCAGTTTGTGACACACCGTGTCGAGTTTCCTCTCTAGGAACTGGAAAGGTTTACTCAGGTCAAACCCGAGACTTAGCACTAGCAAATCGTCCATTATGGTCCACTGACATTGCATCATAAATAGCCGGCCCGTATTGTACTGCCAAACGCGGTTAAAGAAGGCCTGGCTCACCAATGGGATTCTGTAGTACTTCTCGTCAACTGAATGGGACTGGCAGTTTCTGAAAATATATATAATAAGCTCGAGCGAGTATCGGGATTCTTGTAATCCTACTTCTTGCACGAACGACTCCAGTAGGAGCTTCAGGTTATTCGTAACCTGATGGCTGAATATGAATCCTCCTATAAGCTTGCTACGGGCAATGGCACCAGGGGAAGGTCGCCTCTCTATAACGAGTGGACTGTCCGTCTTTATAAGGGACAGATTATCGTATGACTCCGCTTCCTCAATAGGCCTAGCGGTTAGAGAGTCTACTCCTACTGTGGCAGATCTGTTGCGGAGCGGGTGTAACAGCTGTGGAGGTGTTACTTCCGGTGTCTGCTTGGGTATGTGACTCCTGGGACGGGCGATAAGGGGGGAGGCAGGGAGCTCTTGTGTCCGGTCGAGTTCTACCGTGACGTCAACAGCAGAAGCCTCGGAGCTGGATGCGCTTAGCTTAGCAGTGGATTCGCTCGCTAGGTCTGCCAGAGAACTGGAGTGTGAGATGGGATCGATATCCGGATAGCTTATGGAGACTCCGGGAGAGAGATATGAGTCCGAGTCGGCTCTCATAGCCTCGTGCTCTTCGGGGATAGAAGCGAAGTTAGGCTTCCCGTCTTTGTCGTTATACTTCAGTTCCTTCTTCCTAAAAGGATAAGCAATACAAATAAGTATGATTGAAGTACAGTATAATCTCGTTAGTAGGAACATCAGGGGACCGTCAAAATGTATTCGCCTTATCCGGAATTCGTATTAACCAATATGATTTATAATAAAAAGGCTTTGAAGGGGACTGAAATAGTGTTGTATTATCCGGATTTCGTATTAATCGTGTTCGTAATAACAAGGTTTGCTACATATATATTAGTAACTTACGGTTTTTTAGACATGAATGTGTTTATGAACTTCTTAGCGGGACTTATGAATGTGTTTGGAGATTCCTTATTTATCGCCAGCGCTGGTTCCGAGCAGGTTCTCTTCAGGCTACCGATCAGCTGATCCGATCTGTTGTCGCCAGCGCCGGGGGACCCCAGCTTGTGTTGCTTCTTTCCGGTTAGTTTCCGTATGTGCGCCCTTCTATTGTGCTTCTTTAAAACAGGAGAAGAGTCCTTAGCGAAGTTGAGATCCCACTTCTCGATCTCAGCCGGATCGTCCGTATCATACAGATGTCTTATGTCGCCAGCTACCAGCACCTGAATAGATAGAGCGCTTTATAATCACAATAGCTAACTCGGTTATTTAGCGAGAAGGCATTAAATATTCGAACAAGCGTGAGTATTAACGTTTTAACTTGTAATCATATTATAGCGTATTAACCAATAATTAACCATAACTTATCATGGCATAATAATAAATTAGCATGTATGTATAATTTAACCCACTTTTTTGGGATATAATTAAACATTGTATTACGATACAGTTAGCTATTAGAGGAGCTGAAATAGTTATATTATTCTGTATTTATGTACTACGGTAGAACCTCGTTAGTACGTACACGGTTAATTCGAATTCCGGCTAAAATACGAACACTATTTCAGCTCCCTTCAAAGCTTTTTCAATACAAATGATATTGGTTAATACGAATTCCGGATAAGGCAACGCATTTGTTCCTACTAACGAGGCTATACTGTACATATATTATTAACAAACCTCTTGAGAGAGGTTGTATCTGGTGTGGGGGTCTATTGAGTACTTAGCGTAGTTCTTAAGCAGTCTGTGCGGCGTGGTCTGAGACAGCAGCTGCAGAATAGCCTCCCTCTCCTCTAGGAGCATAAGAGGGTCGTACCCCTTAACGTACCCCCGGATCATCCAAGCGGCGTCAAAGGCACCCAGGAATCCCCTCGCCAGCCCCGAGCCCGTGGGCCAGAACGGTTCTATTAGCGTGTCTCCCGCCACGAGTAGCAGCAGGGATCTACCTTTGCGCTTTATGATCCGACTCGCGTGCTGGGAAGCGAAGAGAGACGTGAAGTCAAACAGAGCCACGTCATTCTCTCCCTATAACACGGTGCTATGTAAAGTAACGCAACTTAAGTTAAGTAAAACTCTTAGTTGCCATTGAAAGTGAAAGTAAAAGTGAAATTTAATTGAATTTCAATTGGAAGTGTAAATGAAAGTGTTTTTTTTTTCTATTTATACCTTGGACCCCAGGGCATGTATGTCATATTAATAATGGTATCATCGAGCCTAAGGGCTAATCCAGTGGTTCCCAACCTGGGGTCAACAATATCTTAAATTTAGTATTAAGGTCAATGGGAGGGGTCCACATAATGTGTAATATTTGCTATATAGAGGGTCCAGAGTTAAAAAGGTTGAGAATTGTTGGGCTAAACCATCACAATATACAGTAGAACCTCGTTAGTAGGAACACCAGGGGACCGACAAAATGCGATCAGCTTTACCAAATTCGAATTAACCAATATCACTTGTATTGAAAAGGCTTTAAAGGGGACTGAAATAGTGTTCGTATTAACGAGGTTTTACTGTAATACAATTTGTTTGCGTGATACAAAGAAATTTCTGATAAATTGATTAATTATTAATATAAAACAATTGAATTAAGTAAGTAGTTAATCGCAGCTGCAAATAATTGCAAAAATATTCTCTCACTTCATCGCCAAGTCCTGACTAAACACAAGTTATCAAAACTCAAGCTGCGCTAATTAACATAAAACAGCAAAATGCTTTCGGTATTTTAATGAGATGAACACGGGAAATGGTTAGGAAAATGTACACTATGTTATTTCCAAATTAGTAAATTGTAAATTTGTAATGACATACATGTAATTCCATAACAACTCACTTGATGATTTTGTGAAAATACGAAATGTGGCATCTTCCCTCCAGTTGCATATTTAGCTGATTCGATTGCGAAACTTTCTAATTTCTTCTGATTTATGTTCTGCGGATCTATCAATCTATCTGCCTCAGAATAATCCTTTTTAAAAACTCCTTTCTTTAGCAAACTCTGTCGCTTTGCTGTCATCACAAAGTAGTGAGTTTCGTCCTAAATAATAATAATAATAATTACAGTAGAACTTCGTTAGTACGAATACATTTAATACGAAATTCCGGTTAATATGAACACTATTTCAGTCCCCTTCAAAGCCTTTTCAATTCAAATGATATTGGTTAATACTATTGCGGATAAGGCGAACGCATTTGACGGTCCCCTGGTGTTCGTACTAACGAAGTTCTACTTGTAATGCGTTTTAAATGCTTTGTATTAAGAAAAAGCTTAATTGCCCGTAATTTGACAGATATCCCCATTATCGAACTAATTATATGTAAATGTATTCATTAACAATAAATTATAAATCATAATTAATTATTCTATTGTATTCAATGAGTCCGTAACAGTTAGGGATGTGACCCTAGTTATTAATTGAAAGTTGCAAGACAATCAATTTTTCATTTTGTAAATTAATTTCATGAATAATTATTCCGAATATAGATTTTACACCCACAACAGAGAAATATAATTCTTATTTTCTTAAGAACAATTGTTGGCATCTCGTAATACTAATTAATGGATTAGAAATAAATTGCATGTTTATGAGATAATATTACTTTTTAAATTGTTTTATAACACAATAATAATTTGTGAAAACGTATGATTATTTTACCTTGTAGTACACGATGTTTTCCAAGTCTATTCCATGTTCTTTTGAAAGCTTTCTGAACCAATCTTGATGGTACAAGTAAGATATTCCAGAAAGTTCTGTAACTTCATTCTCTTTCGCTGTATTCCCATTAACAAAGTTAAAACTTATTCCAATCGCAAGTTTTGCTCGAAATTCTTTCTTTTTGAAATCCAAGGTATACTTCTTCCCGTCTACAGCTATTATGACGTCATAATCTCGGTCGTTGACAACAGAATTGCGCGGATGGCATTCAGCCCTCCAGCCCACTTTATCCGTGGGTTCTTTGTATCCAAGGAACTTAGTGCGATGGTATATGTTAACACCTAATGGCAGAATCATAAAAGTTACGAAATATGTACAAAATCTAATAAAAAATATACAGTAGAACCTGCGGAATCCGACCCTCTATAAACCGGAATTTCTTCACAAATTTGACACAAATTTCTTATTCTAACGAGTGTCGGATTAGACAGGTTCTACTGTAGTAATATTTTTCTTAAAAGTTGCATTTTCAGTAAGTTAATTGTTACTATAAATCCTCTAACTAATCCTATAGAGTATAACGTATAATAACTCACCCAGAATGAGACATATCTTCATCAGTATAACCTGGGCTGCCCGGATACAAATATGGTCTAACTGTCCGGAACAAAACTTCCCGTAGAACATTTTTGCTTCCAAACCTTTCAAATCTTCGACTAGAAACGGCCATAAATGGAGACAGTTGTTCCTAGAAAAGCTGTCCCTCATTTCTATAAGATCTACTTTTGCGCCCATAAACGCCGCTTCGATTGCGAACCTAAGTCCGACAGGCCCAGCCCCGATAACCAGTATTCTCTTCCCGACGCATATTCGGTCCCCTGACTCCCCGAAGTACTCCCGATGTTCGGGTAGGCTAGAGCGGCCCTGGAGCGTGCGAAGGAGCCTTTCTCCTTTCCACATTTTAGCCTCAGTAAAGTGTTCTGCGAACACCCGTGCATTATCCGACCAGGTAGAATCCTCTGGTATATTGTACTCCGTTTTCAGAAGCGAATACATTTCTTGTATCGCGTCAATACTCTGTTCGGTGGCCGGACTGTCGATAAACGCAAGCAACGAATCGTCTGTCGAACTCGATTGGCTGTGAAGCGAGGCTGTGCTCCCTGAATTTGCAAAGTCCATTTCTTTAATTGTTAGTTAAATTATGTTATATTATAATAGAGTCAAATTCGGTCTATTTATATTACCCCAGGAGCATGGGAATAGAATAATAGAGTAGTTTTATCAGTTTCAAAATAACTCCTTGCATTGTCCAGTGTAGATTTAATGGAATTTGACGGTGCAAACGATTGACAATCAAACGATGAGACGGGTTTTATAGAATCCATTGATTGTTCGGATTATCTGCCCCAACATTTGTGTGAACATGAAGGAATAGAAGTGAAATTCGGGGTTTCATTATTAAAACTATATTTAAATGGTTCAACGCAAACATATGGTGCGTATTAATCTCAGCACTAACGAATGCAAAAGCTGTTTTCAGTATTTGCCAGTCAAAACAATACTAATGTATTATTCTTATTGAATAGTATTGAGTATCAAAGGGAGGGTGTATTTAGTGATTATTTCCTACAGAATAGTTAGAACGTGTTTCGTCTATTTTATCAATTGTGGGAGGATTGCTAACCTCAGTAAACACTGCACGAGTAAAGAAGTACAATAGAGTTTGGTGTGCGAGCTATATTGTATATTCAGGGATTGCAATTGTCAAATTACAATATATCAGATTGTAATTGTACAAATTACAGTGGTGGACTTAATAGCAAGTATCATTTTGCATGAAAATTGCTTGCTAATAGCAAACTTGCTATTAGAGGAACAGAATTAACTTTAAATGCTCGCTTGGGGACTGAAAATTACTTGAAAACATAGCAATATAACCACGTACATCTATTTTCTTATTTTTGGTACAATTAAACACGAAATTCGTAGTCAGCACACTTGTATACCTATAATAGTAATTGAAAAGTCATGATCTCCATTTCAACTACAAATGCTTTTATCATTTCATCATTTATAATTGTACAATCCGGACAAACCAACAAACCAACAAACAACTCAGAGTTTTAATAGCAATGTTACAGCAGCTGCTAACCTTATTACATTTAAATAAAATGCATTATTCGAATATAATCACGGATACATTGAAACAAATAATCTGATAAAGAATGAAATCATTTTACCTTTTATTGAAGAGTTCAAATAGAATTAATAACATGCATTATAACCATATTATAATAATGTTATACAGTAAGGGGTTTACGATCTATAGTAAGTACGCATTATGTTATAACTTATAATGAATAGAACTAATTGTAATTAGGAAACGACGTATAATACAATCGTAGATTTCCATAACAATTAACATTATTAGAACTAATTATAACTTCAATGAACTGACCTAATAAGATATTAAGACAAAAAGTTGAACACTTAATAATTTAAGTAAATGGGCAATGTGTTCTTTTCAATTTCGTGCTTCTAAATGCAAGAACCAACATTATTAGTGGATAAAACCTGTGGTCAAACGTAAATGAAGATATAAATCCTCATTTTGCATAGAAGAAATATCCTTTGTTAATGGGACAGCGGAGTTCTATTGAACACAAAGTTTAAATAATTAACTAAACCTCATCCAAATAAAAATCATAATTTATAATAAGCGGATGCCAATCATGAGCGGACACGGTTATTTAAAGGAACAAATCAATTTAATATATTGAGTACTTGAGGATTATAACATACATACTTATATAATTTTCAGAAGAAAGAAAGAGTAATTTGTATTTAATTAATAAATTACTTCATATTAAAGTTTGATAATAGTTTGATATAGTAACATGGCAACAACTCGAAGAATGTCTATAATAGTCTCCATACAATGACAAGTGATTGGGTTGCCATATTAAGTCGTACATTTCCAAACACAGATTCCCAAACTCCCGCCAAAGAATATATACGTTATATGCTTCATCGTGTAACTAATGTCAAAACTGAACCCTTCGCCTACAACCACACACCAAGGTGGCCCGAATTTCTTATCCATACTCTCCTTAATCATTTTAGCGGCATTCTCATTACTCGACGCGAATTTCTCGCATGCTGTGACAGATATCTCCATTGCTTCTGTCAGCATCTCATCGTTCATATCCGAGTACTTAACCAGTGCGTAGTTGTGCTGTCGTCTAAAGTCCCCCTCCCCTGTTTGTAAGCCAGTCGGCTCCGCGGGGGTCTCTGTCGGCTGCGCGGGGGCTGTCTCAGGTTCTGTCATTGCGGACTCAAGCTAAGCTAGTGTTTTAACTATAGTACAGTCGACTCCGCTTAATATAGCCACCAGTTAATTGATTTTCACTGCTTAATCGGGTCAAAATTTAACAGGATTTATAGGAAGGAATTACAATGGATTAAAATATTTTCGGTTAATATATTTATCCGCTTAATCGGGTCAAAGCAACCTGGTCCCGAGGTGGCTCTATTAAGCGGAGTCGACTGTATAGTACAGTTGAAACCGCGTTTTCTAAACAATTCATTGCATGGAGATAAAGTAAGAAAAATCCGATAGTTAGAATAATTCGATTGAAAATAAAACAAAATTGGAATTTCTTACACATTTAGAATAAATAGTTAGTTAGCAAAACCGGTTTCAATTGTATAGTTAGCAAGGGGTTTTTTAAAATTACATACTTGTATACTGAGTAAGTTGATACAAATAACGTATGTAGTATATAACGAGAGTTCATGGGTTAATTAGGTATGAGTGGCAACTAATTAAAATGTATATTGAAAGAAAGTCTACCCTCAAAAGTAGATTTTAATGAATTAATTAATTGCATTCTTTATAATTCATTATCTGAATAGATTAGTCGGTATCTTGGGACGAAAGTTGTTCGTCAGAAAAGAACATCAATTTCATTGTATGATTAAGCGAGTGGAATAAATAACCATAAGTTTAAGTGGTTTGAACAATTCATGCAAACATTATTTGTTACAAGCCAATCATGGCGAATAACAACAGCTGAGCATAAATCGCATTTTCACCTAATATGCTAATAAGAAATTTGCTACAGTTGAACCGGTTTTTTCTAACCATTTCTTTTCAGATAAAAATAGTAAGAAAAAACCGATAGTTACAAAAAAACCGATGAAAAATACTAAGTAAAGTTTGAATTTCTTACAAATTATTGTATCACTATTAATTAGAATAAACCGGATTGACTATATTAAAAACTAATATTATGATTGTTAATGTGTGTATAAATCTCAAAAGCGAATAAATAAATATAGATACATAAATACATGCTTCTCACCTTTAACTAGCTTATAAAATATTCCTAATATACTATGTGAGAGCTAAGCTGTTACGACGGTCTTTTGCAACTGTTTTACTGGCGGAATTATGTGAAGGAACCCGAGCAGGTTCTTAACAAATCCTCTGCTAAACGGGTTCTTAAGAGCACCCCTAGAGTCCATCATAAACTTGTATTGCTTGTAATGCAAATGCTCATGAGTAGTCAGCCCTGCTCCAATCAGTAGCAAATTGTACACCAACAGGAATGTCATTGGGAGTCCGAAAATAGCTTCAAAGAACCCGTTAATGAATATAGCCAGGTCGCTACCATTCAGTGCCATTATCTTCAAGTACATATATCCAGAGCCCCACCCGTTAATGTTAAGCAGTAGCAGGAATGTTATAAAGGATACCCTATTACGGTAGCCAACACAGTTATTAACCCAAGGGCAGTGGTGGTCGAAATGGTTTATGCATCTTTTGCAGAGTCTACAGTGTCTGGCTCGAGGCGGCCTCACCAGCTTACATGTGTGGCATAGCGATAGCATAGGGTTATGATAGTCATCAGCTTCTATCTGCTCGCGCGTGCTAGGCTGAGTTCGTAGCTGCTCCATTACGAATTCGTATTCGTCAGTATTACAAGGCAGATACCCGGGCTTCGTGTAGGCCGCTATTAGGTAGAATATCCACATTATAACGTTAGATACGATGAACAGTGTATGCATACGGTGCCAGTTATCGAAAGTGGGCAGGTACAGTTTGTAGTAGTAGAAAGGGTAGCCCCATAGTAGCATGGCACACAGGAAGAATATGACTTGCCATCTACCACGGGTGTTCGGTCCGTATATGAGAGACTGCAGTGAGATAGTAGGGCCGGCGCTCTCTCCATACAGAGCCATTGCTATGTTATTGTACTTCCGCTTAACTGCTAGCATTATCGCTGTGTTCCCGTTATTGTCTTTAACCAGTGGGTCCAGCCCCTTGTCCAGGAACAACTCAACTGTTGTCATACTTTTGCTGAGCACAGACATATGCAGACAGTTCTGACCACATGCGTCTAGCAGATGCGGGTTTATGCCTATATTCATTAGGTACTGCGATGTCTCCATATTACCGTTATACGCGGCCCAATGAAGAGCAGTGTCCCCATCAGGGTCTGTGGTCATTATCTCCGCTCCCTTCGTGACCAGGTACACGCATATTCCCGTCTGTCCATACTGTGCAGCGGTCATGAGAGGGGTGTAGCCTTTGCCGCACCCCTCCTCGATAGAGACACCTTTGCTGAGTAGATATTCTATAATGGGGAGGTACCCGTATATCACGGCCCAGTGAATAGGCTTCATGCCGAGCCCGTCACGCGTGCAGGCGTTAATCGGAGCGCCGGACTCCGTGAAGAACTTCAGCAGCTCCAGGTGTCCCCCCTGACAGACCTTGTGCACCGGGGAATGTCCCTTTGCACTGAATTTATGCAGAATGTGTCTTCCCTTACGTTTGACCAGATCTTCGCACCTCGATTTGTAGCCGAAATGGGCCGCGTTTATAATGTCCTGTTTCCCCATTTGTTTCTGCTCGTCGGGAGGCAGGTTGGGCATCTCTTCTCCGGAATCCGTCTCTTCCGATTGAGAGGTACCGTCCGAATCCGAACTGGTGACGTTCTCCTCCACATAGGTAATGCCACTCACCTGAGGCTCTATTTCAGACATTACTGTCCGGACACAAGTTAACCTGTTCTTAGTGGTAAATAAGCAACTATCTATGTCGTGTAAACCTGTTATAAATATGCGCTAACATAATAGGTAATTAGTTAACATATACATGCAACATAACTGAATGAGCTAATAACATAGTTCTAGAAACACTGTAACACATGGTTAGGGTTGTCGGAAACAACGTAGAGTAGTCCGGAATAAGAAACTGCTATTCCATTCGGTTTCTTGAACTTCCCAGGCTTGTCCCCTTTGCCCCCTAGCCGGTAAATAACGTTACCCTCTCGACTGTAAACTCTAACTAGACTGTTGCAATCTGATATCAGCAAGTTTTCAGCTCGGTCCAAACAGAAGAAGTAAGGATTCTTTATTTGCATATCAAAATCGAATTCCTTCTTCACAATAGATTTAATGTAGCTGTCTCCATCGCTTGAGAACATATGCACACAATAAGAGCCCCAGTCCAATACCAGTATAAGACTGGGGGTCACTTTAACGTCCTGTGGTTGTCGGAGTTTGGTACTCCCGAACTGTTTCATACAGGAGAGCTCACTGCTGTATATACAGACTCTGTTGTTGTCGCAGTCCGCTACGTATATCAGTGAGAACGGATCAGCTGTTATACCCCGAGGGGAACTTAGGTCCCCCTCTCCGGGTCCTTTCTTCCCGACTTTGTCAATCAATCGGAACGTCTTTTTGTCAAACTTGAATATCGAGTGGTGGTCTGTATCCGTTACGTAAATATGTTCAGTAACACAAACTCCATAGGGGCTACTTAAAATAGATTTCCCGAACTGTGAAACGAATTGACCCTTCAATGTGAATATCTGAACCCGTCCATTGTTCTTATCCGCTACAACAATTTGTTTGTTTGTCTCGTCGATAGCCACACCTCGCGGTTCGTCGAACTGCCCAGGGGACGAGCCTCTCTTCCCAACAGTAAACTGAGGGTTTGTGCGTAGAGAATACTCGGGGACATCAGATTTAATCAGCTGACCGAAGTCAAACAATTCTCTCTCCAGCGCCTCTAAATTCGGAGAAACAAAGTGAAAGAAAGGGACTTGTTCAGGGGTGGAGAGTCGAACCATTTTAAGCTTAAACGATTTAATAGTTTCATCTTGAATACTGCTTGTCAAGTTCTCTCGAACACTAACACCGCTCAGTGCCTGTTCTAACTCCTCGATTTCGTCCAATGATTTCTGCCGAGTAGATTCCTTTCGATTAAACTCTGTTTGACTGTTTCTAATTATTTTAATTAACCTAGTTCTGCGGCTATTTAGTATATGGATTAACCCATCGAATATATGGTCTATCGACTCTATTACTTGCATGAAAGCATCAGTTCTTCCAAGGTGAGATTTGTCTGCCATTATAATATTGTAGATAATAATTGTTCGGTCCACTTTTTATGTATTCGCTGTGCATATTATTATTATTATGTTAAGGATAATTAAACACCACTATCAGATTCGTAATTAAATGGCGTAGGAAGTCCATTGACGTTCGAATGGTTAGAGATATTAATTCCAAACTAATTATGCGTTGTTAACTGTATTTTGGTAGGTAAATGAATACAGATTAGTCAGTCTTTTAATTGATATTTCATTCACCAGTTCCATCGTTAATTACAAGAGTTGAATTAATCATTTTAAGTAGAAACATGCTAATTGAATTGTCAGTGAATATCTCTTGGCTATACAGAGGATATTGGAGTTAAATCAAGATATTCTAGCTTAGTACAGATATTTAGTATCAGCTGTCTGAGCCGTAACATGCGATCGCTTTCGTTGAAATCTTCTTTCTGGGAATCAATTTGGGTAAATATGGCAACGCGGGTTATTTTGAGGTTAGTTAGCAAGTAGTGAGTGCTTATCATGTTGTATTCAGTCACAGGGTTAAGTCCAATGGATAGCTGAGATAGGTTAGGCAGCATGGCTAGGAATTTCTCAAGATCTTGAAGCGAGGCTAACTTGTTGTCTAACAGACCTAGGTGTGAGAGAGTAGGGAGGGAATCTGGGAGAGAAGCAAAGTCTATCGAGGTTATTCTATTTCCAGAAAGGAGAAGCTTCTTAAGAGAACTCAGTTCAGATAAGTTATGCAGTGTAGCAATACGGTTAGAAGAAATACTAAGTGTTTCTAGTTTGGGAGCGTAGCTTAAGTGCTTGAGTTCGGAAATAGAGTTGTTGTTCAGGTTTAATTCAGTTAAATTCGGACAGAATTGGAGGTGAGGGATTTCAGTTAGATTATTACAAACCAAAGAGAGAATAGTTAAATTAACATAGATTTGAGTGGTATCAGAAATGTGTGTAACAAAATTAAAACAGGCGTGTATTTCTTTTAACAATGTCGGGTCAGACTTTGGTTGTGTCGAGGCATTACACTCATCTGTAGCAGGAATTAGCAATTCGTCAAGAGATATCCCACCCTGCAACTTCTGGCTGTTCAAATTAACAAACATTATTTGTCAAAGCTATGCAATGAACAACAGTGTGGTGAAGTATTTAATCATGGCTTGTAACAAAGTTGCAAAATTAAATTGATGTACGTATAATTAAAAGCGGAATTTGCTTGAAGAAAGCATTTAGGTTATGCTGTGAGCTTAGAAGTGGTTTATGGCATCAATAAAAGTAAAACGGATATGGCTTGTAATTCAATGATTAAATTGTGATTTGAATAAAATATTACATTAAGTAGATCCTTAATCATTAGAACCTAGTTAGTACGAATAACAGGGGACCGTCAATATGCGTTCGCCTTATCCTGAATTCGTATTAACCGTGATTACAATAACGAGATTCTACTGAAATGTAAAATCTCATATCTGTAAAATAATATGATAAAGTATACTGATAAATGACTGATTCATGAATTATTCACTAAAATGATGTTGCATTCAAATTGGGAATCGTATAACTTTATCATTGTTTTCGATTGAGATACAAAACCTCATTCATACAGTTCAGTTACGACTCATTCAATTATGGTAGTTTACCCCAGAATATAATTTATCCAAAATATAATGCACTGATTATGTATTAGCGTGGAGATGCGAATTAAATTTATGTTGAATATAATATATTTATATTTATATGATCAAACAAACAATCAAACAAACAAACAAACCATCTTGTGTTTTATAAATATCAGAAAAACAAATGAATAAAAACATCCACCATATTGAATCAATCATCTACAAAAGAAAAACATTTGTTAAAGTACAAAAAAATTATATTATATTATTAAAACTCGATTGTGTGTGTTTGTTTGTTTGTTTGTTTGTTTGTCCGGATTGTATTAAATACGTAGATAGGGGAATAGAAACAGCATTTATATTTTAGATACAAACTAACTTCCAAATGATATAACAAGTACTGACTACGAATTTTGCATTTAGAATATATTATGAATATAATATTTAGTGTTGTTGTTTACAAAAATAGGTAAAAACCTAGGCGATTAGGGTGTAGCTACTATTCGAGTAAATACAGTATTTAGCCAGAATGTGACTTGCTATTAAGCTAATGTATTAATTATTCCAACTCACCAAGGCAGTTGAACTGCAGGTTTTCCCATGTGACGTCATCCTGGTACATAGAGAAGAGACCCACCCTGCCCCCCTTAAGCGTACAGTCGCGTATAAGTCCGGAATCCGCCACCATATAATACGCGTCATATATCAACACGCGAGCTAAGCAATCGATTGGGTTATGGTAGACACTGAATGTGTATTCGTAGCCTCTCTCCCAAGTGTAATCCCATCTGGAAACAGGCCGTAGGACCATGGATATGTTGGTTGTGCTCTGAGCGTCCCAGAGAGCGTCTGATACCCGCGGCCCGCTGGCAACCTCAGTGTTAATCAGCTAGGAAGTACCATGGATATAATACACAGGAATATACTACTGTATTTCTCGGTCAATTATCCGATTCGGGCAACCAATTATCCGATTGGGTCAACCAATTATCCGATTCGGGCAACCAATTATCCGATTCGAGCAACCAATTATCCGATTCGAGCAACCAATTATCCGATTCAAGCAATCAACAATTATAGTGATATATTTGATATAATAGTGATAATGAATGCAGTTAATTAATATTTGATAAAGTGATTTATTGGATATATATATTGGATAATGTAGCTACTAGAGATTTTCAAGGCGTATTGCTCTTTCAAGGCGTATACAGTAGTTAGTTAGGTTCTTATTATGGACATTCAAGGGACCAAAATTGTGTTCATAATAGAGAGACTTCATAATAAGCGAACTCAACTTGATACAAACCATCGTTAGCAATGAAAAGGTGTCAGTATATTTTACCCTACATTATCAAATGAGTAAACTCCCTGTATAACGAAGTCCAAGGGACCCTTCGTTTACTTAGCTAAAGTGGAGTGTAAGTTGTTAAATTAGGGCTTGTTCGTAACAAAAAGATTCATATTAAGCAGACGAAATAAAGTTCATAATAAGCAGACCTGACTGTATATTACAACATAATACTCGCCTTCAAATGAAACCCTTTAGGCGCTTCTATAAATCTGGTTGCATCGAAACTTGTTAGATAATTCTTTCTTCTCTTCCACAGAGCCAAGTAGTACTTGCGTATGCTCTGAAAGCTGTATACGAACCCTATGTAGTTACTCCTGCCGCCCCGCACTCGAAAGGTGCCGCGGAAATCCACGCAACTAAATCTGTGCGGACCTAAGCAAACAGTTTAATATACTATACAGTGTTGTTCCAAGGAATTAACCAGGAGCGTGTGACGCTACTTTTGGAGCATGATTTTTAGGAGCGAGAAAATTTTGAATTTCTCCTATACCATAACATTAATTTGTGATTTTAGGAGTAAGAAAATTGGAAGAAAATTGGTTGAAATTTTGGAATCTTTGGATCAGAACAGGATTAGGAGCGTATTTACAAATGGCTGTATAATACACTTGTTCCTCTAATAGCAATATTGGTATATATTAACAAGTTATTTCAGTCCCCAAGCGAGCATTTATGTTAATTCTGTTCCTCTAATAGCAAGTTCGCCGATTAGCAAGCAAATCTCATGTAAAATGCGACTTACAATTACGCAAACACCACTCTACTAACACAATAAATACAGTAGATACAAATTATAATAACCATATTATGGGAAAGGTTATCATAATTAGTATTCAAACAATATCGAATACATATATTTCTCTACCGGTATCCACTGTATAATACATTAATTGCTTACTTAGGAGAATGGTTGGAGATGTGTCTCTGTTCTGTGTCGCTGTGGTTCCCTAAAAGGCTCAGTAACATATTTCCTATCAAATACAGTCGAAACCGGTTTTATAACCAATTCTTTGCATGAAATAAAGTAAGAAAAATCCGATAGTTATTATAAAGGAATTGAATATTTAAAAGAAATTTGAATTTCTTACACATTTAGAATAAGGGAATCCTTATATAGATCTGAGCTTTGTAGAGTTCAGATTTTTTCCCATACTAAAAGCCCAGGCTTACTTTCTAAAGGTCAATTTCAAACTCTGGAAAAAAACTGACCTTTCTCAGTGCATGAATACACATAGTGAAAAACTGAACTCTACAAAGCTCAGCTCTATATAAGTAATTTCTTAGAATAAATAGTTGGTTAGAAAAAACCGATTAGTTAGAAAATCCCGGTGTAAGAAAAACCGGTTTCGACTATACCCTGTACACTTTCCTATCAAATATGAACAAGAAGTATTGATAACTAACCAGTGCATCCACGGTCCAGAGGGGAGGCAGGTCATTAGCATTTCCGGTGTCAATAGTGGCATGCAGGGGAGCTAGTCCCAGCGGGTTGAAGTGCGACCTCCCAATGTCTCTGTTGTACGGACAGGCGTCCTCGTTATCCGAGATCCCGTCTCCGTCCTGGTCTCCCGCGCAAAAGGCAGGATTCCCGCTGTACACTAAATGTTATAACTTAAGTAACAGTAGCACCCGTTAATAGGACTGGGTATAGTAGGTATAATATACAGTCGTTAATAGGAACTTATTGTGTATAACAGTAATCACTCGTTCGTATTATGCGGAATTCGTATTAACCTGAGCCACTTGCATGTATTAGTATAGGCTAGGAGAATTAATCTTTATACTCCTGATATTTCGCCTTATCCGTTAGTTACACATTATGTTCGTATTAACGCGTTCCTATTAACAGAATCTACTCTACAAGACTGACATAATACAGTCTCAGATAGCTCTCTGATCACAGCGTGTCTCACAACTATGCTAGCATAGGGTTAGTGACAGCTCAGACCTTTTACTATTCATCATAAACTGACTAAGCGCGAGTATTATATTACTCACCAAGACACGATATATCGTATATCAGGATGCAAATATATCGGAAATTCCCCACAAAAAAATCGCGATATTTTACATACGTATATGTATGTAAATATATATCGAAAAATATCGAATAAAATTGAAAAAATTCCGATATTCCGATATTAAAAAAAATATCGCTCTATCTATCGATATCCGAGCTATTGCCTATATCATTAGTCTCATTACGTGTAAGCTTGTACTCATACCCGCTATCCACTGTACTCACCGTAGGGATAGTCTGTATAGCTGAAGAGGCTGGGACAGCTGTCTATCCAGTCGGCTATCCCGTCTCCGTCTCTGTCGGTCACACACGCATCTCCTATCCCATCAAAGTCCGTATCGATCTGATCCGCGTTTGCGTGGTAGCGACAGTTGTCCACCCGGTCTCGGATCCCGTCTCGGTCCCAGTCTCCCGCGTAGAACTCCGCATCCTGACACGCGTCTCCCACTCCGTCCATATCCAGGTCAGCCTATAAGCAGTGTAATACCATCGATATGTAGTCTATAAGCAACTCATATATGTCGCGGCGAAATTGAATTTCAGTCCAAAATGAGACTCAATTTGGACTGAAACTCAATTTCGCCTACAACATATACAAACATAGAATTTACTTATACAGCTATCATCGGTAGCACCGATCATCGGCGTTTGTATTAAAAAACCTCGCTACTTTCTACCGATGATGTTTTTATAAACATAAAAAAACAATCGGTAGAAAGTAGCCAGGATTTTTAATACAAACGCCGATGATCGGTGCTACCGATGATCGCTGTAAAAAGTAAACTCTATAACATGATAAGTTAGTCTAATAAGCAACTCATAAATACCATGGATAGGACAATACAGTAGAACCTGCATAATCCGACGTTCATTGGGATAAGGAAAAAGTGTCGGTTTTGCTGAATTCCGGACTATGCAGGCTCTACTGTATAGAGTTTGGTTAGCAACCTGAAATCTGTTAGGAGTGTAAATGCAGTTATCGCAGAGATCTCCCACGCTGTCGCTATCCACATCCGTTTGGAAATAGTTGCTTACGAACGGACAGTTGTCAGAGCTCCTCTCGTGCGTGTCTCCATCCTGGTCCGTGTCACAAACGTCCCCGAGCCCGTCCCTGTCCATGTCCAGCTGAGAGGGGTTAGCGAAGTTGGGACAGTTGTCACACGCATCTCCCAGACCGTCGCTATCCGCGTCAAACTGGAACGGGTTGTGGACACTCACACAGTTATCCTAATACATTAACCATGGATAAGTGGAGTTATAAATAACTAAGGAGCTATATCCTAAATACACAAACAGTGAAGTTACTAACTCAATTGATATTAATTAAATACACAGTTATCCTAAATTTGAGTTAGTTATTTGAGTTAGTTACTAACTCAAATAACTGTATTACAGCAAAACTCGATTATAACGTACCTGGGTTAGAACGAACTAATTTATTTACCAAATTTATAATACAGTATATAAGATAAACTTGGTTAATACGTACACTCGGATGATAAGTACTTATTCCTATTCCCGGAGGGGTACGTTATAAAGTATAATAATGTATAATACAGTATTATACAGTATTATACTTTGTACAATTAACTCACAATGTCGTCCTCGGATCCGTCGTTATCCAGGTCTCTATCGCACGCGTCTCCGACTCCATCTTTGTCAATATCTCTCTGAGACGGATTATACGCGAACGGACAGTTATCCTATAACGTGGACCATGGATAATGAGTCGGTTTAATTAATTAATTACTTGAATAGCAATCTACCTTTCTGCATCTCCTTCTAGTCTCATTGCAGAAAGTCAGAACTTCGTTAGGAAACCCGTCTCTGTCGCTATCGAGCTTACACTCGATTCCATTCCCGATATAGCGCTGATAAGCTTTGCACTGTAAGGCAACAGAAATCAATATTAATCCATGGTGTGTGTACTTATATTACAGTATAACCTCGTTAGTAGGAACACCAGGGGACCGTCAAAATGTGTTCGCCTTATCCGGAATTCGTATTATAAACCAACATCATTTGTATTGAAAAGGCTTTGAAGAGGACTGAATAGTGTACGTATTAACCGTGTTCGCACTAACGAGGTTCTGCTGTATATTACTCAGCTCACTTGGCATATGAATTCTGTGCGAGATAAACTAATGCAATTAGCTCCCTCTCTATCACAGTTGTGTAGATTAGCCACACACAGGTTTATCGGGGTACAGTCCTCTATTTCCAACCGGTACCCGACCGGACACCCCCCGCAGCTGAAACTCCCCTCCGTGTTGCTGCACTCTCGGTTCCGGCCACACGGCTCGCTGTCGCATTCATTCACATCTTCGCATATCTAGCATATAGGCAGGTTATATTCTAGTATATAGTCAGGTATTGTATGGACATTAAAGGGACCAGGTTATTGTATGGACATTAACGGGACCAACCATCCATAATAGAGATACTTCATAATAAGCGAACACAACTTAATACAAACTTTAAGTACTTTGTTAAATTGGGACCATAGGGCTTGTTTAAAATAAAGTCTTTCATATTAGGGCAGACCAAAATTGCTCACAATAAGCAGACCTGACTGTAGTATTATTGAGATACGTAAACGTGTAAGATTATAAACATTTGCAAATTATATATAGGATCTAATAAGATAAACAACTTCTCAAATAGAATACCATTCACGCCTACCTGTGTATTAATGGCATCATCCTCTCCCGCCCCCATAACGGCGTCCCCTATGTACCCCACCGGACAGGAGCCGCACTGGTAGAAGCCGTGGGAGTTTGTGCAGTTAGTTATGACGTCACACGGGTCGTACTCAGAACACTAAACACAGTCGAGTGTAATGGCAAGTGTAATAGCAGGGTAATAACAAGGGTTATTTTGCAATAAATTAGAACCTCGTTGATACGAACACCAGGGGACTGTCAAAACGCGTTAAAATTCGTATTAATTAACCAATATCATTTGTATGTGAAATGGCTTTGAAGGGGACCGAAATAATGTTCGTATTTAACCGGAATTTCGTATTAACCGTATAGTCATACAACTTTATTGTTTACTAATGACAATAAATGCTTATTTGAGAATCAAAGGTAATGCTAATATGTACACGAAAATTCTAGTTAGGCGGATTGCTAAAACGCGAACTTAGCATAGAGTATTAGAGTTGTGTTATAAGAAATGTTGGTTAACTAATAAATCGCTATCTCACCTCATCGATGTCGAAGCAGCGAATCCCGTCAGACCCGGGGGCGCGTAGACCTGGATCACAATCTCTGATATCTAAATATAGAACATTAGGCACTGTAGTGATAAACCGGTGTACAGCTATTCACATATTAATAGATTGTATTTTTATAAGAACGATCCTCTTGTCCAAATTAACAGTTCCTAAGAATTTAATCCAATTAGGCTAGTATGAATTTACTAGAAATATGCCCCCTATGGATTAAATTAGAGTGATTGGTGCAATCAAAAAGTTCGTTAGAAATGAAATCAGTAGAAAGGAACTTGTAAAGAAGTCGGAAAGTTAGAAATCGGACGAATGCAGTGACCTAATTAATTATGAAGTCACGGAAGTTTAAAAAGAAGTTACAATCTGTAACAGGCTTCACATAACAGACAGTCAACACGAACAACCATTTGGAATTCGGAATAATAGTTAGGAACAATTACACTACAACTCAACTAACCTCGACAGTTAATATTAACTATGCACAGTAAGCTTAGTATGTATAAAATAAACCATGAAGCGAAACAATGCAATATAGCCATCTTACACTATTCTCTATATTGCAGTATTTTGTATGCCAGACAAGAGCCACTAGGGCATAATATATTGAAACGCTTTGTGGTTGAGTGAGCAGTTAACCCACATATAAATTTGATGCCAGACAGTCTAACAAAACTATATTAATATCCACAGTGATTCGTATCAGTGTCGGAATAGCGTTTGTTTATCTTCGTATTTATGTTTAGTATAATAATCTCTTATTTAAAAATGAGCATCCTTATATGTAGATGGTCTATAAAAGCCCATACAAACTAACCTAAAATTTTGACCAAAACCCCTGCCGTCTATGGGTAATACTATTTTATATGTAAGAAAACCTGGTCTAGAAATAGACGGTCTACATACAAGTTATTTATTTAAAAATAATTGTAACAGATACTCTAATACACTCAATAGTGATCAAGCTTGTATTTTAAGGCCTCAATTTTTGTTCCCTATAAGGAATGGAAATGCACGCGCATGCATGAAATCCTTACAGTGGCTTGTACTGTCTCTTATCTATAGAGGGTACACTGGAATCCCTACCTGGTACTTGAGTAATAACTGAAATATAACGTCTTATAAGTATAGTGGTTATTCACGAGAGGAACCTTATAACCATCTTTTGTTACTCTCCAAAACATAATACCTTGTGTCTGTACACATGAGTACAATATTATTACAAGTAAATTGTCTCAAAATAACTTGGAAATATTAGTAATTTGAGGTTATTTATCTATTGATGTCGGCTTTCCTAGTATTTTAATATCTCCCTTTTAAGTTGCCATTTTCATGTATAGAAAAGCAGATAAAATTAAATAATATCATTAAAATTATCAGAAATTCCTATTTTGTTGACATCGCGTCGTCAAAACTCAGTTTTCGAGAAGTTGAAATAGCTGACAACGATTTCTACAGATTACGTATTAATATGTATTGTTGCAATAAACATAATTATTCACCGAATTAAACTCTCTTAGTAATCAATAATTCAGATTTCTACAGTATACAACACTACTAATTAAATGTATGTAAGTAATAATTTATTAATATAAACGGACACTTTGTATATTCGACATCTCTCATTGTTTTACCAAAAATATTCAAATAATTTAATGTGTTAGATTGTCAAGAAAAGGATAACAATTTAACTGAAGTGTTTATATAATATGTCGCATTTAAATAATAATATTAAATTCAATTAAGCACATTTTTACTACACCTGTTACTCCCAGTATTTACATGAATCAGCTTAAGAGACAGCAATAATTATAAATGCAAAGGAAATATGTTCATGTGCACAGTTTCAAAATTCCAAGTGTCAGCCACTTAAAATGTTAGGTAACACCAGTTATTAGCTGAGAAGAGGGCTTATCATATATAAACACTAAAATAGGCTACTAGAGAGCTTGCTCGCTAATGCTAGAATCTCGAGAGGTGTCGTTTGAGAGACCGGAAGTGAGCTCCTCGACCTCCTGGACGGCCCCCACCGGAAATACGCCCAGCTTCCCATTGTAGCTCCCCATCCACCAATCCTCGTCCTCTCTGGACACAACCTGGATAAGGATTCCCTCCGGAAAGGAGAGCTCGTCGTTCTCTCCCGCATCGTAGGCGCATATGGACCGGACCCTCAGGCTACGGGACTGCGCACTGGTGGTGGACCCCTGGGTGTGGAGACTCGGTATCGAACTGGAGGAGGTCACGGAGCCAGGAGAGGAGGGTCTAGCCACGAGTTGGACATACGAGGAGGGGAAATAGCCCTCCTCGCCTCGGGAGTTAACCCCCCAGCACCAACCGTTGTCCTCCTCCTCGACTATCTCAACCATTTCGTTCTCGAATATGGAGATATCTTCCTCTGTGGTAGCCTGGAAGCTGTACAGCACACTGGCCATCCGCTTAGCGGCGCTGGGAGCCCCGGTGTCCGCTTCCGAGGCCTCGTCGTCAGAGCTGGAAGCATCCATGAAGGAGGTGGACTGATTAAAGATAGGCGCAAACCCGTTGTTGCTGTCCCGAGGGACGCAGAGCCCCGAGGGCTGGGACACCAGGAGACAGGGGGTCGCGTCCGGCACGCTGTTCCGCTTGGAGAGGTCCTTATTCGCAGAGTTTGTGAGGGAGGCTAGGTTTCGCGTGTTGAGTGTTTTGCAGTCCCTGGAGACGGTGATCACTGAGCTGGTGTTCTGGGAGCGAGCGGCGTCGCGGGCACTCGTCCGACACTTTTCTATGTCCATACCGAGAGTCCCCAGCAGAGACAGTTTGCTCTCAGCGCGGAGAATTATAATCTCACACTGACGGATTTCCCGTTTGAACATTTCTATCCTCTGTTCCGCCTCCAGGTAGGCCTCTTCGCTTCCGAACTCCGGGGTTTTGGTGTACGCCTCGTAAACGGAGTTTAGTCCCTGGACAGCTTTGCTCTTCTGCGCTATCTTATCCTCCTCCTGCACCACCTGCATAGTCAGGTTCTGCGTGGCTTTAACGAGCACTGAATAGGAGCCGTATTCCTTGGAAAGGGTGCGAGTGGGGTCATTAGAATACGGCTCGAACTCCTGAGCAAGCGAGGCAGTGAATACGGGGTTCTGGGAGAGAAATAAGTCGGCTTCAAACTGTGATTTCGTCTTGTTGGTAGCAGTGAGTGAGTTCAGGAATTGAGACTTCAGGTCATCAAATGTCTCTACCGAAGTTCTGCCTATGACAATAATATGTTCTCTCATTTCCTTGAAGTACGGGTCATTGAGTTCCTTCTGCAGCTGGCGCAGGTACGAGAACTGGTACTTGTCAGCGTGACTGTTGTACGCCTCGACTAGCATCAAATAATCGTTACGAGAGTCGGTAGCCTTACGTTCTGTGGTCAGAACCTTGTGCTTAGTCTTGGAGAAGTTCTTCTCGAGATGGGAGTGCGTTTCGAACATGCTGGTTCTTCCGCCGCGCTGCTTGGCCTCGATGTGACTGAACTTCTGTCGGATCTCGCCGGCCTCCTTTTCGGACTCGTTGTAGTTCCTCTGTCCCTTAGAGAGCTCCTTGGCGCTAACCATTAGTTCGCCAGCCATCTGCTGAGCCTGTTCCTGACCCTTCTTGAAGGCCGCCTCGCGGGATTTCCGCTTCGAACGGATTACATTACAAACCTCATTCGTTAGAGTTTCGGATATTTTTCCCATCCCCTCAGCCAGGGCGTGGCAGGCTTCTAGAATAATCTTCCAAACGTCGAGAAGAGACCGCTCCTCTGCCTCGGGAAAGTCCCTTTCCCCCGGCAACTTCAGGGTGTACTGAGAGACGAGAGTCAGAAGTTTCTGACTGTAATCCTTGTCTAGAGCCGCCTTGTGTTTCGTGAAAGATTTCATATCGTCCATGAGCTCGAGGTCAAAAGTGAATTTGTGAGCTAACTTAGTGCACTGCTCGTCTAGACTGACTTTCAAATTCCGGACAAACATTGTTCTATCTTTCCTGGGGTGGTTGGGCGACGGAGGGGTGCGTAACTGGTTTGAAGAGGGGACTGTAATGTCGAGGAGGTCGTTTGACCGCGAATTAGAGGATGTACTCATTGTATCGTTTATATTTATAAGAATTTCTTCGTTTACTTTGATATAAGTTCGTGGCAAATGGTTTGGAAGAAAACTTTGACTTTTAGCTTTCCGAAAAACAAAATTATCTCTGATTCTCTTTTTGGAGTTTTGAATAAATTCTTCTTGTAAGAAGTTAGATTTAGGGCACTTGAACTGATCGAAACTACCTGTACTACCTATAATCTTCTTTCCAGACATTATTTATACAGAAGGGATCAGATAACTCAGCAGTTTACCTTACAGCAATGCAATACTCTTGTTTCAATAAAAATATTCTATCACATTGCTTACAATCAGATTTTATACCTGTTAGCTAACTTTAAGGTACGGCGCTTGATTTTGATAATTCTAAACCTATTCACAGGATTCTTTGTAAGGTTTTTGTGGTATAATTACTATTAATTCTTACCATTTAATAGAGGACATTACGTGAATAATTTGGCTCAGGTGAAGCTCATAATTATTGATTGTTTCCACAGACAAGACTTTATTAATAATTATGAAGGCACACATACCTACTATCCACAAATCTAATCATAATGCAAATGCTGTAGCAATTATGTACTGTGAATCCGTTAAAGGCAAAGTACGTCGATAATAATTTTTACAGACTCCTTATTCAATAACAGTCAGGTGATTTATTATGAACATTCCACTGACCAAAAAATTGTGTTCATAATAGAGAGATTTCATAATAAGCGAACTCAATTTAATACAAACCCTATGTAACTTGTAAATTGGGACCATAGGGTTTGTTCATAATAAGGAATAAGCTGACGAAATATTGTTTACAATAAGCAGACCTGACTGTAGTTATTTCGCCCAGTGGTTTTTGTATAATTGCCAGCTTTCTTATATTTTGAATTTCTATATTTATTCATAAGACTTATTGTATTTAGAACAGATCATATTACGTATGAGTTTAATGACGAAATTAACAGTTAAGTCGTTGGAAGATATTGGATTTAATGCTAGAAAAAAGATATTGAAATTAATTGCTAGAAATTCAGTGACGTTATACTTATTCTCCAAACTTGTTTGGAACAAATACAGAGTAATTATATATGTACTATTCAGCAGTTCTCCTAGTCAAATAATTATGTTATCTCAGGGTTTTTTTTAAGGTTGAGACCTTGGTGTAATTAATTGCTAGAAAATCTGTGTCGTTATTGTTCGAACAAGTTTGGAACAAATACAGAGTGATTCGTTTTATTTATTGTTTTAATGTGTACGTACTAATTAGATATGTACTATTCAGTTCTCCTAGTCAAATAATTATGTTTATCTTATTACGTGCACGTGACAATCGAGTTTGTTCCAAAAAGTGCAATATCCTGGAAATATCCGAAAGTTTTTATCAGAACAGAAAGTCCCCTCAGCACTAAATTAAAAGCCTTACTAACCAATTTAATTTTGGCAACCTTACTTTCTTTTTGACCGTATCGATAAATGCTGACTAAATACAGAGTTTGTACTTATATAAACTATTAACCATGGATTATAAAAAGAATTCATTCTTTCATTGATTTTACTAAGTATAGAAACAAAATAGTTATCGGAATTTACACAAATCGAAAATAAAGGACTGGTGTCTTGAACTAAGCTATTCCGAATTGAAATTTATCTGAATTAAAGTCGATAACATCCATGGTAGGACTGTATAAAGATAAAATCTGCACTTGTCAAAAATGTGTAGAATTCTGTCACAGCGAGTTCTGGCTGTACAGTTTAAAATTCATAAAATTGAAGTGAAATTGCCTTCTATGTATTCTCTAACATTGTAACTTCCTTGTATGTTTGCTCTGGTTTGTTTTTCAGAATAGAAACTAGGTTACTGTGTCCAGACTGCCCTCTCAAACTGAGCACAAAGCTAATACACCCGAATTCTATCTCGCTCCCGTGTCGGAGGGTTCCCATGCCCTCCCAGCCGTCCACAGCCGAGTCCAACTCTCTCCTGCCGCGCGTACATCGGCACTGGACCCTAGCATCTACACAGTGCAACTTGAATAATACAGTGTACTGTGTAAGCTACAGTGTACAGTCGAAACCGAAGTACTATTGAACCAAGGATATTACAGTACAGTGGATATGGTTAATCTGGGAACAGTTCTATTTATAGGAATGAAAAGTTATAAGAACATATTTTTCTACTCTCAAATGTTTGAAGGGGGTCAACCAATATGTGACAGACCATCCTTTTTGTATTACAAATAGGTAAAAAAATCGTGACATAAGGAGGGTTCTAATTTCCCTGGAATTAGCATTACCTAACGTTCGAATGCCCCTAAGCCTATACTATAGCTAGCTAACTAACTGTTGTTCTCCGACAGCATGTATCCCTGGTCCAGCTGTACAGCGGAGTCGGCTGTGCTCTTAGGGAGCAGCGTCTCTTCGTGACTCGTCTCGACGCTCTCTTCTTTCTCAAAGCCGACCTCCTCTCCCTTGAACACGTGGCTCTTAGACTTGTGCAGGATATTCTCAGTTATCCACTTCTTGTCTCTCGCGAGTTCGCTGGCCATGAGCCCGCGCAGGGCTCGTGGGTCGGTGCCGACTGCATGGATATCGGACAGGAAGATAGGAATGTTCTCCACCGTCGTGGGGTTGGCTCTCGTCAGGTCGGGACCGTAGAGCACTCGGTCCACAGCTGTTCCGTGGGGACTGTAGTTAAGCAGGTAGAATCGAGCCGTGACTCTGTCCAGGAATATACTCGCGTGGTGTCCCGACACGAATCCACAGGAGCCGTACTCACTCAGGTTTATGTTCATGCCAGCATCTGAAGAAGCACAGCATAATATGTATACAGTAGACACTCGTTAATACAGCGCCAGGGGATCGTATTAACCGGAGTCACTTGGATGCATTTGTATAGGAAAGGGAAGGAATTAAACCATGTTCGCTTTATCCGTGTTCGTTTACTATTGTACATCATCGGTTAACACTTTTCTAATGTATTTCCGACACTAGCAAAGCCATTTTTACATAAAAATCCACCTTTGCGAAGCCGGGTATATATGTAAATTTGAAAAGGTGTTGGCCCATATATATAATTACCCCCTTGTTTGTTGTTTGTTCGCTTGTTTACAAGTGTCATAATACTCCTTTACTCACCCATTCCGATAGAAAGGTTGCTGGAGTCCAATTCGACAGAGGGTCCCCTGCCCGAGAGAGGCAGCAGCACTCCTCGCGGGAGCTGCTCCTTCCGGTGCAGAGGAGCAGAGAAGTCGAACTCCATAGAAGAGGGCTCCTCTTGTTGTTGTTGTTGTTGTTGTTGTTGTTGTTGTTGTTGTTGTTGCTGTTGTTGTTGTTGTTGTTGTTGTTGTTGCTGTTGTTGTTGTTGTTGTTGTGCGTTGAATTTGGAGAGGTGCGACTTGCTGTCAGGGAACAGCTGTCTCAGTCGCTCCAGTGCTAACATCTCCACCAATTTGGGATCTAGTTTTGTGACATCAGGCGCTAAAAGAAATATTGAATGTAATTAGCGGAGCTGTAATACAAGACGGACCATGAATTAAATACAACTCACATATAGGCAGAGGTCTCACTTTTGGTAGCTTTTCAATGTCAGTGAACTTAAACTTTGTACCGAACGCGTTTGTAACGGTAACGCTCTCCTCGCTCTCCGCTTGCTGGAGAGGGTTGGCCTCCTGGCCGGAGTGTGTGTGGACTCTGTCGGACATGCTCGGTCTCGTCTGAGGCTTGAAGCCGTTCTTGGACCGCTTGACACCTTTCCCTTTCTGGGAGGGGCCCGGTTTGGAGGAGGGGACAGGGGGCGGGGGGACCGGCGGGTCCGGTTTCCTAAGCAGCTCCTCTACCGGCGGCAGCTCCGGCAGAGGAATGCCCGACACCTTGGCCCCGTCCTTGTCGGGGGCCCGCGGGGGGTACTTGTCCGGATTCAGAACGGACTGAAAGGCGTACCTCACCCTGAGGAGGTTGTAGGCTGCTTCCATCATCTCTCCGTCCACACCGAGCGTCTTGTCAGCCAGGATAGCGGACACGGCGTCCGGCCGCCTCTCGTTAGTAAGCTCCGCGACGGTGGGCTGTCCGAGGCTGCAGGGGGGCGAGGGGGGCGGGGAGGGGGCCTCCGGCTGCAGGTGCGAGTTCACAATATCCCTGGTTACCTAAGTACACAGTGTAGAAAGCATTGGATTAACCACACTCGTTTGGCAGGCTAAAGGTCACTATATCCGAAGTAGATTCAAATACTGCTACGGATCTATGGGTACAGTATAATGTCGTACAGTGGATACCGGTTATAAGAACATCGTCGGGAACTGCATACAATGCTCTTATAACCAGCATAATTTATATAGGGTATATGGCAACCGTTTTTCCAGTATAATATTCTTATATCTGGTATGTTTTTATATCCGATATCTACTGTATTAGCAATTTGTCTCTATACCCAATGTGTATATACCAATGCTTATTGGGAGATGGCGACTATAATGTAGGGACTCACCTCATCGTGCTCGGGGGTCCGGGGGACCCCGCATGGGACCGGCACCTTCATGTCGCACTCCGCGGCGAGATATAGCACCTGCTCCTTTGGAGTGAAGAGACATTCCAGCAGAGAGGGCGTGTTGTCATGCTGCAAGGGATTCTCGTAGAGACACTTTATGCTAGCCGGGATGACTGTCGGTTCTGGCCGGCAGTAGAACGAATACACATTCTTTCTGGTGATTATGTTGCTATGGAGAAATGCAGTAGTATTATTAACCTGCATAATCCGGAATTCAGCAGAACCGACACTGCTTATCCCAATGAGCGTCGGACTATGCATTATAACCTGCATAATCCGACAGTTTGGCAATCGGATATTTCCCTTATCCCAACGGGTGTCGGATTATGCAGGTTCTACTGTATTGTCCTATCCATGGTATTTATGTGTGCTAAATAGACTGACAGGTTCTACTGTATAATATCACTATAATCTACCTTTTAATAATATCGCAGTAGAACATCCGCTTCGCCGCCTCCTGATTAATCGGCTCCCTCAACATGTCCATGACCTCCAGGCGCTTAGTGACGCGCGGATGCTGGAAGTTCTCTGCGTGGTGGTGCGGGTGGCAGGGACACATCCATAGACGGGTCGGGGCCTGCGTCAGGGGCGGGTCCAGACAGTCCAGGTGGAACACCAGGGGACAGAAGTCGCAAGCGGAGATGAGTCCCTTCTGGGTAGTTCTAAATTATATTCGGAAGTAATGTTATTATTACAGTGAACTCCCGTTATAACCAAGTCGGATATAACGAAATAACTGCTTATGATTTTCCCCAGAGCACTAAATGCATTAATTATTATCCGCTTATAACGAATATCCGGATATAACGAAGGAATTTACAGGTCCCAAGCACTTCGTTATAACGAGAGTTGACTGCATACTATAGTTATTCCTCACTTGTTGCAGTAGAAGCATAACTCTCGCCTCTTTGCGTCGTCAGGATTCTTACTGGCTGGCATTGTGGACAGCTGTCTGGAAATATACACAAACAATATTAGTAATAATCCAACTGTTATACAGTGGTGTAACGTAATAGCAAGTCGCATTTGAATGAAATTTGCTTGTTAATAAGCGAGCTATTTGAGGAACATAATTTACATTAAATGTTCGCTTGGGGACTGAAAATAACTTGCTAATAGAGCAATATTGCTATTAGAGGAACACCACTGTATTTGTATAAACTGACCCGTTTGTCATTTTGGCGGTCTCCTTCTTGTCTCCGGGAAATACAGTGTTGGTGGCATAGGAAGCGGGCAGGGCGAACTGAGTGGAGTTCGTTTTAGAGAGATTGTGCGCCAAATCTTTCAGAATTCCTTTGTAACTGTTGGGTGCCTAATCAGGAATAAAATTACTGAGCATAAATGGGACTATAACAACTCACATTATTGTTCCTGCATTTCCTACATTTCCATTCTCCCTCTGGCAACTCGTCTGGGTCCACGGGCGGATCGCTAGTAACAAACAAATAAATAAACAGATAAACAAACAAACAAACAAACAAAGAGATAAACAAACAACCAGCCAACCAACAAACGAACGAACAAACGAACAAACAAACTAACAAACAAACAAACAAACAAACAAACAAACAAACAAACAAACAAACAAACAAACAAACAAACAAACAAACAAACAAACAAACAGATAAACAGATAAACAGATAAACAAACAGATAAACAAACAAACAAACAAACAAACAAACAAACAAACAAACAAACAAACAAACAGAGAAACAGATAAACAAACAAACAACAACAACAACTAACTGGCAGTAGAAGTGGAACGCGGCGGGACATTTATCGCAGCAGAGGAGGTCCCCGCCCTCTTTACAAGAGTCGCAGAATTCGTGATTAGACATCCTCCCTCCCTTTTTCCCGCTGATGACGTGTGCGTGGTAGTGGTGCCCCCCTCGGTGCTCCTCCTTGTTACTCTGGAGGCCCCGCTTTCTGCTGGCAGCTCTGCTCGTGGCGGACTGGTGCGGAGCTACCAAAGCCATTATTTTCTAGAGAAAGTGTTCAGTTTATAATATATACTAGCATGTGGAGTAATAGAATACCATATGACTATTTGGCTCCTAATTAGGACACACACACACACACACACAAGTAGAATCGCCAGGCGCCTGCCTATAATACGTAATTTGAAACTAAACTCACATCCAACACAAATACTGGTGAGTCTGTATTCATCTCTCTTCTGGAAAACTAGTTAGCTAATTGTAGGAATTATCAGATATTATATAAACTGGTATTGAAGTAGTTTATATATATACATAGATAAGATCGATAATTGAACGTATGTAGCATAATTAATAAGTTCCTATTAGTTCTTATATATAAGTATTCTTATTCGTCTTTCCACTTATTTTTGTAGATAGGCACATGCCCCATAATGACTCTCCACTCGGTCATGAATACGAACATTACAAAAACTGAACTTGTGTATAGCACAAGCGGTTTTATCCATAGACGAGCTTTCTCTATCGTGAGTGTTCCTGGCGAGAACTTTATTCCTCTCGGCCGGACCATACTAGTCAGATAGCTGTAGTTAGGCATAGAGCTATCAAGAGATAAGCTATTCTAATTAGGCTGCTGATTAAACCATAAATGGTGTTAAGTCATAAAACAGACCATTAAAATTCGCAACTGTCAAACGTAGAATAATTCGATAATCTATTGGGCAGGTCCGGATACGAAAACAGGTTGTGCTTAAACTGCTAAAGTAATTTAGGACCCATTCCATCTATAATAACCCGTTACTATTAATTAAGTCCTGGTTATATTTAATAAAATTATATAATAATAAATGACTAATTTTCTTCTGTGGGTTTGCTATTTCCCTCAACCGGCTTACTCTTCCCCTTCACGAGGCGAGTTAGATCCCGGATTACGCTGGTCCCGTCGATAACCCAGAAGCCGTACGCGAATGTTATGAGAGTCCAGCCGACTATGAATGACCTCCAGACCCTGAGGTTGGGCGTGGGGGGCTTGACTTGCATTTATTATATTAGCTTTCTAACGTAATTAGTAATTAATTAGCAGATAAATTCAACATGATTTACAATGTAAAATTACAAATCAATAATATGAATGAATATTTACAAATCGAATATCAAATTTACAACAAGCATTTTCTATGCACGATGGTTGGTCCGAACTCCCCGTAGTCCTCTAGTCTCCGCATGCAGACTCCCTGGAACTGGTCCGAGGCGGCTATGAGGGAGCCCCCCACCCAGCTCCCGTACCTCCCCTCCGGAGGAGACACCACTTCCAGCTGGCTGCCGGGCGGCGCTAGCCTGCCGATCTCCCTACGCATGCGTTCCCTCATGCCCGGGAACCCCGCGTTACCGCCCGACAGCGAGATGTGGCCGTACAGCCGCGGACGGATAGCCTTGTCGCACTTCATGACGGAGTCGTGTGCCAGGTCCTGAATGCCCGGCATGCTCATTCCCATTAGCGACGGGTTAAACAGCGGCTCTATGCAGCGAAACCTCTCACTGCCGAGGGTGACTGTCGAGCCGTCCGGCAGCTCGTACTGTCTCTCAAACTCATTGCAGGCGTCGCACCTGTCCATGTCTCGCTTGTAGTCTGTAGAGACAAACCCGAGTGTCTCCTTTATGTGGCAGACCTGTGTCCGTTCTGCCGAGGTACAGAATGAGTAGCCTCTCTCGCAGGATATCTTCATCAGATACTCAGTCGCGTCTCGTCCCGCTATGTCCATGCACAGCACGGCGTCCGACACCGTGAGGCCTCTGAACACGGGAACAATGTGAGTCACTCCGTCTCCCGATTCGATCGCCAGCCCCGTGTCTCTGCCAGAGGCGAACAGAGCCAGCTGGGGGGAGGAACGGATGTGGAGAAATGGAATGTCGAAGGTCTCAAACATTATCTGAGTCATCTTCTCGCGGTTAGCTCTGGGATTGAAAGGCACCTCGGTTAGCAACAAACTGTGCTCTTCTGGGCTGACACGCAGCTCTTCGCAGAACGTGTGACGCCACAGAGTCTCCATCCTATCCCAGTCGGTCACAACCCCATGTTCGATGGGGTACCTCAATGCCAGGACCCCGCGTTTGGATATAGCCTCTTTCCCACAGTAATTATCCTTTATCGAATTTCCTATGAATATACCAGGCCTGCGGGGCCGACCGACAACAGACGGAAATACACAGCTTGGCAAATCTTCCTGGGCGAATCCTGCTTTTATCCAACCAGACCCATTGTCAATAACAATGCTGGGTACTTTATCTGCAGACATTTTACAAATTCGCTACTATGGTTGTCAATATAATTCTCAATCGACAATGAAGAAAGTATAAACCTAAGTCAAAGGTTTATTAACTTTTGTAAATCTTGCGATAAATCCAAACTAGCAATGTCTGCAGATAAAGTACCTAGCATTGTTATTGACAATGGGTCTGGTTGGATAAAAGCAGGATTCGCCCAGGAAGATTTGCCAAGCTGTGTATTTCCGTCTGTTGTCGGTCGGCCCCGCAGGCCTGGTATATTCATAGGAATTTCTCTGAAGGATAATTACTGTGGGAAAGAAGCTATATCCAAACGCGGGGTCCTGGCATTGAGGTACCCCATCGAACATGGGGTTGTGACCGACTGGGATAGGATGGAACTCTGTGGCGTCACACGTTCTGCGAAGAGCTGCGTGTCAGCCCAGAAGAGCACAGTTTGTTGCTAACCGAGGTGCCTTTCAATCCCAGAGCTAACCGCGAGAAGATGACTCAGATAATGTTTGAGACCTTCGACATTCCATTTCTCCACATCCGTTCCTCCCCCCAGCTGGCTCTGTTCGCCTCTGGCAGAGACACGGGGCTGGCGATCGAATCGGGAGACGGAGTGACTCACATTGTTCCCGTGTTCAGAGGCCTCACGGTGTCGGACGGCGTGCTGCGCATGGACATAGCGGGACGAGACGCGACTGAGTATCTGATGAAGACATCCTGCGAGAGAGGCTACTCATTCTGTACCGCGGCAGAACGGGCACAGGTCTGCCACATAAAGGAGACACTCGGGTTTGTCTCTACAGACTACAAGCGAGACATGGACAGGTGCGACGCCTGCGATGAGTTTGAGAGACAGTACGAGCTGCCGGACGGCTCGACAGTCACCCTCGGCAGTGAGAGGTTTCGCTGCATAGAGCCGCTGTTTAACCCGTCGCTACTGGGAATGAGCATGCCGGGCATTCATGACCTGGCACACAGCTCCGTCATGAAGTGCGACAAGGCTATCCGCCCGCGGCTGTACGGCCACATCTCGCTGTCGGGCGGTAACGCGGGGTTCCCGGGCATGAGGGAACGCATGCGCAGGGAGATCGGCAGGCTGGCGCCGCCTGGCAGCCAGCTGGAAGTGGTGTCTCCTCCGGAGGGGAGGTACGGGAGCTGGGTGGGGGGCTCCCTTATAGCCGCCTCGGACCAGTTCCAGGGAGTCTGCATGCGGAGACTAGAGGACTACGGGGAGTTCGGACCAACCATCATGCATAGAAAATGCTTGTTGTAAATTTCTTTATAAATGGGGATATATTCATATTAGTTGTAAATAATTTTATATTTTATTATGTTTTGTTGAGCATCTTTATATAGACGGTCTTTAAAAGTCCATACAAACTAAGGTATAAATTTGTTACCGTCTATAAATTTTATAGACCAAAAGCCCCTGCCGTCTGGGTAATACTAATTTATATGTAAGAAAACCTGTTCTAGAAATAGACGGTCTACATATAAGTTATTTCTGTTTGTTATACTTGTTTGTATATTGATAGTAGTTACTCTTTATTTACTTTTGAAGTTCAATGAATATGTGTTAGCTGCCATGTCAGGGCTAGTATCATACAGCTACGACCCCAGCTCCGAACAAGAGCTATCGGATGTCTCAAACGAGGGCAAACAGGAGAAAAAGGTACAGAATAATTCCATATTTCTATTGAGTTTGTACTCAATTATTGTTTCTACTCCAGGTTCAAACAGAGAAACCAAGAACTGATTTAGATCGGTGAGTTATAATATTTATTTAGTTAGTGTCTACGAATTTAATTACAGTAGAACTTCGTTAGTATGAACACGGTTAATACGAAATTCTGGATAAAATACGAACACACTTTCAGTCCCTTTGAAAGCATTTCAATACAAATGAATTGGTTAATACGAATTCCGGTTAATACGAACGCATTTTGACGGTCCCCTGGTGTTCGTACTACGAGGTTCTACTGCATAAACCTGTAATAAAGTGTTTATAGATAGCATACATATAAATAGCTGCGTTTATAATATAATGTGTATGGGTTGTCTCGGGAATTCTAATGAATCTCCGTTTATTTCTAAATCAGCATCATCACTGGGTTTAGCTTTATCAATCTTATCCTGTTCTCTCTCTCTCCATCTCCTCTTTATTTCTAACACATTTTCCGACAGAATATCCACCTCGCTCGTTAGCCTACTTATGTGCGACTGGTGACTCTTTATTTCTTCTCGCAGGTGTTTGTTCTCTCTCAACTGAGACACAACCTATTTATACACAATTGGTTAAGGCAGTGGTTCCCAACCTGGGTCCACAAGATCTCAAATTTATACAGTGGATGTCGGTTATAAGTACATCGTCGGGAACTGCACTTAATGTTCTTATAACCGACATAAATTATATAGGGTATATGGCAACCGTTTCCCAACATAGTGTGCTTATATCCGATATGTTCTTATATCCAACATCTACTGTATTACTGTCAATGGGAGGGGGTCCACAGAATGTATAATATTTTCTATAGGGAGTCCACGGTTGGGAATCGCTGTGTTATTAGATAGGGACTGCATTAAGTATACAGATACCTGGTCGGGAGTATTCTTGACTGCGATATCAGTTATCTTTTGGTATATATTTATTTTCCGTCGGTTTTCCCGTTGTCTCATGCGTTCCTTCTCCTCCTCGATTGTCCCCTTCAGCTCCCTCACTTCCTGCTCGTATACCAGTCCCATTCTCGCCTCCTGGCCCTTTAGCTCGTATATCTCCATGGCTTTAAGAGGGTACTCCTTCTGCTGATAGCTAATTAGTCCGGACAGATGTCCCTGTTCTAACTTCACACTCTTTTCCTAATTAGAAAGGTTACAGTAGAACTCGGTTATAACGTACCCCCTTGGGAAAGGAAAATATGTATGTATTATCCGAGTGTACGTAGTAAGTACCCTACATAGAAATACATACTGCTTTATAAAATTGGTTAAAAAATAATGGTACGTACTAACCAAGGTACGTTATAACCGAGTTTACTGTAATACAGCTGTAAATGCCTGTAATATATTATAAATTTCCTCACTTCCTCTTCGAGTTTTCTCTCGAGCCTATCGATGTCTCCAGCTAGAGAATCACTGTTTGTCTCGGTCGCTTCTCTCGCGAGTTCCACTCTCCCCTCATACCCTTGTTTCAGCTGTGCTAACTTGCTCAGAAACAGATCGTGTTTCTCCAGCAGCATTCTCGCGTCTACATCCATCTGTTTGTCGGTCTCCTTGATCTCCTGCACCAGAAGCGAGTTGTCTCTCTCCAGGCCCTGGGCCCGCGCCCGCAGCTCAGCCAGCTGCTGGAGCTTATCTTGGATTACGGACTTCATAACCAGTTTAGGTCTCGGGTAGCTGTGGGAATTCAATTGTAATTATAGGCGACTCCGCTTAATAGAGTCACCTCGGGACCAGGTTACTTTGACCCGATTAAGCGAAGAAATCTATTAACCGGTGGCTCTATTAAGCGGAGTCGACTGTACATACATTGTACATATATCCTATAACCGCTATTAGGGGCATTTCAAACGTTACGTAACGCTTCCAAGGGGTGGGGTGGTTACCCAATGTGGACAAACATCCTTTTTGTTTTACAAAATGTCAGAGAGGTGTCTAATCTCGGGAATTTGTGTTACATAACGTATGTGTTACATAGCGTACCTCCAGGGGTGCTTCTTCTTCCACTGGTAGTAGCCTAGCTTAACGGAGCTGGTCCTGGGGAGGGCGGAGGGGACCCGCCCCAGGACCTCTCCCTGCTCGCGCGTCTCGGGCGCGTGGTGTCTGGCCAGACTCCCGGGCCCGTGTACCGCCACCCGCGGTCTCTGTTTGGAGCCAGCTGGCTGCTTGGTGTCCGCTGTGAGGCCCGCCCCGCTGTCCCGAGGGTGCGGGGGCTCCGGCGCGATGAAGAGGTCCGGGAGGGAAGTCCGGGAGCTCGTGAGGAGAGAAGCCGTGTTCATAGACTTACCGAACTGTTTGAACTTCCCTTCGTACTCCATTATATACGCTAATTACGTATGTAGTAATTTATAATAATTAATAAGTAGGTATTATCACTCTATTCATTGCTCATTTATAATTGTTAAGGGTTGAAACGAAATACCGGAATAATCCGGTTTGTGTTTATAGCTCACTGTTTGAGTTAACTGTAGATTTGTATTACAGAGAGCGGATAAGGGAGGAGGGCCGCTATGAGGAGAGCACTAACAGGAACAGAGAGAGAGAGAGAGACCCCGGGTATAGGAGGGACAGGGAGGAGAGGCCCACTCACAGGAGGCACCACAAGCATAGGAGACACAGGTATAACTGTACTACAGTTTATATATACGTACAGTATAAGACGGTTATAACGTACCTGGGTTAGTACGTAATAGTGTTTATAAGCAGTATGTATTTCTATATAGGGTAAGCTCGGTTAGTACGTACAATAGGACCTCGTTAGTAGGAACACCAGGGGACCGTCAAAATGCGTTCACCTTTCCAGAATTCTTATCATGCATTAACCAGTATCAATTGTATTGAAAATGCTTTTAAGGGGACTAAAATAGTGTTCGTATTAACCGGAATTTCGTACTATTAACGTGTTCGTACTAACGAGGTTCTACCATACTTATTTTCCATTCCCAAGCGAGTACGTTATAACCGAGTGTATACCTATTAATGAGTGTATGTATGGCAGACACTCCAGCTCTGACTCGGAGTCCCCGGAGAGAGAGCGGAGGGGGCACAGGAGGAGTCCCCCCCGCCGGTCCCGCTCCCCCATACGCAGAGACCGGTCCCACAGGCCCCGGCGCGACCGCACGCCCCCCCGGGCCATAACCAGCGCCAGGTCCCCTCCAGGGGACCGACACCTCGGCCGACAGGAGGGGGTCACTCCCGAGGAAAAAGTGGAGATTGCCCTGACTGCTATGAACTCCGGAGCCACTGTCCAGCCTGGCAACCCGTTTGGAATGTCGAGAGAGAAGTTCAGACACCTTCAGAGCAAGAAGAAAATGCTGTGGAGCAAGAATGAAGAGGAGGTGAGGACCATGGATACGCATATGTACTTATGTTATGTCTTAACAGTAGATACAGTTACAACTTAACAGTAGATACAGTTACAACTTAACAGTAAATACAGTTACAACTTAACAGTAGATACAGTTACAATTAGTTACGTTCGTTACAATAAAGAGATTGACTTGTAATTAGTGTCTAAATAAGGTAATTTGTGTATGAATAGAGTCTCTATTTTGACAGTTTTCGACTGTATATCTAGCCACCAGCGCCGCACCTCTCAGCAATAACAGCGACATAAGGTGAGCACACAGCTACTGTATAGCTAGACCGAGATAGCAGCAGACACCAATGAAGAGACAGTTCTTTTATGATGTATATTCGTATATTATACTGGCTATTATGCGTATATTATACTGGCTATTATGCGTATTTATTTACCAGAGTGTGTGTTTAGGACTCGGTCGTTAAGAGCACAGGACGCGTGTACGTAGCAGCGACCAGCTCTCTGCCTGTTAACCAGGAGAAGAAGGACAAGTTCTCTAAAATGATGGGTCTCAAGTCCCCCCCCGACTTCCCTCCCCCCTCCCTCCCCTCCCCGGACCTCGACAAGTTCGACCGGACCCAGGATGACCTGCAGAAGCAGTATGACGCGTCCAGAGTACACACACACCTTATGAAGGGGTCTGGGCTAGGCTACGGGAACTACTATCAAGTTAATTAAACGGATTAGTGTTGTGTGTGTCTACAATAAATAAGCGATCAGTTAACCTGTCAAATATAGCACTAAATACAGTACAACCTCGTTAGTACGAACACTATTTCAATCCCCTCCAAAGCATTTCAATACAAATATTAATACGAATTCCGGATATACAGCGAACGCATTTTGACGGTCCCCTGGTGTTCGTACTAACGAGCTTCTACTGTATACAGTACTATCTGCAAATGGTTAATTCCCTGCAATAACCTGTCCCGATCTGCTACCAGCTAGATCCCTGTTACCTTATATGGCAGTGTCTAACGGCCCCGAGTCCCCCTCCACTCTGGACCCCTACAGTCTGGACAGCTTCTCGTACGAACAGGTGCAGGCCTCTCCTAGCAAACTAGCTATCCTTGAGACCGTGGCGAGGTGCGTGGAGGAGACAGAGCTCAAGCTGAGGGAGAACAAGCTGGATGGACTCACAGCAGAGATATACATACAGCTGGGCCACTGGAACCTGCATCTGAGGGAATTCCAGAAGACAATATCGGCCTACAGCAAGTACTCTCTCGTTTCCGGTACCAGGCCTAATGACACTAAAATCCTATACGGCCTTGGCGTTGCTAACCTGAACCTCAACAAACTGGATCAGGCCAAACTACAGTTTAACCGCATACTCGAGCTAGACGACCAGTTCCCTAAGAAACACATGATATTCTACTCGCTCGGGAAAATACTTAAGTTACAGCGCAACTTCGATCAGAGCATTGAGTTCTTCTGCCAGATTCTCTGCTACCCGGAGCTGCGTGAGAGAGGGCTATTCCACCTGGCACACCTCTACATACTGAAGGGGTCTTATCAGGAGGCCGTACACATCCTGAGGGGCCTGCTGACCTCAAACCTGACATACGACACGCACCTGGCCTCCGGACTAATGCTGCAGTGGCTCCAGCTGCACTACTTCGCGTCTGTTCCCGACAACAAGATTATAACCCCCATCAACAGTCTCAACAATCAGCCGGGGTTCATGAACTATCTGTTCGGCAGAGTATTCGCACAGGTCAGTTTATAGTAACAGTTCTTAGACATTAATATGTACAACCCATTGCCATTGTACAACAAGTTTGGATAATCGAGGTTGCACTGTATAGTATACACCCTTCAAATATTTTCAATACAATGATGTTCGTTAATACAAATTCTGGATAAGGCGAACACATTTTTACGGTTCCCTGGTGTTCGTTCTAACGAGATTTTACTTTATATTATTTTTAACTTTCCTATTATTTTATAGCAGACCCAATATATTATCTTGCGTATAATACCGTAGTATACTATTCCAGTTAGGAGACACCGTGAAGGCCTTCAACTCCTACAAAAAGGCATTCGAGAGCAAGAGCTGCTCCCCCCTCATTTGGTGCTCGATAGGAATCCTGTACCACCAACAGCAGCAGGCATTAGACGCGCTACAAGCCTACATTTGCTCGCTACAACTCGACCCAGGGTGCACCCCCTCCTGGATAAACCTAGCCATTCTATACGAGGCCTGTGGACAGAACATAGACGCACTTCTCTGCTACAAGAACACGATTAAGTACTTTAACGAGACCCCCTCCCTCCTGAACACCTGGACCCCTGCTGCGCTGCAGAACAAAATACAATTCCTGGAGTCGCTTGCCGGCAGCAGTGAGAGTAGCCACTTGGCTCTCACAACCATGAGCAAGAACCTGCCGACTCTAAAGCTGGCTTGGTCCCTGCCTGTTCCCATAGAGCACATACATAAGGTCCGGTCTAGCGCAGACGAGCCTCTCCTCAGTCCCGAGCAGCTCTCATTCTCTGCCCCCGTGCCACCCCCCGCCACCTCGGAATCTGCCACTTCTAACACCTCTCCTCCTCCCGTCTCTTAGCTGACTAACCTGAGCCTGTCTGGTATTAAGCTGTGAATGCTCTATATTGTAATATAGTACACTCCGTTAATACGAACACGGATAAGGCGAACAAGGTTTAATTCCCCTAGCATGATTTTTGGAAAATTTGAATTTAGGAGCGCTAAAGTTTGGAACCTCTCTTATACCGTAACATTAATTTGTGATTAGGCGTATTAAAATTGGATCAGACCAGGATTAGGAGCGTATTTACAAATGGCTGTATAATACAAATGTATGCAAGTGACTCCGGTTGATACAAATTCCGGATAATACGAACAAATTTCGATTAACGAGAGTCTACAGTATATTATAATAATACCTATTGTCACTGTGTTGTTAGTAGCGTAGGATGGCCTTTAATCCGGAGGAGCTTAACGAGTTCCTGTCTGCCAGGAGCTACGTAGAGGGGTTCGTGCCCTCTCAAGCGGACGTGGCGGTGCTGGGGTATTTAGGCGGGACACCAGTTGACGCCTCTCTCAGCCACCTGCTGAGATGGCAGAGACACATCAGTTCCTATTCTGTGGGCGACAGACAGGCCTTCCCAGGGATCAAAAAGGTATGTATACTAGCTTATACTGTATGGTGTGTTATATGTACTAGCTTATATGGTGTGTTATATGTACTAGCTTATATGGTGTGTTATACTAGCTTATATGGTGTATTATACGTATAGTATTCAACTTAGAGCAGGTAGTAGTTATATCAATTTATTATTGATATAACTTCAAAGTAATTACGAATTTATAATATTTATCAAAATAGTACATATGTTTATTGGGAAAGAACTCAAATACACTGTTATATGGTAATATAAATGTTAGAAAGCTAGGAGACAGCATTTCTTGTTCCTATGTGCTACAATAATTATATTGTTGTTGTCGATTGCTACTCCATAAGGACGATCGAACTTCTGATCTCCAGGTAGCGCATCACTGTCGATAGTGTGTATTGGTTCTCCTTCTTTGCTGAATATCCTGATTCGATTCTTATCCCAGTCAGCTACAATGATATTCCCCAATCTGTCTATCGAGAAGAAAAAACTCCATCCAATCTCACTTTCTGGTATCAAACACCTCTCTAGCTCTCCTTCTAGGGAGAATATCTGTAGATGGAAAGGAGAGTCATCAAACATTACATACATTCTGTTTCTGTAGAGTTTGATGCTGTTAGTGTCTGTGTCGGATTTAATTTGAGAAGTTTCGAGTTTGATTCTTTTGCGGAATTTGAGATTGTTATCAAACACAATAACTGATTTGTTTAAGAGCTCACATGCGTAAATATGCGTGTTTTCATCGGTATCGATTCCCCAGACTAGATTATCTGTTTTAACTGACGTCACATATTTATTGTTTGATTTTCTTATCTTCGCTAGCTGGTTACTGCCTGATACGAAAATATATTCTTCTGTCAGAGCTATGCCAGCAGGATCTACAGCTGTTGGTATCTTGTAGAGATGGTTGCCTTCTTCTGTGAATACTTGAATTGTGTTAGCACCAAGATCAGCCACAAATATGTTACGTGTTGTGCTGTCAATCGCTATTTGACTTGGATTCTTAATTTCAGCAGGCCCTGTCCCTTCACGGGACCAGACAGGACTCTCTTTCAGAGAATAGTCCTCTGATATGAAAGGTCTCTCCTTCAGAGTCACAACCGTACACACCTTAATCACCGACTGTTCCAGCTGTTCCCTCTTCCAATCCAACTCTACCCACCCCACACTCACACCCCTTGATACCTCCTCTCCGATCCTATCTTCCAGCGTACGGAGATTCTTCTCGAGCACACCTCTCAGTTTGTTCTTGGTCAGATCTCTCTCTAGGCCTTCCCTGGCTGTGTCCAGTTCCTTGAGGGTCTCTCTCTTCTCTGCCAACTCGTGTCTCGCTCGTGCAACTATCCCATCCATCTCTTGCAGCAGACTGAGTTCTCTCGCTGCTAGCAGAGAGTGTAGCTGTAGGAAGTTACTCCTCGCGCTCTCTTTCTCTCGCTGCACGTGGCTAACCAGAGCCGCTAGCGCTCTCTCCAACCCATCAGCCCCCAGCAGCTCTCCTGCTGCCAACACGCGTGTCGCCATTTATACACACACAAACAATACTTGAGAATTTTAAATAAGTTCAATTTAGTTTTATAAATTCAAGATTTAGTCACTTGGATAAAAGTTTTTATAATGCCTACAGATTTATGGACAGTTATATTTGTACTAAATACTATAACTATCATATTACGTTCTAGAAATATACCTTAGTATACTATATATAGATATTACTATACGTCGTGGGCCACTTAATAAGTAGGAAAGTGTTGTTGCTTTTATCCATCCAAATAACTATCGGCTACCATTTCGTGATTTGATGTCGTGTTGCTTAGGAGGCTAGCGAGTACGGAATCAAGGCGCCCCCTACCAGTGAGGGGGCAGAGGGGGCAGAGGGGGCGGGGGCGGGGGAAGATGATGATTTCGATTTATTCGACGACGACGACGAGGATCCTGAAAAGCTGAAGGCGGAGCAAGATGCTCTGAAAGAGAAATTGTAATATATACTGTAGTATAGCATGCAGTGTTTCATACAGGATTTGCATGCTAGGGGGGGGAATTTGGGATATGTATATTCTTATGGGGGAATAAATTAAAACTTTGTTGTGTAAGTGTTTTTTCTACCAAACCCCTGTATGAAACCCTGACATGTACAGTAGAACCTGCATAATCCGGATTTCAGCAGAACTGACACTTTTCCTTATCCAATGGCATCGGGCTATGCATTAGAGCCTGCATAATCCACAATTTGGCATAATTTATCCGACATTTTTCCTTATCCCAACGGGTGTCGGATTAGACAGGTTCTACTGTATATCTTATTAATTATACATTTATATTCATACAGTATAATCTCATTAACACGAACCTTCGAAATTTGTTCCTCTTATCCGGAATCTGTATTAACCGGAGTCAATTACATACATTTGTATAGCTAGGCTAGGGGAATTAAACCTTATACAGTAGAACCTCGTTAATACGAACACCAACAGACGGATACAAATTTGTTCGCTTTATCCGGAGTGATACCAATTGAATAGCCATTGTAGGGACCTGATTTGTGGAACTGTTTGTTCGTCTTATCCGGAAATTCGTAATAACCAGGGTTGCCGTGGGAATGGAATTTCCGTTCCCATTCCCATCCCATTCCCATAGGAATCCTGTGGGAATCCCCATGGGAATCCCCATAGGAATCCTGTGGGAATCCCCATAAGGAATCCTCATGGGTTATTCAAACTGAATAGGGGAGTATAATATATACATAAAAACGAATTTAATTACTAGAGGAGATTCGTATCAATAGTAATGCCTATATTAATTAAGGATGACCTAATGAAACCATATTCGAATATCCCATGGGGATTCCCACAGGATTCCTATGGGGATTCCCACAGGATCCCTATGGGGATTCCCACAGGAGAAAATCTGATTCCCATTCCCATCCCATTCCCATGGGTATGGGGACCCCCATGTAATTCCCATACCCACGGCAACCCTGGTAATAACCGTGTTCGTAATAACGAGGTTATACTGTACTTCTTAACCGATATTCGCCTTATCAGTGCTAACTTAGTACGAGAGTTTACTGTAGGTAGTTAAACTGAGTCTCTATAGGATAAGAGAGGCCGAGGAGAGACAGAAGAAAAAGCAAGCGGAAGCCAAGTCTATAATAGTTTTAGATGTGAAGCCGTATGATGACGAAACGAAGATGGAAGATATTGAGAGAGTCGTGAGGAGCATCCAGATGGAAGGACTCAAGTGGGGCAAATCCCAGCCTGTACAAGTGGTGTACGATCTCTATAAGCTGCAAATAAGCGCAGTTATCTTTGACGAGCTGGTGTCCACTGATCTGCTGTGTGAGATTATCGAGGAAGACGATATAGTCCAGAGCACGGACATAGTTTCATTTCAGAAGTTTAGCTAGTCATCTGATAGCAGTAGCAATAGTGGATTAATTAGTCTGTAGTGGTTAGATATAGCAATTAACTATGCACCTGTTTGCTCTGTAGACGGTATTACCTTACCCGTTATAATGCAATTAGTGTAGTACTGCATGATAAGCAGCCAAACAGCGACCACAGCTAGCTCGGTTAGTCTCACGGAGGACACCTCTGCCAACCCGCCCCCCTACGTGCAGAGGTGCGTAGAGGAGCTGCGCGCCCTGGGCATAACTGTATCCAGACACAGACTGTATAAGGAGGTGGTCAAAGCGCACTCTCCAAAGGTAACGTAACTGTAGTCTAGTTACTATAGTACAGGCAGACTCTTGTTGGGAATATATTAAGGGACGAAAAAATTCCTATTTATTTAAGCAAACTAGACTTATACAAACCCAATGTAAGTTTTAAATTTGGGCCATAGGCTTGATCATAGTAAAAATTTCATATTTATTTTAAGCAAACTAGACTTGTACAAACCCTATGTAAGTTTTAAATTTCGGCCTTAGGGCTTGTTCATATTAACATTTTCATATTTATTTAAGCAAACTAGACTTGTACAAACCCAATGTAAGTTTTAAATTTGGACCATAGGGCTTGTTCATATTAAAAACTCATATCTAACAGACGAAAAATTATTCAAATAAGCAGACCTGACTGTATTGCAATTACAAACGTGTCTCAATATGCTTGAACTCTTCTCTGTAATTAGTTGCGTAAGAAGAGACGTATCGGCTTAGCCCTGGACCAGTACGAAGAGATAATGATATACAAAACAAAGCTGGGAGGAGTTGCTCTCACCTTGGAACTTCCCAGGTTAGCTATGCAATTACTCTAGCGTTATTAGTTATTAGCTTTATCCGGAGTTCGTATTAACCGGAGTAATTGTTGTTGTTGATGTTGTTATTGTTGTTGAGGTGTTACACCATGTTGTTGTTTGATGTGGTTTACAGTAGAACCTCGCTAATACGAACACCAACGGACGGTATAAATGTGTTCGCTTTATCCGGAGTTCGTATTAACCGGAGTTATACGCATTGACTAGCCATTGTAGGGACCTGATTTCGTGGAACTGTTTGTTCGTCTTATCCGGAAATTCGTATAAACCGTGTTCCTACTAATGAGGTTCTACAGTAGTTATTAGTGTGTTTATCTGCCGCTAGTTTGTTGGGAGAGAGCCTGCATTACCTGGAGGACTACCTGCACGTTAAGGGACTGTTCAGGAAGAGTCCCGCCGTGAGCAGACTCAGGGAGCTAGAGGTAGAACTGTTATGCTTATGGCTATAATAGGGAATCCCATGCATTTGTATTGTTGTTAACTCTCTCGATTGTATTAATGTACAAGCTGTTCTCTCCGCACTAGGCTATCATATATTGCACTGGAATAACTATTGCAATATACAGTTGAAACCGGTTTTTCTAACCAATGCTTTCATGAAAATAAAGTAACAAAAAGCCAAAGTTTAAATAAACCGATTGAAAATAAAACAAAATTGGAATTTCTTACACATATTTAGAATAAATAGTTAGTTAGAAAAAACCGGTATCTACTGTACAATATATATTGACTAACGGGCAGAAAACATGAATTCTGCATATAATACTGCATATACTGTAATGATACTGGTGTAATACTATAATACTATAATTAACACTGTATACTACAGGTGTCGCTCGCATATGGGAGGTCTCTAGAGGAGCTGCAGCCGCCGCCCCATGACGTAGCAGGGCTCGTAAAGTCCTTTCTCCGCTCGCTTCCCGACCCTCTCTTCTCGGAGCAGATAGTGTCCATCCTGACCCAGTGTCCCTCCCTCCTGCACCACGAATTGAGGGGCATCCTGCTAGCCTGCACGCTTCTGAGTCCCGCGAGTCTCCACTGTATGCAGGCAGTGCTCGCTCTGCTGGCGATGGTAGCGGAGAATTATACGGAGAATAAGATGAACAGGAATAGTCTAGCTGTTGTGATTGCTCCCACTCTCTTCTACAACAGACACTCTCTCAAGAAGCCGCTCAAGGAAAGAGCCATCACTCACAATATCATACGCGTTAGTGCTGCTGTATGCTAGGTAGTCTCTGTTATAGGAACAACAGGGGACCGTCGTATTATCCGCTAATTCGTATTAACCGGAGTCACTTACATACATTTGTATAGGCTAGGGGGATTAACCTTGTACTCCTTAACCGATATTTCCCCTGATCGGTGTTCCTATTACCGAAAGTCTACTGTATTCAATTACTTTTCCACTGTGTTAACTTTTAATATAAACGAGCCTTTAGTCTCAATCGCTTCGCGACAGATATTAACTTTAGAGATTGTAGATGCGAAATTCGAGATTAGCATACTTGTTTACCTAAATACTCGTTGGATTCTAACCTTTAAGTTCATTTAGATTTATCCTGTTTCTTCATGGATAATAACAGCATATATATTCTGTAGGTGATAGAGACTATGCTGAACAACCCAGAGGCAGTGGCCCTGGTGGAGATGCAGGGATCAGCTGATTGCGAGAGGAAGGAGAGGAAAAGAACCGGCTCTCTCTCAGGTGAGACACGCCACTCCCGAAAAGTTTATGCGAACACAGTCAGCATCCATCCGTTCGAACTCTAAAGGGAAATATACATACATACATTTGGTCGAATTAGCGAATGTTCGATTTATTGAACGGGTTGTATATGGTAGGGGCTTACAAGGGAAAATAAATTTGGTGGAATTAGCGGATGTTGAATTAACGCATGTTTACTGTATTACTCTCTCTGTTAGATCTGTTGAAAGTGTTTCCGAGGAAAACGAATAAAGTCCGTATTTCCTCCCAGCCGTACCCCGTAATAGCTAGAGGCACTGAAAGTTAGTTATAATTACTATGCAGTTATTATGGTACCAATTAATCTGATTTGTTACTAGACACCCCCCAGTTCGCGTCTGGGGTATCAGCTGACAACCCGCCCGTTATAAAGAGCGTCAGGGGGAAGCGACCCCTGGAGAAGTACAAACCGCTTCTGACGGAGGCCAAGCGGGCCAGACTCCTGGAGCAGAACGGCGCCATGCGGGAGGTAATGCTAAGGAGACAGATCCAGATAAAGGACAACAAACTGGTCAGAAGGAACGCGTTTCTACAAAGAAGAGGCATTCAGGACTTAGGTAATGACTAGAGTCAGGTCTGCTTTTTGTTATAATATACGAACACCTTTCTATTATGAATGGTCTCAATTTAACAACTTACATAGGGTTTGTATTAAGTTGAGTTCGCTTATTATGAAAGTCTCTCTATTATGAACACAATTGTTGGCCCCTTTAATGTCATAATAAAAGAACTTGATTGTATAAGTAAGTAGTTTATAAGCAATGGCTAGTGAAACCAGATATCAAATTATATTAATTAGTTGTAAGCTTGTTACTTATTCGCATTCAATTGTTGCAACAATACAATACACAGCGACAATCCACAATAGTATCTTGTTACTACGTAATAGGCGTTCCCTTTGTAGGAGTAGCAACAGACATGAGTATAAATACGCAGACAGCTGGTGTAAACACAACAACAGAGAATTTGCGAAAAGATAATACAACTCCTAAAATCCCTTATCCATTTGAGAATATCCGAAAGAATTTACAGTTCAAGTTTTCAGAAGAATATAATCCTGTTACGATATTCCCGATTCCCCTGAACACACAGTATCAGACTCCGATTAGTACAACACGTATACCAACGAGCTCTACAGTTGGTAACGACAACAACAACAACTGTACTAATCAACAAAAACAAGAGTGTTCCCTAGACTCAACAGGATCTCTATTACACGCTGACAGCAGTACAGATATGATGCTATCAAGAAGCGAGGAGAGTTTGGAGAACTTTGCTGACTCCCTCTTGAACTCCCATTCTGACATTCGTGCTGCGGAAACTCACGACTTCACAAGACAGACAATGACAACACCTGAGATCAGCCATTTCTTCGACAAGTCTAGCTATACCATTCCCAGGCCCGCCAGCGCTAGGCGAGTCAACAGACAGTGCGATTACTTTCAGTGTCCGGAAAACAGAGTGCACATCAACGACAAGGACGTTATTCTTCCCTCTTCTATCCACGAGATTTATATATCTGCTAGCGGTTGCTCCTCCACCCCTATAAACATCCTGGACAGTCCCCTCAGACTCGTGAGCTCCGTGAGAGCAGCCTCGGAGCACCAGGGCCCCCTCCCAACTCAGTTCGGCACCATCCCGCTACAAAGGGTGAGTTAACTAATCAGCTGTTATCACTGCTGCTCCTATAGGAAATGCAACCTATGTTATACGTACTATACACAGAAAGAATAACTTATATGTAGACCAGCTATTTCTAGATCAAGTTTATTGACGTAAATAGTACATTGGATGCCGGTTATAAGCACATCGTCGGGAACTGCATATAATGTTCTTATAACCGTTATAAATTATATAGGGTATATATGGCAACCGTTTTCCAACATGGTGTTCTTATATCCGATATGTTCTTATAACCGGTGTGCTTATATCCGACATCTACTGTATTACCCATAGACGTTAATTAAAGGGCTTTTGGTCTACAAATTTGTAGCATAGTTGTATGGGTTTTATAGACCGTCTACTTATAAGGAAGCTCATAGTTTAAAGATATTTACATGGTATAACTGATAGTTGTACAGTTATTTATGACAATGCACTCTTAGACGGTCCGCTTGAAAGACAGACCTATCCAAGAGGTGCCTAGCACTCCTCTCTTCTCGGAGCCGCCGCGACACGCCCACACAGACATCCCTCTCAGAGTCCGGCCCTACCCCGCCCCCGCCCCCGCCCCTGGCCCCGCTATCAGCTGTTCCCTCACAAACTCTGAGATATCAGCTGACACCACCGGACTCACCGACTCGGAGACCCCCGCCTCCTTCCACAGACAGCACGCCATCCGGAAGAGCTTCCGGAAGCTCCTCAGTCCCTCTCTCCCCTCTCTCCCCTCTCTTCCCTCCAAGAGGGACAAGCCCGACAGCGACAAGGACTCCTTCGGTACGTACACCACCTGCCTGCATAAGTATTGCTATATACTCAAATATAGTAGAACCTCGTTAGTAGGAACACCAGGGGACCGTCAATATGCGTTCTCTTATCCGGAATTCGTATAACCAATATAATTTGTATTGAAAAGGCTTTGAAGGGGACTGGAATAGTGTTCGTATTAACAGGAATTTCATATTAACGAGGTTCTACTGTATATTTATCTCTGTTTCTGTAGAAAAGAAAGAAAAATCTAAATCCAGCTCGAATCCTCCCAGCCTAAAGAAGAACAAGCCCCAGAGACGGTGGAGCCTAAGAGGAATGTTCAAGTCCCCTACCCCTCCTCGCCCAGTTATCCACACGACAGTAATCTCGTCTCCGATTCCCGTAAAGCTTCCCTTCCATCCGATATTCGCAGAGCGGGGCGCGCCCTACAAACAGGTCCCCCCTATAGTCAAGCGGCCCTGCACCAAGCGTACGCCCCCGCTACTCCACGTGGACTTCTCCCCAGCCGGGGTATTCCTTCCAGAGCTCACGCCAGTCTGCCCTGAATGGGTGGGCTCTCCTCCCTCCATCATTTCATCAGAGAACTCTGATATGACGTCATCTAGCGAGTACAAGCTGAACCCCCACTCGAAGGAGGACCCCCTCTCGGATTTGTTGCCCCCTCTGCCCCCTCAGCGCGACGCGACACACAACACAGTGGCCACTCCCTCCGACCTCACATCAGAGGATATTCTAAGAGACGACTCCTTCAGTGACACTTCCTTCGACACCTCTCCTCTCACGCTCGATGAGGAGTCTCCGGTTATTCTCTACCCATTCGTTGAGGCGTCGATATTCGCGAAACCGCACATGGGAGCCATAAAGGTGCTCCCCGATCTCCCGCCGCTGGCCCCCCTCAGACCCGTCAGGGGTCACCTCCACCCCGCGACGCTCCCCAGGAGGAACAAGCCGTTTCGCGAGGAGAGCCAGATCGAAGAGATTGACTCGGAAACCGAGAAGATGGAGGGAGACTCGATGTCTGCGGCAAAGCGGAGCTGCGAGAATATCCCGCGTGTCGAGACCAACCCTCTTCCGGACGTGGCCGACTGTGTTAAGCTATTCGAAGCCATGGCACGGCCAAACAGCGAGGCGAGGAGAGACCCCAACGTACGTGCCTCTTTCGGAGGATTCTATATGGACAGAAACCGCAACCACCCGCGGCTAATTAAGCGTGCTAGCATGCGGGAACCTGAACGAATTTGAATTGAGAAATATTCAAACTCAACTTTCCTACTCTCTACCTTAAATTTTTTAATTACACGCAAATCAACTGCACTCACTTGCACGCTTTTATGCACAAATAATTCTTACGGACAGTCGAGGGTCGAGATTTTATCCTCTGAATGGAGGCTGCACGGCAAAGCGATTCTATATACATATAGTGTTACTTATATTTTCAGAATTATTTCGATATTATACTTAGTAGTTATTTTGATAATTATGTAATATTAATGCAATTCTGATGATCCTTATACAAATAATATCGTATTTTCACAAATAATGACCCGGCGCTTATTGTATTCGTGAGCAAAATTTATTCTCTATTTTTTTTAATAATCCAGAAAATACTATTCATGTGGTTTCTAATGGTTCTCAGTGACAGTAAACACACCGAAATTGCCTAAATTAATGTAATTACACTTCAGTTACGTATCAACTAATCGGTATTAATTAAATTTAATCATACAAATACCGTTTCTTATTGACCAGCGCTTATTAGGGCAAGTACGGTATCTTCTAACAATACTATATTAATTGAAATTTAGGATTAATTTACAACAAGGAGAACAGAGATTACTTTACAAGCCCCAGGGACACATGATAGTTACTACTCGTGGCCAATTAATTTAGATAATATTTTCGTTTTTATTTTCAACAAGGGCTGTTCATGTCAGCTGTTAAACAAACTGCAAAACTTTCAATCAACGACTACTATATCTGTCCACCAATTACAGGTACGCATCAATATGTAATTACACGTTGTACAGGCATTATGTATTTACTCCCGTTATAACGAAGTTGGATATAACGAAATGGAGATTTTCCCCCCAGAGTACTAAATGCATTAATTATTATCCGCTTATATCCAATATCCGGATAAATTACAGGTCCCAAGCACTTCGTTATAACGAATTCACTGTATTTACTAATTAGATTCTACTGTAACATTAATAAATAGAAATGCCATTTTATAATTCCAAACAAATTACAGTATACTAACAGTGTAAATGAATATTCTCTTAATTGATAATTCCAAATAGATTCACAATCAATTCAACAGTGTTTATTAATCATTATAACATAGAATGTCGCAAATAATGCAAAGAACCAATTTAAAGCTGCTAAAATAATTTGAATTTGAATAAAGGGATTCATGGGTAGCATGGCAACACTCGATGGAATGTCCGATCAACTCGACAGCATCTCACTGCTCTTCTTGCCTCCGTTCTGTATCAGCACATCCAGTTCGTACGATTTATTCGTGATACTAAGGATACTCTCGGTATCTCCCTCGGAAATGTCTTGTGTGTCCTCCGGAGAATTCCCAGGCAAGTAGCTCAGCTGTTTGACTATGACCACCCCGTGGTTGTCGTGGTCCGCCTTCTTAAGAACGTCTTTGCTGTCCTCACGCACGTGGGAGCCGCCCCCGCCCGCGCCGAACCCGCCGCCCCCTCCTAGCAATGTTTGGAATAAACTCTGCTCTCTCTAATAGTCCACCAGAGGGCAAATGGGCCATAGTGGACAATTAGAGAACATGGACAATTACAGATATAGAAATAGTTGATTTGGACAAGTAAATAAGTGGACAATTAGAGAGAACAGACTGCTAAATAGATTGTAATTATGGGTTCTCAGTTTACAACTATAATGCAGTAGACTCTCGTAATACGTACACGGATAAAGGCGATATATCGGTTAACGAGTACAAAGTTTAATTCCCTTAGTCTATACAAATGCATTCAAGTAATTCAAGTTAATACGAATTACTTTATAGTAGAACCAGCGATTCCAAACCTCTTTCAACCGTGGACCCCCTATTGTGTTCTGTGGACCTCCTCCCATTGATCGTACAACTACAGTCTATAACTCATTATTACTCATACTCTATAACTACTAATAGCTCATACTCTATAACTACTAATAGCTCATACTCTATAACTACTAATAGCTCATACTCTATAACTACTAATAGCTCATACTCTATAACTACTAATAGCTCATACTCTATAACTACTAATAGCTCATACTCTATAACTACTAATAGCTCATACTCTATAACTACTAATAGCTCATACTCTATAACTACTAATAGCTCATACTCTATAACTACTAATAGCTCATACTCTATAACTACTAATAGCTCATACTCTATAACTACTAATAGCTCATACTCTATAACTACTAATAGCTCATACTCTATAACTACTAATAGCTCATACTCTATAACTACTATTAGCTCATACTATATAACTACTATTTCTTACCTGAGTATCCGCCCCCGCCCCCGCCCCCCAGGGACCCTATGGCGCCCCCGCCCCCGTACCCCGCGCACTCCCCCGCGTCTCCTCCGTTCATGAAGCACTTCCCGGTGGAGGAGTTGTTGAAGTAGCCCGCCCCCCCGTAGCCGTGAGACAGGTCTCGGATAACCGCGTCCTTTCCGTTGCCGCCCTTCTTCCCTCCTACAAGGCACTTATCAAAATATAGTCTCTCTTTATCTCTCTCTATATATATACAGGCGACTCCGCTTAATAGAGCCACCTCGGGACCAGGTTACTTTGACCCGATAAAGCGGAGAAATTTATTAACCGAAAATATTTTAGCCAAACTGTCATTCATTCCTATAAATCCTGTGAAATTTTGACCCGATTAAGCGGAGAAATATAATAACAGTGTCTCTATTAAGCGGAGTCTCCTGTACATATTACAATCAGCTGTTCCTACCTTCTGCATAGTACCGCCCTATACCGTTCCCTCCGCACTCCTCCACGCTCCCGTCCTGTCCGTCCGGATCGTCCTCGTCGTACCCGCGGGTCCCGCCGCCCCCTCCCGCCACTATAAGCGGGTTGTTCCTCCCGTTCACAGACACGAATGTGCCGCCCCCCCCGCCGCTGCTCGACGCGTGTCTCTGCGACATGCCTCCGCACAAGATCTCCAGTCGGTCTCCTCCCTAATACACACAGATAATACACTGCACTCATTGTATTATACACACTGTACTCATTGCATTTATAGTAGAACCTCGTTAGTAGGAACACCAGGGGACCGTCAAAACGTGTTCGTCTTATCCGAATTCGTATTAACCAATATCATTTGTATTGAAAATGCTATGAAGGGGACTGAAATAGTGTTCTTACTAACGAGGTTCTACTGAATTGCCCTATAACTCGCTATACGAATTGCCCTATAACTCGCTATACGAATGCCCTATAACTCGCTATACGAATTGCCTTATAACTCGCTATACGAATTGCCTTATAACTCGCTATACGAATTGCCTTATAACTCGCTATACGAATTGCCTTATAACTCGCTATACGAATCGCCTTATAACTCGCTATACGAATTGCCTTATAAACTCGCTATACGAATTGCCTTATAACTCGCTATACGAATTGCCTTATAACTCGCTATACGAATTGCCTTATAAACTCGCTATACGAATTGCCTTATAAACTCGCTATACGAATTGCCTTATAACTCGCTATACGAATCGCCTTATAACTCGCTATACGAATTGCCTTATAACTCGCTATACGAATTGCCTTATAACTCGCTATACGAATTGCCTTATAACTCGCTATACGAATTGCCTTATAACTCGCTATACGAATTGCCTTATAACTCGCTATACGAATTGCCTTATAACTCGCTACACGAATTGCCTTATAACTCGCTATACGAATCGCCTTATAACTCGCTATACGAATTGCCTTATAAACTCGCTATACGAATTGCCTTATAACTCGCTATACGAATTGCCTTATAACTCGCTATACGAATTGCCTTATAACTCGCTATACGAATTGCCTTATAACTCGCTATACGAATCGCCTTATAACTCGCTATACGAATTGCCTTATAAACTCGCTATACGAATTGCCTTGTCACGAATTGTCTGTATCCCGAATTGCCTTATAACTCGCTATACGAATTGCCTTATAACTCGCTACACGAATTGCCTTATAACTCGCTATACGAATTGCCTTATAACTCGCTATACGAATTGCCTTATAAACTCGCTATACTAATTGCCTTATAACTTGCTATACGAATTGCCTTATAACTCGCTATACGAATTGCCTTATAACTCGCTATACGAATTGCCTTATAACTCGCTATACGAATTGCCTTATAACTCGCTATACGAATTGCCTTATAACTCGCTATACGAATTGCCTTATAACTCGCTATACGAATTGCCTTATAAACTCGCTATACGAATTGCCTTATAACTCGCTATACTAATTGCCTTATAACTCGCTATACGAATTGCCTTATAACTCGCTATACGAATTGCCTTATAACTCGCTATACGAATTGCCTTATAACTCGCTATACGAATTGCCTTATAACTCGCTATACGAATTGCCTTATAACTCGCTATACGAATTGCCTTATAACTCGCTATACTAATTGCCTTATAACTCGCTATACGAATTGCCTTATAACTCGCTATACGAATTGCCTTATAACTCGCTATACGAATTGCCTTATAACTCGCTATACGAATTGCCTTATAAACTCGCTATACTAATTGCCTTATAACTTGCTATACGAATTGCCTTATAACTCGCTATACGAATTGCCTTATAACTCGCTATACGAATTGCCTTATAACTCGCTATACGAATTGCCTTATAACTCGCTATACGAATTGCCTTATAACTCGCTATACGAATTGCCTTATAACTCGCTATACGAATTGCCTTATAACTCGCTATACGAATTGCCTTATAACTCGCTATACTAATTGCCTTATAACTCGCTATACGAATTGCCTTATAACTCGCTATACGAATTGCCTTATAACTCGCTATACTAATTGCCTTATAAACTCGCTATACGAATTGCCTTATAACTCGCTATACGAATTGCCTTGTCACGAATTGTCTGTATCCCGAATTGCCTTATAACTCGCTATACGAATTGCCTTATAACTCGCTATACGAATTGCCTTATAACTCGCTATACGAATTGCCTTATAACTCGCTATACGAATTGCCTTATAACTCGCTATACGAATTGCCTTATAACTCGCTATACGAATTGCCTTATAACTCGCTATACGAATTGCCTTATAACTCGCTATACGAATTGCCTTATAACTCGCTATACGAATTGCCTTATAACTCGCTATACGAATTGCCTTATAACTCGCTATACGAATTGCCTTGTAACTCGCTATACGAATTGCCTTATAACTCGCTATACGAATTGCCTTATAACTCGCTATACGAATTGCCTTATAACTCGCTATACGAATTGCCTTATAACTCGCTACACGAATTGCCTTATAACTCGCTATACGAATCGCCTTATAACTCGCTATACGAATTGCCTTATAAACTCGCTATACGAATTGCCTTATAACTCGCTATACGAATTGCCTTATAACTCGCTATACGAATTGCCTTATAACTCGCTATACGAATTGCCTTATAACTCGCTATACTAATTGCCTTATAACTCGCTATACGAATTGCCTTATAACTCGCTATACGAATTGCCTTGTCACGAATTGTCTGTATCCCGAATTGCCTTATAACTCGCTATACGAATTGCCTTATAACTCGCTATACGAATTGCCTTATAACTCGCTATACGAATTGCCTTATAACTCGCTATACGAATTGCCTTATAACTCGCTATACGAATTGCCTTATAACTCGCTATACGAATTGCCTTATAACTCGCTATACGAATTGCCTTATAACTCGCTATACGAATTGCCTTATAACTCGCTATACGAATTGCCTTATAACTCGCTATACGAATTGCCTTATAACTCGCTATACGAATTGCCTTGTAACTCGCTATACGAATTGCCTTATAACTCGCTATACGAATTGCCTTATAACTCGCTATACGAATTGCCTTATAACTCGCTATACGAATTGCCTTATAACTCGCTACACGAATTGCCTTATAACTCGCTATACGAATCGCCTTATAACTCGCTATACGAATTGCCTTATAAACTCGCTATACGAATTGCCTTATAACTCGCTATACGAATTGCCTTATAACTCGCTATACGAATTGCCTTATAACTCGCTATACGAATTGCCTTATAACTCGCTATACTAATTGCCTTATAACTCGCTATACGAATTGCCTTATAACTCGCTATACGAATTGCCTTGTCACGAATTGTCTGTATCCCGAATTGCCTTATAACTCGCTATACGAATTGCCTTATAACTCGCTATACGAATTGCCTTATAACTCGCTACACGAATTGCCTTATAACTCGCTATACGAATTGCCTTATAACTCGCTATACGAATTGCCTTATAACTCGCTATACGAATTGCCTTATAACTCGCTATACGAATTGCCTTATAACTCGCTATACGAATTGCCTTATAACTCGCTATACGAATTGCCTTGTCACGAATTGTCTGTATCCCGAATTGCCTTATAACTCGCTATACGAATTGCCTTATAACTCGCTATACGAATTGCCTTATAACTCGCTATACGAATTGCCTTATAAACTCGCTACACGAATTGCCTTATAACTCGCTACACGAATTGCCTTATAAACTCGCTATACGAATTGCCTTATAACTCGCTATACGAATTGCCTTGTCACGAATTGTCTGTATCCCGAATTGCCTTATAACTCGCTATACGAATTGCCTTATAACTCGCTATACGAATTGCCTTATAACTCGCTATACGAATTGCCTTATAACTCGCTATACGAATTGCCTTATAACTCGCTATACGAATTGCCTTATAACTCGCTATACGAATTGCCTTATAACTCGCTATACGAATTGCCTTATAACTCGCTATACGAATTGCCTTATAACTCGCTATACGAATTGCCTTATAACTCGCTATACGAATTGCCTTATAACTCGCTATACGAATTGCCTTATAACTCGCTATACGAATTGCCTTATAACTCGCTATACGAATTGCCCTATAACTCGCTATACGAATTGCCTTATAACTCGCTATACTAATTGCCTTATAACTCGCTATACGAATTGCCTTATAAACTCGCTATACGAATTGCCTTATAAACTCGCTATACGAATTGCCTTATAACTCGCTATACGAATTGCCTTATAACTCGCTATACGAATTGCCTTATAACTCGCTATACGAATTGCCTTATAACTCGCTATACGAATTGCCTTATAACTCGCTATACGAATTGCCTTATAACTCGCTATACGAATTGCCTTATAACTCGCTATACGAATTGCCTTATAACTCGCTATACGAATTGCCTTATAACTCGCTATACGAATTGCCTTATAACTCGCTATACGAATTGCCTTATAACTCGCTATACGAATTGCCTTATAACTCGCTATACGAATTGCCTTATAACTCGCTATACGAATTGCCCTATAACTCGCTATACGAATTGCCTTATAACTCGCTATACTAATTGCCTTATAACTCGCTATACGAATTGCCTTATAAACTCGCTATACGAATTGCCTTATAAACTCGCTATACGAATTGCCTTATAACTCGCTATACGAATTGCCTTATAACTCGCTATACGAATTGCCTTATAACTCGCTATACGAATCGCCTTATAACTCGCTATACGAATTGCCTTATAACTCGCTATACGAATTGCCTTATAACTCGCTATACGAATTGCCTTATAACTCGCTATACGAATTGCCTTATAACTCGCTATACGAATTGCCTTGTCACGAATTGTCTGTATCCCGAATTGCCTTATAACTCGCTATACGAATTGCCTTATAACTCGCTATACGAATTGCCTTATAACTCGCTATACGAATTGCCTTATAACTCGCTATACGAATTGCCTTATAACTCGCTATACGAATTGCCTTATAACTCGCTATACGAATTGCCTTATAACTCGCTATACGAATTGCCTTATAACTCGCTATACGAATTGCCTTATAACTCGCTATACGAATTGCCTTATAACTCGCTATACGAATTGCCTTATAACTCGCTATACGAATTGCCTTATAACTCGCTATACGAATTGCCTTATAACTCGCTATACGAATTGCCCTATAACTCGCTATACGAATTGCCTTATAACTCGCTATACTAATTGCCTTATAACTCGCTATACGAATTGCCTTATAAACTCGCTATACGAATTGCCTTATAAACTCGCTATACGAATTGCCTTATAACTCGCTATACGAATTGCCTTATAACTCGCTATACGAATTGCCTTATAACTCGCTATACGAATTGCCTTATAAACTAATACGCACCGACAGGAAGAAGTTGGCAGTGATGTCGGCTCCACATCCGCCCTTAGACATGAGTCCGTCTGCTGCCTTGGCGCCCTTGGCCTGTATGACGTAGGTGCCGTCCATCGGGATTGATATGTCCACTATCTCGCCTACAGGACACATTCCATTGACACATACCCGTAGCTAGAGAGAGCCTGTTCTCACCTGTGTAGCCTATCTCTAGGGGGAAGTCCTGGAATGCTCCGTCTATGTATTCGGACCAGACCCCCCACCCGGCGAGGTTCTCGGATCGGACTCTAAACTTGTACCTGGCCCCCGGACAGAGTCCGTCGATGCGGGCCTGGCCCCCTCTGGCCCCGTCCATCGAGAAGGAGCAGGTCTGCGACTCGGCCAGTAGCACCTACGTACTAGCTTATATATACCGCATTCCAATCGTACGTGCTAGTATCAGCTTAAATACAGTAGAACTCAGTTATTACTTACTTCGGCTTATACGTACTAACTTGTATAAACAAAGTTTGTCAATCTATATGTATCTCTATAGTGTCAACTCGGTTAGCACGTAGTACGTACACTTGGATAATATTAATACGTACTAATTCTTCTCTCCCGAGGGTACATACTAACGAGTTATACTGTATACCGCATTCAAATGGTACATACTGTTGCGTGGCTAGATAGCACTTACCTCTACTGATCCCCTATTGACAGAGGGCACGAACTCCCGTTCTATTTCGTAGCGAGCCACCCTGCAGTCGGGCGGGTCCCACTCCAGGTAGAAGAGTCCCTTCTTGTGTACGCAGTTTATGTTCGTGGGCACAGGCCCCCCGCCCACCGCTCCTGGAAACAACAACAACAACAAATAAACAACTCTACTCCTAAACAAACAATATACGTACTATACTCCTAAACAAACAAATAAACAAACAAACAATATACGTACATACTCTACTCCTAAACAAACAAACTAACTAAGTAACTACAGTAGAACCTCGTTAGTAGGAACACAGTTAATACGAACACTATTACAGTCCCCTTCAACGCCCTTTCAATACAAATGATATTAGTTAATACGAATTCCGGATAAGGCGAATCCCCTGGTCTTCGTACTAACGAGGTTCTACTGCAAACAAACAAACAAACAACAACATACCCAGATCATCTAGTTGTCTCAAGAAAGCTTCATCCATCATCACGGGTATCCCTGGTTGCACGAGAGTCCTTAGGTGACTCGAGTTCTCCTCGCTCAGCACGCGCTCTATGGCCTGAATAGCGCTGTCGCTGTTAGGCAGGAACTCTGGCGGTTTCTTCTGCAGGAGGATATTAGCCATGTCGTTACAGCTGGCTACGCTTGAGGCGGCAATGGCCAGCTGCTGCTGCTGGCTCTGTAGCCGCTCCAGGCGAATGCTGTACTCCTGCTCGACCGAGTTCATAAGCACTGCTCGTCTTCTTTGCAGCGCAGACTACAATGCAGAGAGGTATAATAGCAAGAGTAATAGCAAGTCGCTTCTTGTAATAGAAAGTCGCATTTCGCATGAAATTAACTTGTTATAGGCGAACTTGTTATTAGAGGGACATAATTAACATTTAATGTGCTTGGGGGCTGAGAATTACTTGGTAATAGAGCAATAATATAATTATACTATTACAAAAATTGTTAATTGGCGAACTTGCTATTAGAGGGACAAAATTATCATTTAATGTTAGCTTGGGGGCTGAAAATTACTTGCTAATAGAGCAATAATAATACTATTAGAACAATTACTATGAAACGAACTTGCTATTAGGGGAACAAAAATTAACATTAAATGTTTGCTTGAGGCTGAAAATTACTTGCTAATAGAGCAATTACTATGAGGGGAACACCGCTGTATTATAATGGTAACATGACTCACTTCGTATTTGGCTATATCGTCTCTGATGGTCTTGAGGGCGGAGTCAGCTGACGGCCTCAGGTCTGCCAGGATGTTCTGCATCTCGTGTCTGGCTCTCTGCACCCGCGTGGTGTAGATCCCCAGGCGCTGCAGCAGGAAATGCAGCTTAGCTCGTCGCCGCTACACAGTGGAAATATAATAATGTCTGACACATAATAAAGCTGTATAATATAAGTCCCTGTATTTGTATGATATAATACTGTATAATACCCTGTATAATATAATGCTGTATAATATCCTGAATCTAATATTACAGTGGATTTAGGGTATTATACAGGACTAGAATTGAACACTCCTAAGGTCACTAGAGTATGAATTTGATACACCTAAAAGGTTAGTTTGTATTATAGTTTTGTATTACACTATGGGGGTTTCGGCAGTTTTATAAAACCCTGTATCCGACCCATAAATCGGAATCTTACCTTGACTGCGTCTGAGAGAGGCTCTAACTTAACAGTGAGGAGTGTATCTTCCTGTGTATTCGTACAGTGCTGGCATAGAAACAGATTCGAGTTTGAGTCAAAGAAGTCTGCTTTGAATCCGTGCTTGGAGCAGGTAATGTCTGAGGGGGAGTTGCTGCTCATGTCGGAGATAAGCATTGGTTTGTGCGTCCGCGCTATGGCACTCGGTCTGTCGTGTTCGTCAACGGAGCACTCTTCGCACAGTTTGAAACCTGAAAACAATCCATTAGGCACAAGATTATCCGCTGTAACATACTTAGTGATTCCACATTATATGGCTACAGTAGTATCTCGTTAATAGGAACCAGGGAACCATCGAATTTGTTCATATTACCCACGGAATTCGTATTAATCGGAATCACTTGCATGTATTTGTATAGGCTAGGGCAGCGATTCCCAAACTTTTTCAACCGTGGACCCCTATAGTCATTCTGTGGACCCCCTCCCATTGACTGTAATACATCTTGTGGACCCCAGGTTGGGAGCCACTGTATAGGGGAATTAAACCGATATTTCGCCTTGCCGTGTACCAGTGTATTATACAGCCATTTGTAAATACGCCTAAATCACAAATGAATGTTACGGTATAGGAGAGGATTCAAATTTTCGCGCTCCTAATTAAAATTTTTCCAAAAAATATGCTCCAAAAGGAGCGTCTCCCGCTCCTGTATAATCCCTTACCGTATTCCTACTAACGAGAGCTAGTGTACTATAAGCTACGCGGTATAGGTTCCTACTAACGAGAGCTAGTGTACTATAAACTAACGGGCTGTATAGGTTCCTACTAACGAGACCTAGTGTACTATAAACTAACGGGATGTATAGGTTCCTACTAACGAGAGCTAGTGTACTATAAGCTACGCGGTATAGGTTCCTACTAACGAGAGCTAGTGTACTATAAGCTACGCGGTATAGGTTCCTACTAACGATACCTAGTGTACTATAAGCTACGCGGTATAGGTTCCTACTAACGATACCTAGTGTACTATAAACTAACGGGCTGTATAGGTTCCTACTAACGAGGAGTATAGTGTACTATAAGATACGCGGTATAGGCATATAGGCATAGGTACCGTTGGGTCCGCAGAGACTGCAGAACATGATGGCCTCGCGCTCGCTGCAGGACTGACAGAGCAGCAGCGCCTGCCCCGGGAGGTTGTCCGAGGCGTCCACCAGTGCGTAGTTAATGGGGAGCCCCGAGAGCAAGTTGTTTGGCAGGGCGGTTATCTTTCTGCAGGCGGGGCATTCTATGGTGTTGTGTGCCACTAAGTGGGAGAGACACTTCGAGCAGAAGGTGTGTCCGCACCCCAGGACACGCGGCTGTTTGTCGTTGGAGCCAGAGAACATTTCTGAGCAGACACTGCACTCCAAGTTAGGCAAGGAGTTCTTCTCCAACCCACTCTCTAAGATACGCATTATAACAGCTGTTCGCCTAATAGCAAGTCGCATTTTGTATGAAATTTGCTTGCTAATAGCGAACTTGCTATTATAAGAACAGAATTAACATTAAATGCTCGCTTGGGGACAGAAAATAACTTGCTAATATAGCAATATTGCAAATAGGCGAACTCTACTGTAATGTTGTTATTAGTGTATTTACCGCCAATTGATCTGCAAGAAGAGAACTCGAATGGTAGCGTGTTGTAGGTGTGGGAGAAGTTAACTCCTACGTCCGTGGGAATGGTGATAGGGGAGTTCTTTGTTGGAAAGTTAGCTTGGATTATTCTTGTTCCGTTTGGTTCGCATCCCTAATAATAATGTTTTAAATTTCAGGAGATTATTGATTTGGTTAATTGGCGTGTTAATACCAACCCACATAATATCTGGTTATTTATTATGGAGATTTAGGTATCAGTATTTCACCATTCCTAACTACCACACCTGCCACTCCTACCATAAATGAATACTGGAGTATTAACTTACACCTCTAAGTCAACGCCCTTCACATTCTACAATAATTATATTCCTTTTCTGCTGACTGAACCTTTAATACGATTTATTCTAATGGGAATACAGTAGATGTCGGATATAAGCACACTGGTTATAAGAACACTATTATGGAAAACGGTTGGCATATACCCTATATAATATGTCGGTTATAAGCACATTAAGTGCAGTTCCCGACGATGTGCTTATAACCAGTGTATTATACAGCCATTTGTAAATACGCGCCTAATCCTGGTCTGATCCAATATAAACAAGTCAAAATCACAAATTAATGTTACGGTATAGGAGAAGATTCCAAATTTTCGCGCTCCTAAATTCAAATTTTCCAAAATTCATGCTCCAAAACGAGCGTCTCGCGCTCCTGGATAATTCCTTGCTTATAACCGCCATCCACTGCATAAGAACTATTAATTAATTTTAACGTCTGGTAAATATTATACTATCTGTAATTTACAATAATATATTTTGACATTATTACGTCCACAAGACGAAACCATTTGGCTCGATATATAGAAACAAACTTACTATATACTACTGTCAATATCTGTTTGATTTAATTATAAAAGGATCGGTTCGCAATACTTATTATTACAAGACCACATAAGGCCCTATATACGACTCACTCTGTATTCGCTGCCGCTGTGCGACCCCTCTGCCCGCGTGGAGGTGCACACACTCATGATCCCGTTCGGGAGTCCCGCCAGGGGGCCGGGGGCGCTGCAGGGGACCAGGGGCGGGGGGTGCGAGAACTCGAACAGCTGACTGGAGGGCGGGATCAGCGCGGTGCTGGACAGCACCAGCTGGGGGTTTGAGATCAGCTGTGAGTGGAGGAGGCTGCCGGACGGGAGGGGGGGCAGGAAATGGGGGTTCGAGGGGATCTGGCTGACCAGACTAGGGAGCGTGGTCGGAGGCATAATTTGATCCACAACTGAGTAGTGCGCTGCGAGGTTGAGACTGGGAGATAACTGCATCTCTGCTTCGGAAATACTGGACACCTTTTGGTAGAACAAAGTGAATACTTATATAGTAATGTCTGGGCCTATTACACCTATAAGGTGTATCCTAGCAGTAATTTACAAGGTAACTTTAGAAAAGTGTTCTAGCATTTGCATACATTTTCTACACTTTATGAGCTGTGCCTTGCTTATAAGCTTACTAGGAAACTGCTACTATATATACGGGTATCATGTCTTATATGTAATTATTCAACTTAGAATTGTTATGAAATCCAATCTTGTCAACCCTGCACCCAAAAGCACACCCATTCTATAAATCGGCATACCTTTAACACCTGACCGTAACCAGGGTATACTATTATACAAACGGTCAATTTATCATACTATCGGAAATACCAGTAGCTTTGAATTTTGTATCGTCTCAACCACAATTATTTGTGAAATATATAACTAAAGCTGTCTTATCCCAATCGAACATTTTCTTTGTTTATACAAGAACTATAAACTGAAGTGTACAAGATTATCAGATTTGAATTATATACGTATAGTATATAGACTAAATTTCAGTGTATTATACAGCCATTTGTTAAATACGCTCCTAATCCTGGTCTGATCCAATTTTCTTACGCCTAGATCACAGATTAATGTTACGGTATAGGAGAAAACTGCAAATTTTCGCGCTCCTAAATTCAAATTTTCCAAAAATTATGCTCCAAAAGGAGCGCGAGACGCTCCTTTATAATTCTTTATATATAGTATAAAGTGTTGTTATAGTGATTAATAAATCTCGGTATTTATGTATCCGCGTGTATGTGATCACACTTGGCTAAAATTCACGTGCAAGATATTGGAACTAAATCGGTAAACTTATTTTCTAAAATTGACACCTGACCAATATGAGGTGATAAACAGCATTGCGAGCAATTTTAATTTTAATTTATTATTATTCGGATAGATGCAAGTGCCAAATTTGTCCCAGCCTTGCAGACAGGTTCACTTCAATACAAACTAGTTCGTCACAGCACATAGGCATTATTAGTCCTGTAAAACCGCTTGGGAATAAGTAATTGGGGCATAGCAAACTTCCATTTATTATACGTGTAACAACTAGAGACATTACAAATGTTTTAGCAAATTGTTTACAGGACCCGTGGAAGCGGTCAGGCCGGTCAAGTCATGGCCTAACCACTTAATAACTGCTACCGCCGGGCCTGGTTTATACTAACAGAGGGATTAGATCAATTCTAGCGCGCTTCTACAATAAACCAATTGTACGAAGGGCCTACTTACATATCTGCCAACACCTTTTCAATATAAATCCCGTGTTAGCGGAGGGGAAAATGAAAAAAATGACCTTGCCTGTGCCTGAAATTATATTGGAAAGGCTGTAGAAAGTATTCAAGTAATTCCTTGTATAAAGAGTTATTGAAGGAAGTTCATAAAACAAAGTACGTATAAACACGTGCCCTCACCAAGTTTGTCTGGCTTGTAGTTAGTGGCAATATCTGAGGAGCTGATGGGTTTGAAATTCTTCTTTGATTCTGAGCGATGAGGTGCGTTTGAGATAGAACTGTCTCTTCTAGATGTAAAGCCATTATTCTCTCAGTTATAACTATCACTGCTAATATTATCTAACCTCTGGGAATCTATACAACTAGTCAGGAGCCATATCACTAAGGCCTATTATTATTTGCTATTCACCCTCTGCTACGTAGCAAATACATATGGTGTAGAATGCACAATTATACTATGTCTAAGCTGTCACGCCATAACCATGCCTTGCATTCTGGTCTAACAGGTAGGACGATATTGTTTGAGGCTGAACAGTAGCCACTATTCCTGATCAGTAATTAGACCTCGTTTCTAAATAATAATATTTCACTAAAATAATATTATTATTCGTGTAAGCTGTTGTTGAGAGATTTGGAATAATAGGGCGTATTTGGGGTATTTCTAGTAACGGGCTAATGGGTAATGCATTTCTGTTCCCTCTCGATTCCCGTAAACAAAGTATTGTGTACTTGTGTAAGGAAATAATGAAGTACAGTAGATGTCGGATATAAGAACACACTGTTGGAAAACGGTTGCCATATACCCTATATAATTTATGTCGGTTATCGCGGTTATAAGAACATGCCGGTTATAAGAACATTATGTGCAGTTCCCGACGATGTTCTATAACCGGCATCCACTCAAACGTAATCGAGGCATACCAAGAAAATATAAGGCTTTAGTGAGGTTATACTTATAACCTTGAAATTTATAAAATGACTGTTCGTAACTTCGTATGTGTTGCTACCATGGATTGAATTATATTCTTAGGTGCGGAAGTAGGAGCTCAAAAACCGACATTCACATCAGTTCGCGAATTATCTCCCAACAACACTAAGGATAAAGTTATCAAGGAGGGATTGGGGGACTATCTACCCAATATTCCAGGTAAATTTACAATTTATATCTACATTTTGTTTGTCTAAAATCAATTGTCTGAATAGTTAGATTACTCTATTAGCAAGTTATACTAACATGCATACCCTACTAAAAAGCATACTGAAGCAAACCCTACTATAGTTAATAATTGAATTGGGAAAATGTAATTAGTAATTGATAATATCCCTATTTTATTCCTTGTAGGAAACTTGAATTCACCTGGACCTGAGGATTGGAGGTATGTACCTATTTATTGCATTCCTAAGCGCCTCTAGGTTGTATGGATAATAATATACTTTCTTAGTTTACAGTATCTGATTGCCAACCCGCCGAGGGGGGAGATGGAACTGTCATTCTTCTCCGGAGCACAGTTTATGGGGTTTATCCTCAAAGAAGGAGAGGTAGACATAAGCCTATATTGAAGAGAATACTTGTAATACTAGTACAGTGATATCTCGTTATAACCAAGTGCTTGGGACCTGTAAATTCCTTCGTTATATCCGGATATTCGTTATATGCAGATAAAAATTAAGCATTTAGTGCTCTGGGGGAAATTTCCATTTCGTTATAAGCGGTTATTTCGTTATATCCCGACTTATTTATAACGGGAGTTCACTGTAGTTCTCAGTAGAGCTCGGTTTTTCCCAAAAATAAAGAGCTAGGCTTACTTTATAAAGGTAAATTTGAAAACTGTTAAAATTACCTTAGAAGTGTCTGAAGTTACAATTAGAAAACTGATAAAATAAAATACAGAATTGAAACCTAGCTATTCGCACGAGAGTCAGCATAGGAGTTTACTGCATACCCGTTTAGCCTATACCTGATCATTTAAGAATGGAGCCTTCCTCATCCGGCACTGGGGGCGAGAGAGTTAAGAAAAAGCACAAAACTAAGAAACACAAAGCAAACCAACATTCCTCTCTCAATCATCTGTTAGACAAAATACCGCCGGACACTCCAACAGCAGCGACGCACGGAGACAACAAATTAGATCCACTGTATGGTACGAATATATCCATATACTATTCTATATATTGCTATATTGCTATAGGCTGTATATTCATATTATATTCTGCTGTAGATGGGGAGGTTTCAAGAAAGAAAGATAAAAAATCTGTGAGTTTTCCCTTCTTTCACAACTTATTTATTTATATAGTTGTTGAATACAGCGAACTCTCGTTATACGGAGTCAATGGGACCATCCCACATTGAATTACTAACAATTCGATACGAATAATACCCAATTAATGTATCTAAATGTCGTTATTCCTTTCAAATCCTTTGATTTAAGCAGAGTAAAATCCGTCTGAGGAATATATAACATCGATATAAGCGGGTATTTCGTTATAACGGGTGTTCATATAACAATTTTGTTGATAGAAAAAGACAAAGAAAGGGAAAAAGGATGAGAAAAAGAAAAAGAAAATGCGATACAAAGATGACGACGAAAGACCAGATAAAGTTCCCTCTCATTTAATACAACCTTTTCACTCACAACCACTTAAGTGAATAGGAATGTTTCTTTCAAACGGCCACATTAATTAATGCTTCTCTACAAATGAAGGTTCTGCTCGACTCTGCTAATTTGCAATGATTTAATTAATTTGAATTAGTTTGTATGAGCTGCAAAGAGGCTAGTAATTATACCACTGATTCTTTTAACTTGTGCTATGAAAATCGTTAGTAAAATACTGACAAAGACAAACGTGTGCCAAATATCTAAATTACAGTGAAACCTCGATTATCCGAACTCGTTGGGAAATGTCAAAATGTTCTATAATTTAAGGCGGAACTACGTAATAACTAATAATGGAATACATTTGGACAAAACATGTGTGTTCGGATAATCGAAGAATTCAGTTAATTGAAGTTCGGTTAATGAGTTTGCACTGTATATAACTTCTATATGCTGTTTATATAGAACAATTGATAACACACTAGTTAGTATGTCCCAGATCAAGTTTAAGGAATGGAGTTTCCACAAAGCCTCTCAGGTTATACCGCTGGCTCTGACTGATCCCAATTCAGATCGTCCCAAGCCTCTGGACTTCTTCACTCTGGAGTGGGGCGAGACTTTTGTCCCCAACTGTATGCCCCCTGACCCCATAGAGCCTGTCCCGGATATATCAGTATCGGACTTCCAACCGTACTTGAAATACACTGCAAAGATACAAAGGAAAATTGTAGCAAATTCGCGACGAAAACCGCAGAAAGATCAGCTGTCACGAAACGGTTTTAAGAAAGAATCATTTGAATCGAACCAAGCTGAATTCTCTCGCATTCCAAGATACTTTCTCAGTCCACAATTCAGATTGAAAAACTTGGAAACTTTCCGGGAGGTTATTCCCTGGAGCGTATTTACGGCCACAGCCCCCAATCCCTTCTGGTCTCTCCTCAAACGCGGCAACAAACGCCCTGAGAACTGTTCCCATATGCTGCTGACTCAGCTCACTCACTACCTGGACGTTATCGAGACTAAACTGGCATACCACGTTTCTAAGAAATCAGATGACTTCTTCCAAATCTTAGCCAGTCAAGAGAAACTCCTAAAAGACATAAGAGACATTTCATCCAGCACACGAATGTTCCGTCAGGCACTGAACAACACCAGTGAAATAACTCTAGTCAACAAGCTACGCACTTTTGTGCTGATTAGAAGGAAGAAAAGATCGGAGAATATCTGTAAAAAGCTTGAGATCATGACTCTGGTGCATGACACGCTTTCCACCATACATGCGCAGCAGGTGACACACGACCACGTGGCGGCCCTTGAGCTGATTGGGACCACGAAAGAGGTGTTAAAATCCGGTTTGTCCGGGCTGCTCTGCTTCCGGCAGCTCTCCCTGACGCTCTCTAGCATGGGCGGAGTTATCGAGGATAAACTGGAGGGAGAGTTCACAAAACTGTTCTTTGAAACCGTCAGTCTGTTCGGGATGTCTGACGATTCTGCGATTATTGACCCTGAGTTCGAGGAGCAAGTTGCTGTCATGATAACGCGGCTCTCCAAGCAGCAGAGAACCCACTTCTTGACACCTCTGAGGGATGCCATGTCTGACGTCATGCGATCCAAGTTCCAGCAGTGTCTGAAGCGGGAGATGGGTCGAGACGCGGAGCTGGAACAGCTGACTCTCTCAGACCGGATCCAGGAGCTCTCCTACCCCGAGTGGGTGCTGCTGCTCTCCCGCATATTCGCACACCTGATCAGACTAACCGAGAAGATGGCCTACATCTTCCGGCTGATCAGCTGTTCCAGTGCGGCTCTCAACGCACACACGCGCCCTGGGGAGAGGCCCCCCGATGCCCTAATCGCTGAGCTGGAAGACACACAGATAGACTTTATGAACGACACACAGCTGGATCTCCGCATACAGAGCATAGTGGCGGCTTCCAGTGACCTCATAAGCTCCCAGTCAGCTGACTGCCCCTCCGTAGACAGCTGTGCCGAGGAGTGCTCCCTCACCCGCGAGCAGGTGCAGGCGATACAGACTCAGTGCATGCGGCTGCTTGAGAGTGCCACCGACACACTGCATCTCCGCTGCAGCTATTTAGTGGGGCTGAGAGCTAAGAGTGGCCAGTTGGAGAAACTGAGCAGTCAGGAGTTCTTAACGCTGGTACAGACACTGGAGAGGTTCATATGCCGCAGCCAAGCCATCACCAAGTACAGCTGTCCCCACCTCAGGAGCGTGCTGCTCACTCACTCAAAGAAGTTTCTAGAACACTTTCACGAGGAGCGCATGCGGAAGCTGTCTCTCCTCCTGGAGCAGGAGCAGTGGCAGCAGCAGGAAGTGCCGCACGCACTGCAGCTCAGAATCAATCAGCTGCAAAACGGCCTGACAGGTGACAGGTCCCCCTCTCGATCCTGTGCCCCAGAAGGCCAGACAAGCCAAGCTCTTATTCTAAACCACCGCAAATACCCCGTGGTGTCCACTCTGCTAATCCTGCTTAACATGGTGATAGACTACTGCTACTGTCTGCAAGACATACCGCTGCTCGCGACTGAGATTCTAACCAAGCTGGTTAAGCTGCTCGAGTCATTCAACACGAAGTCTTGTCACCTCGTGCTGGGGGCCGGGGGGCTCCCGGCTATGGGGCTTAAGAACATAACCGCTAAACACCTGGCACTAGTGCAGAGGTGTTTAGAGGCGCTACTGGCGATTCTGCCTCTCGCAGAGCAGTGCTTTATGAGTAAGCTGAATGATAAACAGAAGATATTGATGAGTCAGTTCGAACGTACACGCATGGGAATACAGAAACACCAGGAACAGATCAATGTTAAGTTAGTGGAGATAATGGATGATACTTTCCGAAGGCATTTGAGTGTTTGGGAAGTGTGTGTAGAGCAGCCATCGCCAGCTGTGAAGAGTTCCACCAGACAAATGGCTAAACTTTATGAGGCTATAAGTGGAGTTTTCACACCTGACCAAATCGAGACACTATTTATCGAAGTTGTGTTGGCATTTACGAAGAGATTCTCTAACAGACTTACTAAGCTCTCGAAATCCAAAGTGACACTAGAAGAACATGTTATACAGAATGAATTGACTTATGTGCATGGAGCGATTTCTACTTTGCAACATTTAAGAAAATTAGATTTGGAATATTTTCAAGTCACATTTATTTAAATTATTCAAAAAGGTCACACTTCTATTGAGCTTGTAGATATTGTTTACTTTGGTTCATAACTTCATAATAACAACAACGACGAAATTATTAAATAAATACTCTATACGATAAGATGAAACAACAATTAAAATGTGTTGTGTCTCGATGTACAATACAGTCAACTCTCGTTATAACGAAGTGCTTGGGACCTGTAAATTCCTTCGTTATACCCGGATATTCGTGATAAGCGGATAATAATTAATGCATTTACTGCTCTGGGGGAAATTTACCATTTCGTTATAAGCAGTTATTTCGTTATACCCGACTAGGTTATAACGGGAGTTCACTGTAGTTGTATATTTCCATCAATGGATAACCAGGAGGATACAGACGAGTTCGACGGGACGGGGGACTACGAAGTGACTAACACAATAGACCTTGGTGAGCTAGACCAGTTGGGGCCCGTATCCAGCGACGAAGAGACCGACGGGCTGCCCCGAGACATGGAGCTAGAAGAGTCAGTCCCCAGGTGTAAGGAGCTGACTCCTTGCAGCCTTCAGTTCGGCCAGCACCAGGGGTCCGTGTTCAGCGTGGGCCTGGGGCCGGGGGGGGGCCTAGCCGTCAGTGGGGGCGAGGACGATAGGGGCCTGGTCTGGAGGCCTAGCGACGGAGAGGTAGTAATGGAATGCTTAGGCCATAAGGACTCAGTAGTGAGTTGCGGGTTTAGCTATGACGGTAAGTACGTGCACACAGCAGACATGTTGGGTCGGATTCAAGTGTTGAGAGTGAATAGTGGAGAGGTTGTGTTTGAGTTCGAGACAGGAGACATTGAATGGGCCTATTGGCACCCAGCGGCGCATGTGCTACTGGCTGGCTGCACCGAAGGGATGGCCTGGATGTGGAAGATACCCTCTGGACAGTTCAGAACTTTCGCGGGACACGGGTGCGCTAACACGAGCGCTGCCATCGCGGCGGCTGCCGGCATTATGTGTACGGGGTACCAGGATGGGGCAGTTAAGATATGGGACCTGAGGGAGGGACAGCTGTTGCACCAGATCAAGAGGGAGCGGGGCGGACACTCCGAGGGCGTGACGTCACTGTCTATCGAGACAGCAGCTGGCATAGCGGTGTCCGGGTCTGAAGACGGGACCTGCAAGATATACAATGTGTCCTCTGGAAAGGTAGTCGATACGGTAGACCTGGCTCCGGTGGGGGCGGATAACAGAGGTGTTGAGAGCGTGTCTCTGTCTCAATTCAACGGGATGATAGCCTGTGGCACGCTAAGTGGGTGTGTGGGGGTGTGGGACATCCGGTCACAGAAGATGATACACACGCTCTTAGCTAGCAGCGGGATCGTCGCCTTGGAATGGAGCTTTCCCGAGCAGCATAATATCCTCAGCTGCGCTTTGGACGGCAGCGTTACTCTCTGGGACTCGCGGGCCGGGGGCGCGGTCAGGAACTGGAGTGCGCACTCGGATCAGGTGCTGGCCATGTCTGTGCTGGAGGATAAGGGAATATTCGCCACGGGATCAGCTGATCAGACGGCAAAGATATTTTCTATTCAGTGACTTTTAGAATATTTTATTTGGGAAGTCATAAATACAGTGGTGTTCGCCTAAATAGCAATTGCTCTATTAGCAGTATTATACTTATTGCTATATTAGCAAGTTATTTTCAGTCCTCAAGCGAAGATTTATTGTTACTTCTGTTCCCTAATACAGCGATTCCCCTATAGTCATTCTGTGGACCTCCTCCCATTGACCGTAATACATCTTGTCGACCACTGCTCTAATAGCAAGTTCGCTTATTATAAAGCAAATTTCATGCAAAAATGCGACTTGCTATTAGGCGAACACCACTGTAATTCCTATTTTGTATTCTGTAACTTGGATTCTATATACTACTAGTTTAATGAAGGCAGCCCCGGTATCGCTCTCGGACCTGGAGCGCCTCGCCTCGGAGCTCCTCCCGGCCGGGGCCTGGGGGTACATCAGCGGGGGCAGCTGTGCGGGAGAGACGCAGCGCAGAAACGCGGCCTGCTTCAGGGAGTTCCTCCTGAGACCCAGGGTGCTAACGGGGGCGGGCCCGCCCTCCCTCGGCACCTCTCTGCTGGGGGGACAAGTGTCGATGCCGGTCTGCATCGGCCCCTCCGTGTGGCACGGAATGGCACACGGGGTGGCAGAGCTAGGCCCCGCGGCAGCGGCGTATAAAGCAGACACCTTGTACTGTATGCCCACTCTGTCCACTACGCCCATAGAGCGAGTGGCCGCTGCCAACGCCTCTGGTCTGAGGTGGTTCCAGCTGTACACTATAGGCGCCACGCGAGGAGAGCTGACTGCTATAATCCGCGAGGCAGAGAGATACGGGTTCAAGGCTATCGTATTGACTGTAGACTGTCCTATTGTCGGGATGCGGTATTCTGACGAGCGGAATAACTTATCGCTTCCGTCGCATTTGGAGCTGGCTATCCCAGTGCAGGGCCAGCGGCGCTTTAAGGGGGAGGGGGGCTCGGGGCTAACTGGGGCTATGAGCACCACGGGAGGGGATATCGGATGGGAGTTCGTAGACTGGCTAATCTCTATAACCAGGCTGCCTGTTGTGCTGAAAGGAATTTGCACTTCTGAAGATGCTATTCTTGCTGCTACGCACGGGGCGAGTGGGGTATGGGTGTCTAACCACGGAGGGAGACATCTGGACGCGGTCCCTTGTTCCCTTCAGCTCCTGGCGGAGGTGACAGGGGCCCTGGGGAGGGTGGGGAGTAAGGTGGAGGTGTATATGGACGGAGGTGTTAGGACCGGAACTGACGTCATAAAGGCGTTGTATCTGGGCGCGCGAGCTGTGTTTGTAGCCCAGCCAGTGTTCTGGGGACTGGCGTATAAAGGGGAGGAGGGCGTAAGCTTTGTGCTAGAGCTCCTGAGAAAGGAACTGAGTCTGGCCTTGACTCTAGCTGGGTGTAACGACGTTAATGCACTGCCTAGTGGGCTGGTGGTGCATCGGTCCTACTATTTATCTTCTAAACTATAGCACCAACAACTTCATTAATTTTTACCATTTTATTATCGATAATCGAACTATTTCCTAATGTCTACAGTAGATACGCCCAGGGGCTTTGGTATGTATTATTATATAGCTTCTGTTTCAGCTAACTAGCGTGTTAGCAGATGTCAGATATTTCTGTTTCTGAAATCAAGAAGTTGCTCCGCTCGCTGCTAATCTCAGCGGAGCATGGCGTGGCGCTCAAAGACCTCACAAAGGATTTCTACGACACAGTCGGATACGCACTACCTTACAGGTGAGTTCTATAAGCTATATATCTGTTATATACAGTATACTCTCGTTAATTATTAGGAACACCAGGGAACCGTCTTAATTTGTTGGTATTACCCGGAATTCGTAGTAACCGGAGTCACATGCATTTGTATAGGCTAGGGGAATTAACTTTGTACTCCTTAATCGATATTATCCCTTAATCCACACTTGGGGTAAAAGGTATATATATAAAATCCCATTTTCATTGAAAGTGAATTAACTTTCAGTTTCACTACAGTTTCATGTGCAAACGAAGGGTAAAATTAATAACAAATATTTCTCCTTATTTCTACTGTATTCATCATTCCTGCCTAACACTACACATTGAAAATAGACTCATCAAGCAGTCTAATAGAGCTAACTAGGTCCCTGAACTGTTCCAGGTCCCACTTGTTCCCCTCCCCTCCCTTGTTGCTGCTGCTGCCTGTACTCACTGAGACGGGGTCGTTAAAGGTGACGACCAGATCTGTATCGAACTCTTGCAGGCGATATAGGACGAGCTGCACGTACACTATGTTGCTGTCCTCTTCGCATTCGTTGAACTTGGCTATCTTCTGAGTCCCGGTCAGGTAGTGACAGCCCGTGCACTTCTCCATAGCAATGCCGTTGGTCTCTATCTCCTCGTGACTCAGCACTTCTGTCTCTGTCGAGCTGTTTGCTTGCGATATGTCCAGGTAGTGTGCCCTGGCTGCTTCCTCTCCACTGGCTATATTCTGGTGCTCGAGCAGCTCTACTACAATGCTCTGATCCGTCTTAGGGTGTGCGTACACCTCCTGGTTATCCGGGACCTGTCTGACCGCGCTTATATCCACCCTGGGGAGGGGCAGGGAACATACGATAGCCCCGCCGAATAGGGCACAGGGAGAGGTTGCATCGTCAGGTATGTTCTCTGCCATTTGAACAGACAGAGTAGAATGTGAATGGAAGTTTGTTCTACTCGTATTACAGTATATTTATAATAGAATTATACCATATAACCAACTTATCCAGTATTTGGCTGGTTTGACCAGCTTTGCATCAATTGTATAATCTATTGGGATAGTGTATGATAGGGATGATTAATGGAATTTGTAGAAACATGATTTCTAATCCGGAAGCCGATATCAAAGCGAGTAAACAAGTACTGTGTACAATTATCTTAGAAATATATAAAGTTTTGTATTTAGATGTTTGTGTCCTATAGACGGTTGGGATATAACACTTTGGAGGACATGCTGAGTGACATTCCTGATACCGTTAGGGTATCCAGGGACTGCACGGGACAAATACGCCTATTTGGAGTAGCCAATCAGGACACAGAGCACATTGCTGACATGGTTAAGAAGCAGAAGAAGGGAAGCTTCAACCCTTACAAACCCCCTCCAAAAGTATGTATTACATTTCTATCTATTCACCTCTGTTACGACACACTGTGTTTAGGCCCAGGGAGTGCAACAGGCTCAGAGAGGCAAGCGGCCGCCCAGAGCTAGTTTCAACAGCCGCTATGCCAGCAGCAGTTTCAGTGCTCCGCCTCGCTACACCAACAGGTACCAGCGCTCTCAGCCCCTCCCCCAAACCAACCACTTCGACTACGACTCCATCTACCAGAGGGCGCCCCCGGGGTTCCGTCCCAACACAAACTACCCCCCGTCGCACTCACAATGTAACTCTACGTACGGCTACAACGCCCCCCCTCAGCCTTTTCCAAACGCACAATCCTACAACTACCAAAGCAAACCTGCCCCCAAGTACACTCCCATAGGAGGCAACATTCCCCCCTCAGAGCTCCTATCTCCCAACAAGAATTCGCACAAACTTAACGACACCAAAGGCGCCATATACGATCTCCTATTCCAGCGGTCCGAGGGTGTCCTTGGTGCGCACCTGGAAGAGGAGTACTTCCGAGTGTACCGCGACAAGCTGCCCTACCACAAGCTGGGGTATGACAACTCTAAGCAGTTCATTGAGTCCATACCCGACGTGGTGAGGATAGACAGGGTAGATGGCAGGGAAATGTGCTACCTCGCCAGGAGGCCAGAGAAGAGCTCTCCTGTTAGGAACGATAAGTCGAACGAATGGCCCGAGACAACTCAGATTACTATAGAGTCATTCTTCCCGCCAAAGGAAACAGAGCATCCTAAAAGCCCAGACAGAAAGTCAGCTGATGAGATTGAAACTATAGATCTTACACAGGTTACTATTGATCTTACACAGGTTGCAATAGAACCAGATTCAGATAAGAATAATGAGATAGTTCTAACTGAAGATGAGAAGAAAAGACATATGAACGACTTGAAGTCTAAGGTGTATATATTTCTTCTTGGGAAGGGCTCGTTAGTGCCTATTGACGAGTTCGAGTATCAGTACAGAGTCATTAACAGAGAGGATCCAGAGATCGCTTATCGCCTGCTGGGGTTTTCCCATCTAGAGGAGTTCCTACATAGCATATTGGATGTAGTCGTTCTCGTTCGTGACGGCAAAGACGGCAATCTTTCAATAGGCGTTAGGATCCGGAACACCAGTCCCCCCTTAATCCCCCCTCCGCGCATAATCCCCCATCAGGGCATTTCCCGCATGCCGCCGCCCCAAAATATGATGCGGCCCTGCCCGCCCCCCCTACACCCCATTATGCGAGGCCCCATTCCCAACTCAGGATTCGTACCCCCCGGAGCCCCTATGCACCACATGCGGCCCCACAGATTTCCCCCTCCGCCCAACCAGAATATCCGCTTCCCCCATCACCCACCCGGCCCGCCGCTCCTCCCCTTTATGCCCCCTATGCCCCCCCTCCTTCCGGAGCCCCCCCGCCCCCCTAACTCCCACGAGCCCCCCGGCTTCGACCCCTCCCTCCCCAACTCAGATCTGTTCTCCCCAAACCAGACGCTCGCCTCGGAATTCTCGTCGCTCTTCATGAGCAACCCGCCGGCCCAGCCCTTCGGCATAACGACCACAAAGATAAACTCCCTCTCCATGGATTTCAGCAAGGCGCAGAAGGAATTCGTGGAGACGCAGATAATGAGCATAGTTAGCGGCAGAGGGGAGGTCAACCCGCGTCTCGCGAGCGAGCCCGTGCTCCGGTACCTAGAGGGCACAAATGTGGTGCTCTTAGCCGGGGAGGACTTCGGGAAATGTGCCTGCTTGGCAGTTGCTCTCACGCACGGACTGAATATTCTATCTGATAGCAATCAGAGTCTCGTTATATGTAACGATATGATTGGGATGCAGAAAATGTTTGAGTGTTTGGAGACGGTGGCTTTTAACACGGGACTAAAGGTCGCTTCTTATGAGTCCGTGGATAAGCTGGTTGCTTTAAAACAAAATTCTCATATTGTTGTTATTGTCTATACAATGGTGGAGCAGTATATAAGCAAGTGTGATATTTCGCAGTTGACGAGAATTGGAATCTACAATTTAACAACAGATCCAAACAGCTACAATGAATTCATATTCAATTTAAAGCGAAGTCGGTGTGGGAAATTGGAAGAAATAAAATTCTTTTTTGCAACTAATCCCCATAACGAGGCCGGTTCTTATATTCTTAAATTAGTCAACACTGTTATGACCTCAAAATGCTCATTCTCATATTACGGCAAAGATCAGGCAAACCACCTTACACTTATTCCTCACGATACTGAGAGCTCACAAATACACACAGAATCCCAAATGCAACTTCGCCCCCGCTTATTTGCTAGTATAACTAGCAACCGTTTGGATATTCCGAACCATTTCGACAAATTCCTGCTTCCACTGAAGGCATCTTGCAACAATTTTACTATTTTATCCAACCACATGGAGGAAGCGCTGCTACAACAGTCGCTGGCTCTGGTTGCTCTCATGAAAGTGGAGCCTACGTCACACCTTACGCAAGTTGTTATTTTAGTGCCGAACGAACAACAAGCCAAGGACTTCCAAGAACTATGTGGAGCCATGGGGAAATTGGAAAAAATAATTACATCCTTGGTGAATACCAAAACAACCAAAGAAGATATCCGTTACAGCCATATTTGTATTGGATGGTAAGCAAATATTGTAACTAATAACTTGTATTTCATTAGATATCCTTAGGCTAACACAATTATATTTCTATCTATTTTAGGCCAAAAGAGATTGCTCACACTTCTAAAAACCAAACTAGTTTCTCAAAGATAACTCTTATAATTATATTCCGAATTGATTTGGAGCAGAAAAATGAATATTTGTTTGAGTTATTTCAGAGCTGCCAAACGCCGCAAGTGATAGTAGTTGGCTCTAACTATACGCGACAGATTCTAAACTTCGAAGCTAAATTTATGTCAGAACCCAAACACATTACATTTTTAGCAAGAGAGACATACTAACGGATATATATAGATGGGCTTATATACCAAGCAGATAAACTGCATAAAAGTTATATTACGCGTCGAGGCAATCTCTTCAAGGAATCCTCTGCTCTCTATAACAGACCGCAAGGTTAATCAGGACCTATCTTCTAGTGTAATTATAGACCCGCCTGTTAATCAATCTACCCATAGAACCTATTTTGATATTATTTCTCTCAATCTCATCTCGGAATATACTTATTGCCTTTTAAATAAATTAGTGTAGCATACCTCATAGTATTCTATTCAAACGGTTTTATAAAAGCGCACAAATTTCCAAGCATCGAGATCGACCGTTCAAACGTTACGTAATGCGAATTGCCTTATAACAAATTTTAAGATTTTGAAGTACAAATGTAAAAGTCTGTATTTAGCAGTCGATGTTTTAGCTTATATTAGCTCCTTGGATAAACGTTGATAAGTAGTCATTGCTAGTAAATAATAACAAATAATAAAGTTAGAATACTATTCAACACAAACAACTAAGAAAAGTATTTAGTTACTTCATTGCCTCAGCAATGAATAACAGCTGTGAGTTAACAATAAGGGCGGGTGTCTAACTTGAAAAAGTAATACCAAATTAAGAATAGGAATTTCAGGGAGCAGGTTAGTATAGCCTGCTGGGTTCAGATATGATTATATTCTTTGTGTTAACCTCCAACCCTTGGTCGTAATTGGTATCGGGATATTGTGCGTACACCTCCTCCACTTCGGTGCCCAGACAGGGGCTGGTGACGGGTCTCATGCTGTCAGGAGACAGGACGGCGCTGGGGGAATGCAGCGGCTGCTCTATCTCCATTGAGGTGTACTCTGTCGGTTTATCCTGCAGCGAGCTGGAGAGGGTGGGGAGGGCGGGGTTTATATCGTTAGTGCTGTTGTCCGCAGAGAGGCAGATTGCGCTTGACCACTCAGTGGTCGTGGAAGAGGAGAGGAGGGAGGGGTACCCGGAAGGGGAGAGCTCCCCGGGCTCGGGGGTTTCGTCCATCTCGGGAGGCCGTCTCAGCTTAAACAGCTCCGAGACGGGGGGCGGGCGCCGCTGGGAGGATTGGTCGTGCTGTATGACTCCTATCTCCTTTGCGGAGCACTTCGTGTGCTCCATCCACCCGGAGTCCACGGGTATCAACAGCTCTGTGAGGTTGGAATCTGACTCGAGGGGGATGTGGTCCTCTAATATCTGCTCGGCTAGGATAGCGAAGTCGGACCCTTTGTTCCTGGTGGATCTATGCACTGGGTCGGTGGGGTCCTGGAATATGTTGTGGAGCAGGCCGGGACGAGGGTCCATGGAGAGTTTGTTCTTCTTGGGACTCCGCTTCCGGGCTGTGGACTGTCTCTTGGGGGTCGGGGGGTTAGGGCTCTGTTTGGGACGAGCCCGCTTCTTGGGAGTAGTAATGTCGGGATAGGTCTCCCCTGCAGATTATATAGCATATCATGTAATGTTATATTAATTGTTGTTCGTTCGTTCGTTTATTTGTTTAATATTAATTTGGTTTGTTAGTTAGTTAGTTAGTTTGTTTGTTTGTTTGTTAATTATTTATTTGTTTGTTAATAATTTATTTGGTTTGTTTACCTCTTTTCCCCGCGTCTCTCTTTCTGAATCTCTTCATGGAGTCCCACTCAGTGGGTTCCCCCTCCACAAAGGTGACGTCAACCTCCCTCATAACCCGCGACGGCTCGATCTGCTCCATGAGACTCTCCCCCATACTTCTGCCCCCGGGTAAGTCGAAGCTGCTCCCCTCATCCGGCGTATGGTAGGGGGTCTCGTCCATGTAGGACGAAGTGCCGGGCGCCTCCTCAACTGTCTGGGTGATCACTTGCTCGTATGTCACTGGGAAAGTCATATCATCCTATACAATACCGTCAGTATAAGCTAGTTTATGCGTAGCACAAATGGGTATCTTACCTCGAACATATCATCGCTGTCACCGTGAGAGAACTCGCTTTTAACTCTGGATGTATTTCTCTTTCTTCTCTCGTGAATGTACTCCTCCATGCTGTCGTCTAGCGTACCCATAACGTCAATCTGCTCGCATAAACGCTTCAGGCATCGGGGCATGTGCTTGTTCAGGTTAGAACGGTCAGCGAATGGGTGGTTGCACACATTACAAACGTACGGTTTTTCCCCTAAGGTTGCAATTGGTTATAACTAATCTTATTTTGTCCGAGAGTAGTTTGACCGAATTAACCGGTGGCTCTATTAAACAGAGTCAATTAAATGGGAGATTCATAAGTTGCCCTTGAAATTTATATTTTTGATAAATAAAGTTACTTGCTAATAAAGAGGTTTCTATTGGGTGACGTAAGTTAATTAACTGAGATACTGATTGACGCATTGACTTTCTATTCTACGAGTTCTTACCTGTATGTTTCCTTCTGTGAATAACAAGATTGAAATTGTGAGGGAATCCTTTCCTGCATACCTCACAAGTAAACGGCTTCTCGCCTGAATGCACCCGTTTGTGTCGATTCAGGTGAGAAGTCTGTTTGAAAGCCATTGTGCACTCGTCGCATTTGAACGGCTTTTCTCCTAAATTAAAACATTTTTTGTTATTTACATACAGTTCTACAATACAAATTAGGTTCTTATTATCTCAAAAAGTTCATTAGCAATCAATTCTGGATTATATTTTCCATAGAGCAGCCAGCAGAAGAATTAAGATCAAATAATTTTAACTGTTGTTCAGAATATAATTAATTAGATTCAGCCATAAAGTTGTGTAAATGTAATATAATACTATTGTGCAACCTAACAACTGCTTTGGAATGCAAGGACACTAAATATTTCATGTTATGGTGTAACATAACTATTGTGTGAAACCTTAATCTAGTCTACACGAGTTTACTTACGACATCATGCGTATTATACTTCCAAATGAAATAAGTGAATTCCATTACACCACGGGGTTGCATGGTAAGACAAGTGCTATTTACAATGGGGTAATTTAGTTTGTATTATTACCTGTGTGTACTCGGATGTGGGCGATTAGAACCGAGTTTGAATTGAATGATTTTTGACAAATGCCGCACGTGAATAACCGTTTCTGTCCCTCCTCAGTGTGAGAGCGCATATGTCTCTTCAGTTTCCCAATCGAGGAGTAGGTCTTGGAGCAGATGTGACATGTGTGCAGTCGCTTCATTATCCCGCCCGCGTATGTTCGCGTAGACCGCTTCTTCATCGGAGTTGAGGTTGTGGTAGAAATACCGCTCGTTGTACCCGCCGAGACCAGGGACTCGTCCAGGAGGTTTGGCTTTGCTAATAGAATAAACGCATATAAACCAGTAGGTAATATGACGTTTATAAATATACTTACAATCGTCCTCTTTCGAAGAGAGATCTTCGTCGAAATCTTCCGATTTGAAATCCACCCCCTCGTCGTCGGACGCGTCATCGAAGTCGTACACGGACTGCGGGAGGTCCAGGGGGTCCAGCCCCCTCACGGGGTCCAGCCCCCCCTCCGAGGGGACCCACATCAGCTGATCGCAGTCGACCAGCTCGCTACTCTCGACATCCAACTCAAGTTTCGGTTTGAATCGTGTATTTTCTGTGCCACTCTTACCCTCTAACTTTCTGTTTTTGTTTCTGTATCTGTAGGTGGCGCCTGGCCGGACGCGACCTTTCGGTTTCAGCTTTCTCTTCGGAGCTCTTGTGCTCTTGGCGGGCCCTGGCGTTCGGGGACTAGGGACGGTGTCTTCTCCTAGTTTAGAACCAGAGCTTTGGGTATTATTCTTGGTGCCTGCTTCGTTGCTGTCGGGACCTAGGATTCCAGTAGTATCGGCGCCATCCTCGGTGCTGACTCCGTTGCTAGGCGCGTGGTGCTTGAGAATGTGCCTCGCCAGGTAAGCAGCTGAGCTGTACCGCTTGTTACAAAAACATTTATAAGTGTCCTTCTTTCTCGCTTTCGGTATCTTTTCCTCTTCAGAAAGCCAGTTGGAAGCGATCTTCGTTTTGGGTACTAACTTCCCTCTTCTCTTAGCAGACATGTTTGTAGTATATAAAAGACAATGAACTCGTAGAAAATTAGAAAAGTTGGACTACGAATGATCAAGAAACATTATATAACTTATACTAGTGGACTAGAGAGCCTATAGTGCATGATCATACCAAGGCAGTAATAACATTACTGACTAGATTCTATGACTTGAGCAACGAATTCTATCTTATCACATATCGTTCCACTTTTCTCTCCTGTTTCGAAACCTCGCATTTTTTATGTATTTCCGTGTTCCCTCTGTTAATATTTTCAAAAAAACAGAAATGAGACTAATTCCTATGAGAGAAGCTTTAGCTGCTTTTGGTCATAAAAACTTGTGTACGTATATTCTTATAGATTATCAGTTCTAATTAGCTTATAATTGAATAGGAAGCCTAATTACCTGGAACAATGTCTAATAAAGAAATGTGGCTCGATTCATCGCTGCTTTCCAACTTTAGCGATGCTTCCTGTGGAATAATTGATCTGGACAGCTTCGACGCTACTTCCTCTCAGTTCTTGTCGCGACCGCCAAACTCAATCCTGGACAATTACAAGCAACTGGACCCAAACACCACGTGAGTAAGTTCAAATCTTTGAAATAGTCACTCTTGTTTTGGAAATTCTGACTACATAACTTGTATAAACCAATGCAAATAAGCCACAGAGCCCATTTGGGGATAATTAGGAAATCGATACTATAATTAGTAGAGATAGCATTATGTGGCTACAACCTTGATACTTGTTTATCTGCTAAAGGTACTTTCAATTTGCATTGATCGATTCCTCAGTAATCTGTACACTGCATCCATAGTCCACTCTATTTATGCTCCATTCAGTCTAGAACCGGACACGCTAGATGTCGCGATATCTCCCAACTCTTCTCTCCAGGCGCCTCTCCAGATCTACAGACCTAACTTCTCGCCCCCCTACCCCCCGCGGAACCCGTTTGATGACACCTCTGTGGATCTAGACCAGTCGGCCTTCCACCGACAGATGAGTCCCCTCTTCCCCACCCAGGCCCAGGAGACCTCCCTGGAATTCCCGCCCCAACAGTTCGACGGCTCTCTCTTCTCGAACGCGGATTTCCGCTCCCCGGGCGCCAGCTTCCTGGAACAGCTGGAGGGGGACGAAGAGGAGCTCAAGAAGAAGAACTCGATTATCCCCGAGCGGGACATCGTAGAGATAACACCCCCCTCTCCCAACGGACTCAACAAACCCGGGGACTTCACGTACTACTTCGGAGGCAGGTCTAACGACCTCGGGAACCTCACACAGCCCCTCACGCCGAACTCCCGACCCCGCTTCTCCGCCACGGCTGTCCGCTCGCCGCAGACCGCAGCTGCCACTCAGCTGTTCCAGGGCTCCCTCCCGCCCGACAGCGAGATGACGTCATCGGGGGAGTACATGAGTCCCGAGCCCCTCGGTACCAGCCCGCAGCCCGGAGAGCTCCTCACCAAATCTAACGACCTCATCAAGAAGGTAACTTCTCTGCTCGAGAGCAAGAAGTTCGACGCTAACGAGTTCATACGGACGCTGGAATCTGAGATATACACCCCTCGATCTGTTCATCAGAGAGACCCCTATCAGGAGCCCAGTTCTGACACGCCCCCCCTCGGGTACGACCGTCTCCCCGAGCACTACCTGACCCCCCAGCCCCGCACCCCCGTGCACCAGGGATATCTGGCGCCTAAACTGAGCGGGGATTCCCTGGACAGCTGCGACCTCAGAGAAATGACGGACTTTCCTCCCATTCTGCAGCAGCACTCGCTAGCTAGCTCCATTGATGACGTCACTGAGGAGGAACTGACTCCGCAGAATGACCTCACTCTCCAGCAGTACATGACCCAGTCAGCTGACGACATAAGATTCGTTAGCATCGATGCTTCCAACACGCTGCAGCACTCTCTGCTCACTAACTCGGACGGAGACCTAAGGGAGCCCAGAGACCGGAGACGCGCCTCTAACACCTCTGCCTCCTTCTCATTTCCGGAGGGTCTAGACACCCTGGCTATGGTTCCCCCTGTCCCCTGTCCCCCTGTTCCTGTGTCCCGCCCCCTCCCGGGCCGCAGGGCCTCCAGAGAGGAACTGGCACCCAAAGAGCTGACAGTTGACATCGAGATGGAAGAGATGACGGGGCTTAATTGCTGCATAGGAGGGATAGCTCACACATTCCTGAATCTAACCAACCGATCTCCATGCTGGGTACAGACTCAGTTGGAGTTCAGAGGTGTTACATTCCGCGATGAGCCCATAGATACGCAGTCTGATAGCATGCCGTTCTCAATGTACAACAGGTGTATACTCGGCACCGCTAAGTCGGAGCAAGTTAAAATATCATTCGCCCCTTCTGGTCTCCAGGGAGCTTACACTGTCGAGCTAGACGTGTTCGTTTCTAAAATAGTCGACTCTTCCATCACCAAACCTTCTAGAACATTCTCTTTCACTGCTGAGGCCATAAAACCCGAGATCGCGTTTGTGTTCCAAAATAAAATCTCAAAGGTGTTAGATTTCGGTTTCGTCACAGAGGGCAAGGTCTATGAACAGTGCGTTACTCTCGTCAACCAATCGAACTGCCCCCTCCCTATCCGAATAGCTCTGCCGACTAAGCTATTCACTGCCAGAGACCTGTCTCTCTCTCTCGCCCCTCCGACCTGCAATACTGAGACACAGAGAGAGAGCTCGCATATATGCACTGTTGTGGAGACAGCTGGAGAGGGCGTGGAGGGAAAGATAGGATTGTGGATCCGATTTAAACCCTCGCATCACAGCCACTCGACTGTTGGGACAAAGTCCCCTGTCCCCCCTGGCGAGTTCAGCTCTCTTGTGGAGGTATTCCTAGACGGGCCTTTCGCTAGCTCGACTTCTAAGATAATCAGCTCCATTCCGATAACCGCGAATTTCGCAGAATCCGACCTGGTAATCCTGGAGTCGATCGACACTCTCCGCTTCGAGACTTCGGTTTCGCGCACCCTCTCGCGCTCCTTCACACTGCACAACCGCGGAAACATTCCTATTACCCTAACCATGGAGCTGGACCCTCCCTCCACTGAGTTCATGGTAGCCCCTTACCACATAAGTCTACAGCCGTCTCAGCAGTCCCCTGCCACCCTCTCATACCGCCCCTCTAATACCGACTCCACCTACTCAGGGGCCCTGCACATCCTATACAGCCCCGGGGAGAAGAGACACTCCCTTAAGGTGCTCTCACGCGCTGAGCCCCCTGACTCCCCTATTAAGCACTCATCACCTGTTGCTGTTATTACAGGGGACAGAGGAGAGAACTATCTTCTGAGTAACCTGCTCTCTCTCAATTGGGGGGCCACGCAACTTGAGGAGTGCAGCGAGCGTAAAATAGTTCTGTTCAATACAAGCGATGTAGAATTGAATCTCAGCATCGAGCTAACTTCTCAGTTCTTCTTTGCCAAAGATGCGTTAGGAAAATACAAATCTTCGATCAGAATGAATATCCCAGCCCGCGCTAAGCTCCCAGTTAACATAGCATTCGCCCCCACGGACGCCACGGTGTACTCAGACAATCTCTCCATCACCGATCTGTCGCACAACAAAGTGTTCCAGATCCCGCTGGCAGGCTACGGGGGCAGAAGTCAGATTCTTATCGTTAACGCCCAGCGGACCTCAGAAGGGTACTGGATGGGAATCGGGGAGGTGAAGCGGACGGAAAAAAATGTTTTTAAAGTCTATCTGCTGAACAACGGTGTTAGGAAGGCTTATATTAAAGCTGTGTGTAAAGATAACCAAACTGGCAAGCCAACTCTCCCTTCCTCTCTAGTCACAGTAGCCCCATCCGAGTTTATAATATCTCCCCAGGACTACAAGTCTATTCTAGTAACCTTCTCGCCGCGCTCCGATCACGTGGCTCTCTGCGAGAAGTCCCCCCACTGTCTGGCCTATGTGCACCTCACCACCTGCGACTGTATGTCCGCTAAGATGTACTTCTCCCAGCTGAGAGCCAGGAGCCTGGAGCTCCCAGCTCAGTTCGACTATCTCAGCAAGCTATTCATGCTGGACATCTCAGAGGACGAGGACTATTCCCAGTTCCCGCTGTCCTCCCACGCCCCCTCCCCTCCCCCCGAGACGGACCTCTCTGTCCCCATGATAGGCTACCCGCCCGCCCCTGCGCCCCCTACCGTCACGCGGCCCCGCCCCTCCTCCGTGCCCGTGACTCGCCCCGCGTCCCACGAGGACATGTTCCCCTCTAATGCCAGCAGTCCGGTCTCCACAGAGCCTATCCTACACCAGTCCCCCGATCCCGCCCCCTCTCTCTCAAAGAAGAACAGCGACCCCCTCAGTCTCAGCTCCTCCCCTAAGCCGGCGTACCGCGGTACACACAGCCCCTCCCGCTTCAGTCCCAAGCCCCCACAGACCGCGTTCACCGTGTACCCCTCACAGCTGACTATTAACTCCGACGCCCGCGAGCCAGCCAAGCTATACATTCACAACCAGTCCCACTCCACGGCTAAGTTCGCTGTGCTCTTCCCTAAGCAGTTTGTTACCGTGTCCCCCTCCCGCGGCAGTGTGGACCCCGGACAGGAGAAACAGCTGTTAGTCAGCTCTCTGCTCATAGACATGACGGACCTGCCCTCCTCGCTAACCGAGTATCTGACCATACACTACGAGGAGTCAGTTAAGAGCGTCCCGCTTAACATCGTTATGGAGTCTTCTTCCAGTGTCAGCAGTCCTGTCAAGGAGAGCTTTGCTTCTGTCACCAGATACCTGTCTCCCCCTAATATCCTGTTCTCGCCTATCAAGAGCAAGTCCGTTGCAGACCTGCCCATAACCATTTCCAACCCGCACAACTTCCCCATTCACTGGAGTCTCTCTTCCATGGGACAGGCAGCTTTCCAGGAGCAAGAAGAGGCCACTTTAGAGATTCTCAAGACGAACTACGCAGTGTTCTTCTTCCACAGACTCTCGGGGGGCCTAGCGTCCCATGGCACTAGTAGCATAAGTGTAACTTTCCAGCCGAGAAGACCCGGGACCTACTCGCAGAGCTGGGAGATGCAGTTCACGAAAGGTGTTAAAATGATTGATGGCATAAAGCTGTCCGTATCAGGCAGGGCGGAAGAAGATCCGGTATCTCTCCCTAAACACACACACAGTGGTTCTTCCCTTCACTCTAGCAAGGAGACACACAGCAGCAGCAAACACAATCGCAGGAGAGTATACTTAGAACCAGATATCCTCAACTTCCCGCAGACCCGACCTAATCTATGCCACACCCTCAAAGTGTCCGTGTACAACAAGTCCGACAGTTCGCTTCAGTTCTCAGTGAATGACCTCCCCAGTCCCTTCTCGATCCACAAGCAACATATCGCGTTTAATCTCGACCCGCGGCACTGCGCTAGACTGCCAATAAACTTCACACCTAGTCTACAAGGCTATTTTGAAGAAGTTCTAGCTATAAAGTCTTCTGACGGAAAAAAGCTGCATGCTCTCCTAAAAGGTGAGGGCTCGTTTTACCCAAAATTATGAAATTTCTATTTATGAATCACTACTGAGATCAAGACGCACTTGCTCAACTAACTTTATTACAAATTTATAAATCTACACTTTTATTATTAATATTCAAGCAACCTGATTATTATAGTAAGCAAAATATTAAAATGTACTTAGAGTCATTCTATTTAGCACTTTTCTCAGCTGGGAAATTATCTAGTGGAAAATGAACGTAAGTTGTTATTTTGATTGTATTTGTATCTCGTTAGGTTTAGTTTTGCGATGAAGCAATGATTACTAATCGGATATTATTCCAAATTGGTATTTTGGTTGTTACGTTAAACGGATTCTCAATTGCCCAAGTGGTTGATATAGAAATAAAGAAAAGAAAAACTGAAAAGTATTTAAAACGAATGAGAGAGAATCCGATCCCAATCCCATTAGACCTTAAGGATCGTATTATAGAACTGTTAGGGTATCGTGTGTCTCTAAGGGGCTGTTACAAACATGACTATGAAATGCATATTTATCCCAGGCACTTTATAACTGAACACATGGAGACTGCTCCTTACAAAGAAGACCACGTAGGTGTGTATGTAGTAACACCGTTCTATTGCACTGAGTTAGGGGAGAGTATTCTCGTTAACAGGGGGTGGGTCCCCAAACAGCTGAGAGAGCCTAACACGCGGGAGGAGGGACAGCTGGAAAGTGAGCTGTCCCTTGTTGGTGTTGTGACACACGCACCCAAGATACTCACACAGGTTAAAAAGAACTTTCCAGAACAAAACACGTGGAGTTATATTGACGTGGAAGAGATGGCTCGCACACATGGCACACAACCTATTCTACTGGACTGTACTTATGAGTCCTCAACAAAGGGGGGGCCCATTGGGGGGCAGCATGACTTTGGGGTGTCTCGGGACCAGAAGGATTACTTTGGTTACTGGTACACTTGTTTCTGTACTGGGGGACTCATTCTGTTCATTAGTTACCTTATTTTCAGAGCTACTGGCAAGCGAGCTTATTTGCAATATAAAGTCCATACCATCAATGCTAGGGATTCCAGATAGTAGTAATAAATTCAATCTATTAACGAATATAACGAGTACACCAAATCATAGGGTATGACCGAATAAACAATATAATTTAGATACAATTAATAGAATTAGATAGAATATAGTCACATTCCATTGGATGAATATCTCGGCTAAGTTGCGCAGGCGTCTCTACATAATTCCGGTTACCACATTTATACTGGGCACCTGGCAGATATACAGACTGCAGTGGAAGCGAGATTTGATAGCCAGGATGGACGACAAGACCTCTAGGCCCCCTATCCCCATCCCCTCTGACCTTAAGACTCGTTGCGAGGAGCTGCTATACTCCCGTGTGTCGCTGAGCGGGCGGTACAACCACGCTAACGAGATACACCTATTCCCCCGACCCTTCAATACGGATAAAGTACCCCTGCCCGCTTTCAGACAAAGCCATCCGGGTATTCAGATAATAACGCCTTTCTACTGTAACGAATTGAAAGCCAGCATCCTAGTCAACAGAGGGTGGGTGTCCAAACAGCAGAGGTACCCCGAGACTCGGGAGGAGGGTCAGGTCGAGGGGGAGGTGTCCCTAGTCGCGATGGTACGGGGGACCTCTAAGAACTTTATATACAGCGGGGTGAATCGTCCGGAAATAAACGACTGGCAGTATGTGGATGTGGGAGAGATGTCGGGGGTTGGTGGGACTGAGCCTATTATAGTGGACTGTAGTTATGAGAGCTCGGTGGAGGGGGGGCCTATAGGGGGACAGACCAATGTTACCATTAGGAATAAGCACTTGGAGTATGTTGTTGTGTGGTACGGACTGACTGTGTTGATAGGTTACATTCTGTTCAAGTCTCGAGCTACTGGTGCGCGTAGGAAGCAGTTCCCCCCATTAGTTAAGATGTCAAAGTAGGATAAATTACAGGTTTAATAAAATCTCGATTTTATTGTTTATTCTAGCTAAGAGGCAAGTTTTGGGAAAACTTTAAAAGTCGGAAATTTTATAGATACAACGTAGCATAATTTGATATTCTAGCATATTAATCAAGAGTCAAAATAAGATCAATTACAGTTTTAATAAAATCTCCGTTTTATTGTCTATTCAGAACTTAAAACGCAAGTTCTGGGAAAATTTAAAAGTCGGAAATTTTACAAATACAACGGAGCATAATCTGATATTATTCCAACAAAATAAGATCAATTACAGTTATAATAAAATCTCCGTTTTATTGTTTATCTATATATTATAAACACAATTGTTTTTTGTTGTTGTGTGTTTGGAAAAGACCATACTACCTAGAGAGCTGAAATTTTGTATAGGTGTAGTTCGTCAATACGACATGGGTCTATTGGTTTTCTAAGCAAAATTGTGTGAGTATGATATCATACGATGATCTTTTTTTCTTAATAATTATTAGTACAAATTTGACTCGGTTAGTATACATTTTATATAAAAATATAGAACACATAATGCAACACCTTTGTCAAAAATGATTTTTACGAGCTTAACCAAAGTTATTAGTTAAAATGTGACCTATTATTTTCAACATTATGTGGGTGATCTGACCGTTAATTGTGTCGCGAAGCGACCGAGACCGAAGAACTCGTTTTAGCTAATACGCAAGTTTTGGGAAAATTTAAAAGTCGGAAATTTTACAAATACAACGTAGCAAGAAAGAAAGCTTAGTCATTCCGTCCGCCCCTGTAACTCTTTGCTGTATTATCCGATCCTGGCGATGCACATATCAATCGAAAGCTATTCGAAGGGAGACCTCGGGGAAAATATGAGGTTTCCCAAATGTGTTAGTTCCAGAATTACACAGCATTTTGTAAACACGTACTACATTTGCATATGTAACTTGAAGCCTATAATTAAAGGTCTAATCCTATTGGTCACTGCTAACTGGGATACTAATCCTATTGGTTACTGCCAACTGGGATAATAATCCTATTGGTTACTGCCAACTGGGATAATAATCCTATTGGTTACTACCAACTGCGTTGCCTATAATAAAACAATTTGCTCAATTTACTTAATCACTTTATCACTTACTACATGCAACGTAATCCACTCAGACAGTTCACAATCTTCACCCGCACACCGTCGCCGGATTGATAATAACGCTGAATCCTGCAATGTAATAAGTCCGCAAGGCAAAACGAATACAAAGCCAAAATGCATGGTTGCCCCTTGAGGGGCTTACATGAACGTGGCTGGATCCCGAGTTGGTGACCCGAGGCAATCCTGTTCGTCATTAACCAGGAGGCGTAGAACTACCGCTGATGGCAGAAGCAGAGAGGAAGGGATATGCAGAGAAGAGTGCGATACAGTTTGGTTAAAAAGCTCGGGAATGGCTCGATACGACTAATATTGTATATCGGGAAGTATTTAACAGCTAAGCTAAATGAAACCCGTAGCAATATAAAATAAACACATTTGCTTCCGCTCTCAAAGAGGCTATAATTGGGGGTCGCACCCCTCTCGTTTTCCGACTGTTTATTGCGACTAATTCGTCGCATGGCGATGGGGCACTGGCTAGTTTGTTATTATTCAACATATTAATTGATAAGTCAAAATATGATCAATTACAGTTTTAATAAAATCTCGGTTTTATTATTTATTCTTAGCTAAAACGCAAGTTCGGGAAAATTTAAAGTCGGAAATTTTACTGATACAACGTAGCATAATTTGATACTTTTCTAACATCCAGTATATTCTATATTTGTAAGTTGTTTAATCTATGTTGTTTGATAGGAGAATATAAATACAATGGCAACTATTGAGAATCTGGAAGAAGTGAAAATCGTAAAACGGACTCTTCAACATGAGGATGCTATATCGTCTCTTCTTCTTAATAATTGCGGCATTAGCCACCAATGCAAACCATTTTAACTGTCCTACCCTTGATAGCATACAAAACAGGCAAGGGTATCGAGTGGAGAACTACACAGTGCACAGCACTGTAAAAACCCGGTTTGCTTGTACTAAGGTTTACAGTCACATCACCAATACTGGTCCACAAGCGAGAGAGCTTTGCTTTACCATTACTCTCCCTGAGAAGGCTTTCATAAGCAGTCTCTGTTTGGAGGTTGGTGGGAAGAAGTACCAAGGAAGTATCGAGGAGAAATCGCGTGCAAAGGTGATGTATGACGAGGCGATAAATTCTAATATTACAGTTGTATTAGTGGAATCTGTGGAGTAAGTTATACCATTTGAATTACCTCTTGCACATGATATACTTATGTATTTATACTTTAGTGGTCAAAGTCAAAAGTTCAATGTTTGTACATCTGTGAGTGTTTACTCTTCGGCATTATTCACTATTGAGTACAAGGAACTTCTTGAAATGGCGCTGAGGAGGATTGAACATAGAATTCCCATTGAATTTGGTCAGAATGCCGACTATCTTTCTGTTTTGGTAAGTTTCTAAGTACAATAGTTAGTAAATACTAAATATTAATGGGAAAAATCCCAAAATACTCAAGTTTTTTAAAAATTTCCAAATATACTCAACTTTTTACTGATACTCAAATATAAAACTAGATCTTTCCGAATCTACTCAAGTTTTTCAAAATAATTCCAATTCTACTCAAGTTTTTCTGAATAATTCCAATTCTGCTCAAGTTTTTTCAATAAATTCCAAATCTACTCAACTTTTCAGTAAATTCACAGATCTACTCAAGTTTAGAAAGGCTATATTTAGTCTATCTTATATATCTATATTATTAAATTTCGATTGTTGTGTGTGTGTGTGTGTGTGTGTGTGTGTGTGTGTGTGTGTGTGTGTGTTTGTATGTTTGTCCGGATTGTATTAAAGTGATGGGGGAATAGAAATCGCATTTATATATGAGATATAAACTAACTTTCAAATGTTATAATAGGTAAACAAGTATGCTGAACACGAATTTCGCGTTTATAAACTTCTCATATGAATATTTGTTGTTGTTGTTTACACAAATAGGTAAACAAATTAATGAAAATTCAAAATCATAACGTCCCTTTCTACCATTTCCATGGTAGAAAGTGTGAGGAGTAAGGTAGCACAGCGGCCGTTAACTTGAGGTGCGTAGCACCGATCTGTTGCAAAGCGACCGAGACCGAAGGGCTCGTTAAATTTAAATCACAATGTTTTTGTGTTTGTTTGTTTGTGTGTTTGTTCAGAATTGATTGAGGAACTGGTAAAAGCTACATACCTAAAATTTGGCAGTGGGGTGGGGAATACTGTATGTACAAACAAGTTCAATATCTAAAAAGATATTCACATCTTCCATCACAAAAGGTGTCAAAACCTTTAGCCAATTAAATTCGAGGGTTGTTCCAGTATGGATTAGCAGCTAGCATTAAATTAGTATAATTGAATGCTTTAGTGTCTGTCAAATGTTTAGCGTGCAATATGGAATACTGATGCAGTAAATCTAATTGATCGAGAGGAAGTTCAGTCATCTAATCAGTTATTTGTGTTCTGTCTGTCTAGCCATGCATTTCTAACATTCCATTGTGTTATTTGATATCAAATTATTATCAATCAATACAATAACTTCTCCACATCCCAAAGTCAGGGGTCCACTGGTACAGTTTCTTAGCGATATTTAATTTTTTATTTGGAATTGGTATATTATTAATTTATTATACACGGACAAGCTTATATATCTAGAAAATTATCTGTTCAAATTTGCATAAATATCCAAATTATTTAATCTGTCCTTATAGAAACCTGTAGCTAGGATCCACGGATATAAATAGACGGCTAGCGGCCAACCATCAAGAACGACATTTAATTTGAAAAGGAGATGCTTTAAATACAAGCGAGGGTCGCAGGCCCGAGTACAAGTTGTAAGGACGCGCGTAGATCAGACGAGCAGATTGTACTAATAAATATTTTTTGTCGTTGGGATCTCCATACTAGTTTCAATAATCCAATAAAACTTGAGTATATTTGGAATAATCCAATAAAACTTGAGTATATTTGGAATAATCCGGTAAAACTTGAGTATATTTGGAAATACTTGAGTATATTTACAAATTAGTTGAGTATTGTTGAGTATTTTTGGAAATTTTTAAAAAACTTGAGTATTTTTGGAATTTTCCCAAATATTAATTATGTGTCATAAATGATTTTCTCAAGATTGGATATAGGATTAATCTAACATAATTATTTGAATTTAAATTTCGGAAGTTATCTTTTAGAGTTTATTTGGCGGGCTGGATATTGTTGCGCCCTCTAAAGCTGTACGCTATAGTCCGATATAATATAATTTTGTAATGCCACAAATGGAAGTATTTGCATGCTATTATAATCCGCTTGTTGATTACTTAATTAAGTAATTGACAACTGATTATTCGTTTTGTAGGTTAAGTATGATGAGCCTCAGGGTATCCGAACAATTCAATCACCCAATGGCGTTGCTAGGATATCTAGAAGTGGGATTGGTTTGTTTTCGTATGTACGGTCTCAGAATAGTCGGAGTCGCAACTGCAATAGTAATCCTGATAAAGAACTAGTTATTACATACAAGCCTGTTATTAGAAACAGCGTTATAACACATGTAGCCAACAACACCTTTGTTCAAATCTTGTCAACAACCTACTCTCTGTGTCTCGGTATTAACTTGATACTGATACTTGATGTTTCAGGATCTATGAGGGGATATAAGATTGGTAGAGCTTTTGATTTCTTGGAAGATATCATTAATTTCGAATTGTTGCCTGGAACGAATTTCAACATTATTCTTTTCAATACGACGGTAACCAAGTTCTCCAATTCTCTGGTTAGATTTGGTAAGTGTGATATTTTCCATCTTAATTTATCTCATAATATAATTTTATGTATTCTAATCAACTTCCAACACATTCAGATTTGACAACACGATGCAACTATTGCGTGCAACTAGGTAACATGAAAATAGAAGACTGTTCTATTTTCATGCACAAGCTTAATTAAACATTCCAACATACACGATTCAACAAAAAACAACAAAGTTGCATTATGTATGATGGACTTAAGTCAGCGATGCCCAAACTTTTAAAACTGTGGACCCCCTATGGCAAATATTTGACATTCTGTGGACCCCCTACTGCCGTCTGTGGACCCCAGGTTGGGAACCACTGGTTTAAGTTGTATATTTATCTCTGTAATAGAATTGTTATTAAGTTTATATTCCTTACTTAGACCGAACTACTAAACGAGGAGCCTTGAGTTTTATTGCTGGCATAGAAGCAAGGGGATGGACAAACATCAATGCTGCTGTAGTTGAAGCAGGTAGACAAATATTAGAAGCTTTCCAATCAGATCCACATAGGGGAAATCTAATTTTCCTTATTTCGGATGGAATCACGAATCGAGGAGAATTAGATCCCAATAAAATAGATAATAATTTTAGAGAAGCAAAAGGGAGAACCGGGACTCCAGTGATACTCCATTCAATTTCTATTAGTATATTTGATAATGAACAACTGTTGAAACGGCTGACCATCTTAAACGGGGGAAGCCTACACTATATTCGAGTACAAACGTTGTTTGATGGGTTGTTCAATGTTACCATTAGAAAGCTACATACAGAATGTCCGGTGCTGTCTAACATCCAGTTCAATTACCCAGATGGCTCTGTTGAGGGCCTTACTACGACTAGTTTCCCTTACTTTATCAAGGGACAGGAGCTTATAGTGAGTGGTCGTATTATTCAGGGATCAGCTGATATAATCCATATGAGCATTACTGGGAATATAAGGGGCGGGAGGAGTTTTACATTGAGACGGAGCATTAACTTGAGGCAAGGACATGAGTCCCAGAATAGTTATTTCGAAGATACAATGTTAGCTTATTTAAAAGTGAGAAAAATGTACGAAGAATATATAATATTTAATGACGATTACCTTAAACAGGAGATTATTGATATCTCAAAGCAGTACCATTTTGTAACTAACCTCACTTCTCTGCTGGTTTCTGAAAACTCAGACGAGACATTTGCTTGTCCAGATGAATGTGTTTGTAACTCCGGTTGTCCAAGGGGATCTTCTTTAACTGGGATTAATGTAGCTGGGAATACTATCAATTCTGTAGGCCCTGATTCTGGACCTGATTCTGGACCTGATTCTGTAGGACCTGATTCTGTAGGACCTGATTCTGGACCTGATTCTGTAGGACCTGATTCTGTAGGACCTGATTCTGGACCTGATTCTGGACCTGATAGGTATATTGTACCAAGAAACTCATCAACTTATTCAAATGGTCAATCTGGTAGAACATACAGACGTCGGCGATTTACTAATCGACAAAAACGAGGCACTCGATCTCGATTTTCCACCTTTCCTAAAGGTAATTACTAATTTGATTAACTACATTGAATATTATATACGGTATTTTGACTTGTCTGTTTGCATGTTGATTCCCTTTTGTATTATTTCTAGATTGTTCTATGCAGGAAGTGGATATTCCCTCCAATTGGCTGAATGTGAGTCAGTGCGAAGGTACACTGAATAGTCATTCTGTGCAAATGAGGTGTAGGATTGATAACAAGGAGGACTGCAAAGATTCCTGGATTCGCTCTATAGACTGCAACACGGGAGACACTCAGTATGTCTCTTCTCTCATTCAGGAACCGGGACAGGTCCAGAAGTATGTTAGCAACTAAATTAATACAGTGAACTCTCGTTATAACTACCTGGGTTAGTACGTACTTCGACTTAGTACGTACAGTTGAAACTGTTTTTTTCTAACCAATTCTTTCCATGGAAATAAAGTAAGAAAAATCCGATAGTTAGAATAAATCGATTGATAATACAACAAAATTAGAATTCCTTACACATTTCGAATAAATAGTTAGTTAGAAAAAATCCGGTTTCGACTGTACTAATTATTTTAACCAAGTTTATAAAGCAGTATGTATTTCTTTGTATGGTAAACTTACTTACTACGTACACTCGGATAATACGTACTATTTCCTTTCCCAAGGGGTACGTTATAAGTTATACCCGAGTTCTACTGTATATTTCTAACTGTTCCTAAGGTGCCTAATCTGGTACGACGCAAGAGCGGATGCACTTCGCTGCAGCAGTCAGCTGGACATGCTACAGAGCATCTTCCAGCTGGAGGTATCTAACTGCCCTATGTCAGAGCAGTTTAACTCGGAATATCACGAGTACTTAGAGTATCTCTATGGGGAGTTTGAGCTAGGTGATGAAATAGCGTGCTCCTTTGAGCTAGGTGCCTGTATACTAGCTTGAATCTACAGTGTAAGGACTCTACTAGCGTTACTACTCAATAATCGTACTAATCTAGGCCTGTATCTAACTAGAATGTTTCTAACTCCCTTCTCCCTATGAGTCCTATTCTCTGTAGATATTTGTTATTATTCTTCCTTAGGCTATAAGTTGTATTTGTAGTTATTAGCTATCTTTTGTAATTAAACTGTTTTTGTTAAATACCTTACAACCCTTGGTATAAATACTTTACAACCCTTCGTTTAATACGTTTAATTTGCAATACAATCTATCTATCTATCATACGCTAATAGTCCCCATAAGGGCAGTATGAGGAATTAGTCGTGTTGTACTCGTAGAATGGAACTGTGAATTGGAACTCCCTCAGTATTAAGCCCAGTACTAATATCAGGAAGCATAGGGAAAGTGTCAGGGACCTGACTCCTAGCATAAAGTAGAATTCTTTCTTGGACTGTGAGTCACTGTTCTCGGGTATTTCTAACAATCCTGTTCCTTCCAATTCTTCTTCAGAGGAGTTTCCTCTCTGAGAGAGTTTGTCGGAGCATTCTTTGTCTTCAGCGTCTGTCTCACTATCCGACTGATCGGTGGAAACAACTCTTTTCTTTCCTGTCTTGCAATTATCATCACAGTCCCCCTCTCCCACGCCTGCATTCTGCATAGCGGTCACTGCGCATTTATCCCAGCTGATACTGAATAGAACTAGCGTGTAGCCAACTCCCTGTAAGATGCAACCAACAGACAAACCAATCCAGAACCCGGCCGTATACCATTTCACCGCGAAGGCTAGCACATAGGCGATAGGAAGTGAGATGAATTGGTATGTAACAAGGTTTATCAGAGCGCCGAACTTCTGCTTACCGCACCCCCTTATAGACCCCCCGGCCACGCCCTGGTACCCGTCTGCAACTTGGAACGCCGCTATTACGATTACCGGCCACGTAGAGCCCGCCAGTATGCACTCATCGTTAGTGAATAGGAGAGCCAGGGAGTTCCTAGCCAGGTACAGACACAGGCACTGTACAGAGTTTGTTATGCATATCAGCATTAGACTCAGGTAGCAGCTCTGCTTAGCTCTACCAGGCTGGTTGTTTCCGAGCAGATTCCCTACTCGCACTGTTGCTGCTATCATAAACCCGAGCGGGAACGAGAAAGCCAACCCGGCAAAGTTCATTATAACAGAGTATATGCCAAGCTCTACCTTGGGGTACGGGGCAAATGCACCAACGGAGAAGTATCCACTCTCGAAAGAACACCACTCTAGGCATAGCATTACCATCCCGGGCACTCCGTACTTGAGGTACTGGTACCAGCCGAACAGAGCCTGCACACTCCAGCCCCCCCAGGTCTGCTTATAGAGGTGTGAGAATCTAATGTACAGTATGTACCCTGCTGCCATCACGTACTGAGAGAGAGTCAGTGCTGTCGCCGAGCCCGCTATGCCAAACTGTAGGAACACCACCAGCAGATACTGTGCTGTTATATTGAAAAGCAATCCGAGCGATGAGATTAATATCTGCGGGAGAATCAGGTTGTGCGCTTGGAAGAGTTTGAGAGATAAGAAGTTTATTTGAAGCGCCGGTAAACTGAGTGAGAATATCGACAGAAACTGTCCCGCGACCGCCGCTACCCCCGGGTCCTGGTGGATCAACAAGAGAGCCGTCTCTGAATTGAGCCACAGGGCCGCGAGCGGAAAGCAGATCAGTCCGTGGATAAACAGTCCCCTCTGGAAATACAGTCCGGATCGCCGGTACTGGTGTGCCCCGTACGCTTGGGAACAGAGGGTATCCAAGGCGCTGCTCAGGCCTATCGTCACAGCATTGCCTGTTACGTTAGCGAAAGATATTGCTATACTGCTGCCATCAAGGTATTTCTCCTCTACACTTATGTGACCAGCGAATATCACACTGACTACTATCGATAAGTTGCAAATAATGAATGCTAGTGCGTTTGGAATCGCTAATCTGGTCAGTTGGAAGATTTCCTTCAGTACCCAAGGAGAAATAAATATTCTTGATTTTATTGTTGCATGTTTTTCTGGAAAATTGACTGCCATTACCAAAGGGAATTTAATTGGTTTTCAACAGTATCAATTTATAGTATACTGTTGTTCTAAAATTAGACCTGATGCTTGATGATAGAAAGGTTTATTATAATAAGTTACATCAGTATAAATGCAACTGATGGGCGTATCATTTAGGTTACGATTACTCTGATTCATTTGATTTAGAATATAATGTTCAGTAAGAATAATAAAAATAACAAAAAGGTTAGGAAGCAAGTTACGCCTGTCGTCGTCACGAGCAGTAAAACCGTATTTGTTAAGAGTGTGCCCGCTGACACCACAGATAAGGAACTAACCGAACTGTTCTCGCAGTTTGGCCGTGTCATAAAGTGTTTCACTGTTGGAGAGAATAAGAAACGGGGCAAAGATAATCCTAGAGAATCTACAAAATTTGCTTTTGTAACATTCTCTAATGACGATGAAGTGACTCGGGCTATCAACCGGAAACTAGTAAAACTGAAGGAACACACTCTGCTCTGTCTCCCAGCTAAGCGCAGGGTCAGACAGCAAATTAAATCGAGCCGCAGAGACGATTCAGAAAACGAATTCTCAAATGAGGAAATTGATAATATAGCTTCTCACACAGATAAGGCACAGGCCTATAATTCCTCATCAGATAGTGCCAGCGAGAAAGAAGAGGTTATCGAGAAGCCAGCTCCGAATAAGGGACAGGGTATCCAGGCTAGATCTCTGGTTATGTCTGGTCTCCCGCTCCAGGGGGCTAATTCCCCCTCAGCTGGCGTCGCTAGATACTGTGGTATTATGCGACGGGTTGTGGGTCAGTTTATTTCCGGTCTGGAGTCTATTGAGCCTCTTCCCCACCCAGAGAATACTCTGCTCCTCACCTTCTCGTCTAAGCACCTCGCCCGTAAGGCCCTGGCTCTGCTAAGGAACTTATCCTGGGGAGACGGAGAGCTAGAGGTTAGCCTGGCTTCTCTAGCTCTCCTAGACGCGTCGGCTAAACACCAGAAGAAATCCAAGCTGCTAGTCCGTAATCTGAGTTTCAAATGCAGTCTTGATGAACTGAGGAAATGTTTCGAGAAGTTCGGTAAAGTTGTCGATGTAAATATTCCTCAGAAGCCGGGAACTGATTTAATGCTGGGGTTCGGATTTGTGACTATGAGCAACGTATTCGAGGCGAGCGCAGCGCTCAGTAAGTTGAATGGCAGAGAGATTATGGGCCGTAAGGTGGCTGTTGATTGGGCACTCGATCGTAAGGCCTACCTCTCACAAAAACAACAACAACAACAACAGCAACAAGAAGAAGATATACCACCTGAACCAGAGTTAGCAGATCCCGTATCTAGTGACGAGCTAGAATCTCAGTCTGATGTAGAATCTCTGGAGTCTGACCCAGACAGTGAGCAAACGGATTCTGAGCAAACAGCTGATCCCAGGCCGCGCAGAGTGGATAGCTCAGACGGGAAGTGCCTATTTCTCCGGAACCTGCCCTTCTCATTGGACGAAGAGGATCTGACAGAATACTTCTCAGATCAGTTCGGAGCTGTGAAGTACGCTAAGCTAGTTACCAATCGCGAGACAGGAATGCTAACTGGAAACGGGTTCGTGCGATTCATAGAAGAATCAACTGCAGAGGATTGCCTCAGACAATCTGAGCAGGGAATCGCAATCGAGGGCCGCACAATAGAAGTTATGAAAGCTGTGACGAAAGAGGAAGCGAGTGAACTCACTGGGAAGCGGAAACCTCACCAGAAGGAAGACAAGCGGAATCTTAAGATGGCTAGCATCGGTCGCTTGGACCCAAAATCCGAAGCGTACTTAGAACTCCCAAAAGCTGATCAGGTTAAGAGATCGCGAGCGGAAGCCGAGAAGAAGGAGAAGCTGAATAATCCGAATATCTTCGTTTCCAGAGACCGTCTGAGTATCCGTAACCTGCCTCTGTCGATGGGGGACAAGGAGTTGATGGCTCTCACTGCTAGGTTCCTGTCTAAAGGACATTCTGTAAAGTCTGCTAAGGTAATGCGAGACCTGAACAGACTGGAGAAGGGGGTGGGACGTTCCAAGGGATTCGGATTTGTTGGATTCTCGTCTCACGAAGCGGCTATGACTGTACTCACTGCTCTGAACAACAATCCTGATGTGTTGCCGAACAAACGGAGACTTATTGTCGAGTTGTCTCTTGAGAACCAGCGAGCTATTAAAGTTAAGGAGTCTCGACTCAGCAAGTCAAAGCTGCAGTTGCAGAGATTGAATGAGGAGAAAGCATCCAATGCAACCCCAGGGGAAAAGGAGAAATCCAAAAAGTTCGATAAGAAAGGAATTGGGAAGGTGTTGAGTAAGAAGAACAAAAAACAGCCTCCTCATATACTGGGGAAAAAATTAAAGGCGCAAAAAATCAAACATAATACTGAAGAACAAGGGACAAAAATATACAACAAAAGTATTCAGAAATCTTCTCAAAGCAACAACAATTCAATACAGTCAAAGGAACCGCGAATAACTGCAAATAAACAGAAGAAATCTCGACGAATCCCAGCTCCCTCTCGCAGGGAGAAGAAGCGGAAACTCGGCGAGAGAGAATCGAGAGATGAGAACCGGTTTGAAGAATTAGTCAGACTGTATCAGAAGAAACTATTCAAAGTTAATACTTAGTTATTGTTGTTATTCTAATCGATTAGGTAACAAATTAGCAATTAAAACCATTTACACCTTTTGATAGAATTGAGTTCTTTATTCTTCAATAAATATAATATTATTGTTCTTATCGCTATAAGAGATTTGAAATTTAGGTATCAACGCTACTTTCCCTCTAGCCTAGCGCATGCCTACTCTTTTAATCGCTGTTTCTAATAATGTATAATCCTATCCACCCCTGTAAAGTTTCGTTCCTGGAAAATTGAGTAGCGCATGCGCTAAGGACTTATAATTAAGCAATCAATATCGCATGCAAAAATTAATTTAATCCCTCTAAATTCCACATAAATACTAATCAATACGTACAATTGGTATCCTACAAGTACAGTCTCTATAGGGAATAGTAGCAATGTCAGAAGATAAGGAGAATCCCCTACCAACTCCTGCTAAGAAAAGAGATTCTAGGAAGGGTGGGAGACTCAGCAGGTCTCCCTCTCTGACAACAATAACAGTAGACGAGACGGGAGTTAGTATCAGCGCTCAATCTGTGAGAGATTCTACTTTCAACTTGTGGCTGGAAGGAAAGAGGAGTACACAGAAAACAAACAAACTCTCTTCTAGCCTCAGTTCCCAATCAGCTGATATTATCGTTAGCGCCGGTGACGTAAGAGAATCCGTATTCCAAAGCTGGCTGGCGGACAAGGAGCACAACATCCTCCGAAGAGACAGAAGGAGGAGACTCGAGATATTCGAGCGACAGAAACTCGTGGAAGCGGAGCTCGTAACGAGACAGGACAAGAGCGCTGTTTGCTACAATTCCTGGTGCAAGAGGAAAGATTCTATAAAACCAGACAAGATAAAGATAGCTAGAGAAATATCTGATAACGAAACTGAGGCTAGAATGAGAACTGAAACTAAGAAGCAGGAATCCAGTACGATGTATGCTGTCTGGGCCGAACAGACAGACAAGAGGCGAGGAGAGATATCCAGAAAACAGAGACACGAGGTAGCGGAGAAACAGAGAGAAAAACAAGAGTCAGAAGACAATAAGAAAACTGAAGCTGTCAAAATATATGACGCGTGGTGAGATCATAAGAATTAATTTAACCATAGAAGCGATTATTATTCGCAATATCATAGCGTGTCATCTCTCAACTTGCTTGGTTGCTTTCATAGAATATTATCAGCCATTAAGGATAAGGTATATCCACTATCTCATATTAACTAATTAATTGCGCTGTAAGAAGCTTTATGTCGTCAGTAATATAAAGCTTCTCTGAATATAAATACAATAGAACTTCGTTAATGCAAACACGATTAATACGTACATTATTCAGTCCCCTTCAAAGCCTTTTCGATACAAATGATATTGGTTAATACGAATTCCGGATAATACGAACGCATTAAGACGGTCCCCTGGTGTCGGTACTAACTAGGTTATACCGTAGTATAACAGGCTGTGTGTAGGCGGGTGCAGAAGGACGGTCTCTTGCGTGAGTCCGCTCGCGAGAAGAGAGAGAGGGAGATAAAGAGACAGGAACACATCCAACTTAAGATAAGAGATAAAGCAGACAATGCTGTGAGAGCCTACGACGCTTGGGTAGAATGCAAAGAGGAACAGAAGGCACAGCTCGCGGAGTTCACTCGGATGCAAATTAATTCGACAGACGGAAAGTGGAAGCCCCCCGGGCCCTGTCTCCCCGACTACCCCAGGTCTCTCCAGACGCGCGAGATGGATTCCCTTCTCTACGGGAGGAGAGACCAGCTGAGAGTGACCACTGCTAAGCACTCAGCAACCGCTTAGCTAGGATAAGTTAATTTTAATTGTAACCAATTGTACGCAACTATCTCTTTTTATCAGGAGTATCATATACAATGCAATGCACATAATAAAGTTCCCATTTATTATACTAAACTGTAGAACTCGCTAGTACGTGACAAATATACAATTTTTAAAAACCAAACTTGTAGCATTGTGTATTTATATAAATCATAATCGTGGGCATGCTTCTTTGATTATAGATATTCTTTACTTATGATTTATTAATTGGTGTAAAATAATATTGGCTGGTCGGTCATGGAAATACTGAACGGTTTCATCTCTAACTTGAATGCTCATTATAACGCGCATGCGCATTGTCTTCTCTATCAACACTGCAATATTTTCTACACAAGCCATATAGGTATTGCTATCGTCACCATACAGACAATAATCACATGAAGCTTTATGAAATACATTGTATTTATAACAGCTATATAGGCATTAGTATTTGTGTTTATATAAGGTTATTGTCTATAACACATATCATACCTAAACATTAGCTGCCATGAGTTGCTGCAAGAGCAAGAGCAGAGACCTGAAGCACGAGCAGGAAAGTGACGGAGAGGGGACCGCACTGGATATGATACACAAGCAGAGCAACAAGTTCAAAGAGAACATACGGTCCCCCACTGACGTCATATTCCTGATATTCTTCGTGATACTAATCGTGTTCCTGCTTGTGATTGGCCTGTACGCCTTTGCAGAGGGACACCCGGAGCGGTTCCTTAACGGAATAGATTCGGAGGGGAGAGTGTGCGGTCACGACCCTGGGGTGGAGAACAAGCCATACCTGTTCTACTTCGATCTGACAGCGTGTGCGCATCTGTGGAGGATATACGACCTGGAGAGCGGGTTCGAATTGGAGGAGCTCTTCTCCTGTCCAACGCCACAGGTATATAGGAATGCTATTAGTTATACATCAGCCAACACATTTCAAATTACAATATAAAAACCCGGCTTCGTAAAGTGAATTATTGATATTAAAGAAATGACCTTGCCAGTACTTTAAAATGTATAAGAAAAGGTGTGGTCCGATATAAGTAATTCTAATAGAAATTATATTGACACCTATTTGCTATCAAAAAACAAACTTGCCAGTGTCTGCAAATTAAATTAAAAAAGGTGTAATCCGATATATATTTATATAACTATGCTTATTATTGCCACTCATAGGTGTGTGTGTCTGAGTGCCCTAAAGAGTATGACATAGGAATCAGAACCACCGGAGTTCCTATCTGCATCAGCTCTGTTAACACCACCAAGTATGAAGAGCTCCTCAACGTGACTCTGCCAAACGTGTTCGCAAGCATAACCGGCGCATATCCCGTGGTTAACGACCTGACGAGAGATATATTCGATAAGAAGTGTGCTCCCTACTACATCGCCACTACACCGCTAGGAGGCCGCTGTGTCCCTTCGGTATTCGACGCAAGCAATATATTGTGAGTGTTCCTATACTCTCTACAGATAGGGGGCTTTTAAACCAGGATCTATCCAGTCGTGCGCAACGTGCCTCCAGGCGCATAAGTTTGAAATTAAACTCTTGTAGTCGCGCGAAATCGAGAGATGCTCCCATAGACTTAATACAAATTGAGTATTTTAGGCGCGTGTGAGCAGCTGAAACTTAATCTAGGCGCCTAGAAAACTTTGCCTAGATGAAAGCCTGTTTCAAACGTTACGTAACACAAAATTACCAAAAATTATACACCTTCCTATGTCACGCTTCTTTGCCCATTTATTTATAGTAAAAAGTATGGTGTGTGACACATTAGTTATACCCTATACCCCTTGTAGTATACGTACGTTTATACTGTCTCTTATATTGTTATGCAGGGGCGATACAGTGATGCTAATTAACGAGTCCATCAGCGACTACCCTCTCGACATAACTTCTATCTCTCTCACAGACATAACAGACGGGACCCTAGGACTAGCTCTGGTTATAAACCTGCGTCAGTTTATAGTCGATGTGCTGTCAGACTTCAACCTAGCTTGGCCCGGTATGATCATTACAGTCGTTAGCACGGCTCTAATATCTTTCATAATTATCCTTCTGATGCGACTGTTTGTGTGGCTGATAGTCCCCCTGGCTATTCTCCTGTGCGTAGTGGCGATGGGAGCGTTTGTAGGGTTTGCTTATTACGAATTCGCGATTGCCAGTGGAACTCTAAATGTTACGGACCCACTCACTGAGGGACTGGACCAGATATTCATGGATAGACTTAGGTTAGTATACAACACAAGTACTACAGTAGAACCTCGTTAGTACCAGGGGACCGTCAAAATGTGTTCGCTTTATCCGGAATTCGAATTACGGTGTCAGCTGTATTGAAAAGACTTTGAAGGGGACTGAAATAGTGTTCGTGTTAACCGTGCTCGTACTAACGAACTTCTACTGTACTTATATAGAGCTCAGTTTTTCTAATCGTAAAAGAGCCATGCTTGCTGTTTCTAAAATGGTAAAAAGTGATCTTTTTCAGTGCCTTAATTTAGTATTAGAAAAAACTGAGATTTATATATATGTATAAGTTAATATCTATATATTAGGTACATGGTCTTATTAACTGTTTTTGTAGAGGATTTCAGTACCAGAAGGAGACTTGGCTTGCCATTGCGATAATCGGAACTATAGTGTTTCTGCTATTGATTCTATTCGTCATCTGTCTCATCCCAAACATAATACAGGTCATTAGAGTTATAGCAGTCGCTTCTAGGGCGATATGGGGCGTTCCCGAGTCCCTATTCCTTCCCTTCCTTTCCTGGGTGCTGCTCATAATCCTGTTCACATTATGGATATCCGTTGCAGTGTTCCTTCCCACTACTAGCGAATTGCACTATAAGATTCTCATCAGTACCAATATATCTATAGAGGATAGGACGTATACTAATCTAGCAGGCGAAGTGTCTACATACAGTAACGGTACTATTTGTACAATACCAGAGTTCAATACAATACACGGTGTCACTGATGGGGTGTTAGTACTTAAGAACTCTACAAATCGTAATATTTCCGAGCCTACTATTTCATGTCAGTTCAGTGATTTCCATGCGCCTACATCTATTATAGTATTAGAGCTCTATTTGCTATTCATGTTCCTCTGGCTGTCTAACTATATAATAGCGCTCACGCAATGCTCGTTAGCAGGGGGCTTCGCAATTTGGTACTTCTTACATCACAAGTTGAAACAGAGTGTGATTTGTAAGTGCGCCCTCCTGCGAGGGTTCTTGAAGGCGTTCCTATTCCACTCCGGGTCTCTGGCTATGGGATCGCTAATTATCGCCGTTCTACAGTTCATTGAGTTTATTCTTGTGTTCATAATACATCGGCTTAGGTCATATTCCTACAAATACAAGGCTATACTTTGGATCTTACGGGCGCTGGTCTGTGTTACTTTCTGTGTTGAGAAGTTCCTTAAATACGTTAACCGCGTTGTGTACATCGAGATAGCTATATACGGGACAGGGTTTTGTACAAGTGTGTGTAAGGCTTTAAAGCTGTTTATAAACTCTCCGGTAAAATTCGCCGTGAAAGATACTCTCACGATATTCACACTATTCCTGATTAGGATTGCTATTGTTGCTCTCTCTATTCTAATTGCGTACTTTTCTATTGTCTACAACAGTCCTGTTACGAACCTATTCCATAACGGTCGCATCCTTACCTACTCCCTTGCCCCGCTATTATTCGTGGTATTCATCTGCTTTATAATCAGCACTGCCTTCCTGTCGGTATACAGCATGGCTATTGACACTATATTTATATGTACACTGGAGGACAAGAGTGGGAACATTGGAAAGGAGTTTGATATTATTCGGAAGAGCAGAGAGCTCAAGCCGCTTCCTGGAGAGAAGGTGGATGATACGAATCTTGAGATGAGTCAGTCTGCGAGTCCCAAGAAATAGGGACTCTGTTCTGTAATGTATCACTTAATTATTCTTCAATATTCACTTGCTTTATCCCACAGACATTTTCCACTTTTATATTATTTATTATTCTATATACTTTTATTATTTATGTTTACTATTATTTATGTCTTCAAATGCGAAAATAACAACAATTCTAATATTTGGGCATTCGGTTACACTCAGGCCTTCATCTACCCTAAGATCCGCGCACCCTAGGTGATGTTGATTTACAATCGTGCACCCAAATTTACCAAAAAAAGATCAAATTATAGTTTTAAAATACTCACCCAAATTAATTCCGATTTCACACACCCTTCCAGGATAAGGCCTGGTTACACTCCTTTCGGATAATTCCATTAACAAACATGGATAAGCAAAATAAGGTTATGGTTGGTTGTTCTATACCCCACAAAGCAAATATCTGTTGTGAAAGCAAATGGCGCAAATAGCTCCTTGATTAATATTGCATAGTTAGCCACAATCCTAATAGATTGCCATTCAAACAATAGTATATTATGTCTCATCTGATTAGTTGAGTGCTTATTAAAGTAGAGTATATGGCATTGGTTAAAGCATAGGTTAATCCGCCGTTAATGGCTGATAACAGAGTGGCATTTGTATTACATATAGCATAGGTTAATGGCTCTTAATAATGGCATATGTATTATAGCATAGGTTAATGGCTCTTAACACTGGCATTTGTATTACATATAGCATAGGTTAATGGCTCTTAATAATGGCATATGTATTATAGCATAGGTTAATGGCTCTTAACACTGGCATTTGTATTACATATAGCATAGGTTAATGGCTCTTAACACTGGCATTTGTATTACATATAGCATAGGTTAATGGCTCTTAACATTGGCATATGTATTATAGCATAGGTTAATGGCTCTTAACATTGGCATGTGTATTATAGCATAGGTTAATGGCTGTTAACACCGGGATCCTAGCCGGCCTGACCGTGTTCATAACGGGCGCCAGTCGCGGCATCGGGAAGGCCATAGCTCTCAAGTGCGCTAAGGACGGAGCCAACATAGTGGTGGCGGCGAAAACCGCAGATCCGCACCCCACCCTGCCGGGCACAATCTACACAGCTGCCGAGGATATCGAGAGGGCCGGCGGCAAGTGTCTGCCCTGCGTGGTGGACGTGAGGTCCGAGGAACAGGTGGATAGAGCCGTGGCTCAGGCCGTTGATAAGTTCGGAGGAATAGATATCCTCATTAACAACGCATCTGCTATTTCTCTCACTGGTATGTCCTTTCTATTACAGTGAACTCCAGTTATACGTCAAGGGACACTTCGTTCGATTCGATATAAGCGGAGTAAAATCAACTACTTATCCATCTGGGGAATATATATAACTTCGTTATAAGCGGGTATTTCGTTTCGTTATAATGGAGTACATATTAATATAAGGCATTAATAAGCTGTGTGTATATTATGCTCTCAAGGAACTGCTGATACTCCAATGAAGAAGTACGACTTGATGAACCAGATCAACACCCGCGGCACCTATCTCTGTTCCCAGAAGTGCCTCCCCTATCTGGAGAAGTCCAAACACCCCCACATCCTGAACATCAGCCCCCCTCTCGTCATGTCGCCCCTCTGGTTTCAGAACCACGTCGGCTACACCATTGCCAAGTACGGAATGTCGATGTGTGTGCTTGGGATGAGCGCAGAATACAAGTCCCGCGGAATCGCGGTTAACGCTCTCTGGCCCAGAACAGCCATAACCACCGCTGCTATAGAAATGATAATGGGGAAAGAAGCCATGGAAAACTGCCGTAAGGTCGATATTATGGCGGACGCCGCTTATTTGATTCTCTCAAAGAAAGGGACAGAAGAAACTGGGAACTTCTACATCGATGACGAGGTATGGTCTAGTCATAGGCGACAACTTTTAAGGCTCGACAAAATGTTTGGGGAATCTCAAAAATTATAAATTAAAACTCAAAAATTAAATCTCAAAAATTATACCCCAAACCTTGACTGTTGGGGTGTCTGACCACGAAAAAATGGAAGTTGGTGTCTATGGGTTAGTGTATAAAGTTTATTACTATTTATCTATTGCTTTATAGGTGCTGGCAGGCCAGGACATAACTGACATGGACCAATACGCTATCTCTCCCGGCACCCCTCTGTTGCCGGATTTGTTCCTAACGGAGGAACAGCTGAGGAGTCCTTACCTGCAACAGAACGCTCATATTTCCCAGAAGGACACCAAGGATAAGAGCGGACCTGCGAAAGTGTTCGACAGAATCAGACCGCTCCTCAACAGAGCCGTGGTACAAGACGTAGACGGCACATTCCTGTTCCTAATCCAGGGACAGGAGTCCAGCTCTTGGTACCTGGACCTCAAGACGGGGGAGGGGAGCGTAGAGCCGTCTAAGGCCAACGCGAATGCTGAGGTATCTCTGAGCATGAAGGAGGAAGACTTCGTGAGTATGTTCAGTGGGAAGTTAAACCCGACTAGTGCGTTCATGGGAGGGAAGCTTAAAATATCTGGAAACATGATGCTAGCACTTAAGCTGGAGAAGATTATGAAACTACAGAAATCCAAACTGTAAGTCCGAAACTGTATAGGATATAGTTAGTATGGTTGTTAGTTAGTTTGTTATCTATGATATGAAAATTCGATTTTTGGTATGTTTATTTGTTTGTTTGCTTGTTGTTTGTTTGTCTGTCTGTCTGTCTGTCTGTCTGTCTGTTTGTTTGTTTGTTGTTTGTTGTTTGTTTGGTTGGTTGGTTGGTTGTTTGTAGTATAGCCTGAAAACCCTGAATCCTTGATCAGCTAATTACTTCACTGGTATAAGAATAGTACTATTAGCTAGCAATATCGTACGCACATAGGTACATATAATGGCACAGGTGTCTGGGCTATCAGAGGGCGCTCTGTTCGGGATGGGCAACCCCCTGTTAGACATATCTGCCGTTGTCGGGGAGGATTTCCTTACCAAGTACAAGCTCGAGAAGAACAACGCTATTTTAGCTAGCAAAGAGCATCTACCCATCTACAAGGAGCTTGTCGATAAATTCGAGGTTGAGTATTTAGTGGGCGGCGCTACACAGAACACCATTCGCACCGTGCAATGGTTCTCTCAAAAGCCAGGCGTCACCAGCTATATCGGATGTGTAGGGAGCGATGAAAACGCTGACAAACTTAGGGGCATTATGGAGAAGGAAGGAATCCGTGTCCACTATATGAAAAGTGATTCTGAGCCAACTGGTGAGTAGTTCCTATTCTGTTTGTAAATGAGATGAATTAGCAATTAATAGTATCCGCTGGTAAATCAATTAATTGGTTTTGTATTAAAGCTATTGCTTATGTCATCGATATTATAATTGCTATACAACTTCTACTGGATATATGTGAATAATTAATTTCCGATTAGTGTAACATGCTTGTGAATCTATAAATAGGCACATGCGCTGTTCTCGTGAATGGAAAGAACAGATCGTTAGTGGCCAGCATTGCCGCTGCCAACACCTACTCCATTGAGCATCTCCTGCAGCCTGAGAACTGGGCACTAGTGCAGGCGGCATCGCACTTCTATATAGCCGGGTTCTTCCATACAGTCAGTCACGAGTCTATTCTCACTGTGGCCAAGCACGCAGCTGAGAATAATAAAGTGTTCTGTATTAATCTGTCCGCTTGCTTCCTCTGCCAGGCATTCCTAAAGCCGCTCTCCGAAACCATAAACTACGCAGACTTTGTATTCGGGAACGATTCCGAGTACAAAACATTTGCAGGTTAATAAATTTACCCAACAATTAATAACTTATTGAATACGATTCCTACGGTAGAACACGGTTAATACCAAATTCATTTTAATACGAACATTATTTCAGTCCCCTTCAAAGCCTTTTCAATACAAATGATATTGATTAATACGAATTCCGGATAAGGCGAACACATTTTGGCTGTCCCCTTATGTCCGTACTAACGAGGTTCTACTGTATATTGCACTGTAGAGTCCAGTGGCTGGGGAACAGAGATTAGCTTGAGAGAGATTGGATTGAAAATCGCGTCTCTTCCCAAAGTCGGCGAGAGAGCGCGTTGTGTGGTGCTGACACAGAGCAGTGACCCCGTCATAATAGCCTACAAGGGGAGTACAACGGAGTACGCCGTCCCTCCGCTAGAACAGTCCCTTATTGTGGACTCCAATTCAGCGGGAGACTCATTCGTGGGCGGGTTTCTCTTCCAGCTGATGCAAGGCCGCGAGTTGGAAAGGTGTGTGAGCTGTGGCTGCTACGCCGCACAGACCATACTGCAGGCCTCCGGGTGTACCTTTCCAGGGAAACCCAACTTCTAGTGATAATCGAATCGAATCGAATAGGTGCTCAATTGGTAGAGCGTTATAATATAGTTTCTAAATTTTCATTATTTGCTATTCCTCTGTTTATATTTATATACTATGTATACTCAAAGTTAGGTTAGCTTTCAAATGGCCTCTTCAGATTCCATCGAGAGAGAGAGCTTAACTGATGATTCCAGCAGCGCAGAATCTGTTATCATGAGCCGGAGTGGAACTGTTAGGGGGATACATAGGGGGGTGCAGCAGAGACTGTCGTTATTTAACGCATACGGACATGACAGTAGTTTATCCGAACTGATGATGAAACTTATTCTCGACGAAACGCCGAATAAAGAGACTCAGTATCCGGGTAAAGTTGTGATGTACACAACCTCCCTGACCTCGATACGAGATATATCTTCAAACTGCACTCGCGTCAAACAAATACTCACTACACACAGAATCAACTTTGATGAGCGAGACATATTCCTACATCCAGCTTTCGGAGATGAGCTCAAAGAACGCTTGAATTGCACGCAAACAGTGGTGCCCTATGTGTTCTGCAAAGGCATGCTGGTTGGGGATAGCGATAAAATAGAGTTTTTGAACGACGATGGAGATCTCTTGACAATGTTAAAAGAATTCCAACAAAGAGAAGTTAAGGTGTGTATAACTTGTGGCGATCGTAAGTTTATACTATGCAACTGGTGTCAAGGCAGTAAGAAGGGATTAAAACATAATTTCGGTTTTTTAAAGTGTACAGTTTGTAATGTAAACGGACTGCAACCTTGCACTGACTGCAATGCAGCGAGTTAGGTATTTAATTATTTTATAAAACATGCTGTAAATATTTGCTTTTTACAATACAATGTTTGTGATTATTTACTACTTGGTGATTTGTAATTATATTTGTATAGATGTAAGATGTGAGTTAATTAATGCACACACTTTTTATTTTTTTGTTTATATTTTAATACAAAACTAGGAAGATATTTTCCTTAAAAAAAGACTATACAAACTACAGTCAGGTTCTTTTATTATGAACATACAAGGGACCAAAAATTGTGTTCATAATAGAGAGACTTCATAATAAGCGAACTCAACTTAATACAAATCCTATGTAAGTTGTTAAATTGGGACCGTAGGATTTGTTCATAATAAAAATCTTCATATTAAGCAGTTGAAATCTTGTTCATAATAAGCAGACCTGACTGTATTTTCCTAATACAAAAGACTCTACAAATTATTTTCCTAATACAAAATACTATACAAATTATTTTCCTTACAAAGGACTATACAAACTATATCAGTACAGCTGTTAGGAATGCTAATAAAGTTAGTACCACACTGGTTCCTACAGCAGTCCCTGTATTCCCAGTGTTGCCAGTGTCGCCTCCACAGAGCTCTATTCTGTCCCAGCAAATCGTCTCGCAAGGGGGGCAAATCAGAGATAGGCTGTATGTTGTAACCCCCACTTGTTCCTGCACACTCAGCACCTGTCCTCTCTCAGTGCAGTTATACACCGAATCTCCTATCGAGACATGCACCCCAGTGTCGTCACAGCTGTACTGGTAGCAGCCAGCTGTTAGCGGCTGTGTAAGGCTTGCAGAGCCATTTGATATGTTCAGGTCTCCCATATGGTTAAAGCACCTAATAGCATATACACAGTAGAACCTAGTTAGTACGAACACCAGGGGACCGTGAAATGTCTTCGCCTTATCCGCTATTCGTATTAACCAATATCATTTGTATTAGAAAGGATTTAAAAGGGGACTGAAATATGTATTGTTCGTATTAACAACAAATTCGTATTAACCGTGTTCTTACTGTACTAAGTACATTAGTATACTAACATAGAATACATAACACAATTATCATACCTTGAATTGGGTCCCTGTGTGAATAAGGGAGAAAGGGACTGTTGGTTTGTGTCGGTACAATCGTGGGAAGGCCCATAGAAAGGACAGTATTCGGCAAATAAGTACGGACCACTTTTCTTTGGATCATCGAAATATTGGAATTCGGGACTTAGTTCATTCTGGTTGTTAAGAATCCGACAGGTACCAATGCTATTCCTTGTAGGAGAGCAACCTATGCGAACACATTTAATCTTATTGTTATTGTATTGTATTTCTAACAAGAATACAACAGACCACTCACCCTGCTCATTCTCCTCGAAACAGAACAAATTTTCTTCCTTCACACTGTCTGCATTGTAATATCCCAGACAACTTTTATCAGTAAAGTCGCAACCTAGATTATTGCCGAGAAAATCTTCCGCCATTTCATAGTTAACTTTGTACCATCCTGTGTCTTCCAAAAGTGCTAGTGTTATTCTTGACAGAGGCTGGTCGCTCGACGTAATGACTGGTGTCATTAGCTAACCATAAATAGGGGCCGTAAAACGTTATGTAACGCAAATTACCGAAATTGTACACCTCCATCCCTATCATATGTCACGCTTTTTAGACTACAGTGAACTCCCGCAATAACAAAATGGAGATTTTCCCCAGAGCACTAAATGCAGTAATTATCCGCTTATAACGAAGGAATTTACAGGTCCCAAGAACTTTGTTATATCAAGAGTTGACTATATGTTGTAAAAGAAAATGATGGTTTGTCACACATTGTTAATCACCCTTGGAAGCGTACGTAACGTTTGAACGGCATCTTACCTCATTTCCGAATACTCTCAGGTCCCAGTGGCTATCAATAGAAATGACTGGCCCTTCTCCCTCCAGCTCTGCTCCCTGTAAGTCCGCGCATCCGAAGTGGTTTCTCGCTTCCATAACCACGCGAGGCGTAACGATTAGCTTCACTTCTTTCTGTATAACCCCGTTAGCAGTCTCCCACGCGTAGCTAACACTTCTCACGGTTGTGATGCTCGGGATGCCAACTCCAGCTGCGGTAGTCGGCACTGTTCCGTACTGGTCCAATCGCGGGGTCCGGGGGTTGCCCGCGTCATCATGGTAGTACGGATACAGGGTCGAACTATGTATTGTAAAGAGATAACTTATTGATTAATTAATTAATTAATTAATGCTGGTTCCTAATCTATAATTGACGAGCCCATAGGTCAGTCAACAGCTATGTGATCTCCATTCAAAATCATGAAAACTTATGAAAAACGTGAAAAATCATGAATTTTTTTCCTGAATTTTCTGCAAGTACCACCTTCTTGCTTCTACACTGCAATATACACTCACATGAATCCCAGTGCATGTATCATCTCGTGTCTCACTACTGTTGTGAGAAACTCCTCTGTTACTCCCTCGAAAGCTATAGGACAGAAGTTAACGTGTCCCGCGACGGGTCTGTTGAGTCCGTACTCCAGGGTGCATGCACTGGCGTAAGCGTAAACGTTAGAGCAGTCAGCTGTGTTGACAGCTGTCACGTAGAGAACGTAGTCCGAGTTTAGTACTCCAGTCCCTTCCACGGAGTTTTCAGCGTAGTCGCATCGCTGTGTGTTAGAATCACACTCCACACATCTGAACAGATGTTCCTCTGGAACTACAGCCGAGTCACATGTTGTTGTTGCCGCGCAGGTTCCAAAGCAACCACTAGAATTTATATAATAAATTATTCAAGTTGCATAAAATAATTAGCTAATATTTCTGCAAATACTAGTTGCATTTTTGCATAGCAAATGTCGCAATTTGCAGTTTAGTGCTCTCAAATGTTACCATTTGTCCTTAGAGAAATTTCTCAATTTAAAATCGGTTAATACATTTACCAAATCCAAATGTCCCACTTGTACAAACCGATGTACAATCTGAACATACTATATACACTGGACATGTAGTACATACTCTAACTTATCTATAATTAATTAAACTCACGGTGCAAACGTTCCCGAGTCCAATTTGACTGTTGCTGCTGGTCCGTTGCATGCCCTCGCTACGCGAATAGGCACCTCCCGTCCGAGCGGCTTTACTGAGAGGAGCTGCGAGAAGTATCCTGTCACGTTAGTCATGATTATGTTCTGCAGGAACTCCCGTTGTTCGGCTGTCGCGAAGCTATTGGGCTCATGGTTGTAGAAGGGAGTTATCCTGATCTGCTGACCTGCATCCCTCCTCCTGATTTCGGGTCCGTGCTCCAGGAATACCGGCTGTGTGAGAAGCGTGGCGGCCTCTCCGGTCCCCACTGTAGAGGTTTGTGCAATAGCGAGTGATAGGATCACAAGCAGACATTGCAGCGAATTCATATTCTCTAAGTATATTCTAATAGAAATTACTTATATAGAGCTCAGCTCTAGTAGAGTTCAGTTTTTCACTATGTATTCATGTTCATCACTGAGAAAGGTCAGTTTTTTTCCAGAGATTGAAATTGACCTTTAGAAAGTAAGCCTGGGCTTTTAGTCATATAACAAAAAGTACACAGAGCATGCTCATAAGGTACATAGAGCATGCTCGTATAAAAGTACATAGAGCATGCTCGTAAAAGTATACATAGAGCATGCTCGTAAAAGTACATAGAGCATGCTCGTATAAAAGCATACAAATAAATGCGAATTTGGAAATATATTCAATTCTTAATAAGATCTAATATAGATGTTCTAAAATAATGCTACAATTATTACGACCATGGGCGTAGGGAGGGGGGGTCAGTTGCCCCCCCCCCCCTAGCTCAGCCATTTTCACTCCCAGACCCCCTTTAAGTCGCACGCTACGCTCGCTGGTTGTACATTTGCCCCTCCCTAGATTTTGGCCTGGCTACGCCCTTGATTACGACGTGTATTATTTTTATAAGTGTTGCTATAAGTGTGTATCAAATTGGAACGCAATTCATAAGTAGTAAATATTATACTTGTGATTATTATATTAGGGTAGTGGCGTAGCCAGACCTTGAGGCCAACCTGGGCACACTTGTGGCACTCACCCACGGCGTGGCCAAAATACAGGCCCGGATTTACCATACGGCAGATGCGGCATATGCCGGGGCCCCCGCGCTTTTGTATTTTTGGGCCCCGCGCGGTGGGTAGTTTTCATTTTTGAAAAAATGTTCGTAATCGATGGACTAACTTTATTTGTCACAGTTGATTATACTACTACGTAGTCTCTTTGTCCCGCGTTTTTTGCTCCTGTGAAATCCCGTAAACATAACTTTTAGAAGACCCACGATAAGGTTTATTATTATTTTCACAATCAGCCAGATTTTACCTAAAAGTATATCTATGTATGTAGATTAACTAGAAAACAGTAATTTTTTTTAATTTTTATATTCGATATTATTAGGCATGTGTCATGCACTAGACAAGAACATTGAATATCAGACTAAACTCTGATGTATATTTCCTTACAAGTAAAGATACAGGTGAAATGTTAATGGAGTAGGGGACAAAAGGAACTGCGTTTAATCTTAAATATTTTCTGAGTAAGGGAAATTTTCCCTTGCACTCCATGAACCATCCCACCAAAACTCAGCATTCCGTGAGCAAAAATCGGCAATATTATTCGTTTGCAATACGATCAAGGGGCCCCGCGATGAAAATATGCCGCGGGCCCCGAACAACCCTAATCCGTCCCTGCCAGAATAAAATCTAGGGGGGTCTAAGGTAAATCCAGCGAGCGATCGAATGGGGGCCTGCGGGTATAACCCCGGTAAAAAAATTAACAGAGTTTATGTTAACTACCAAAGCATTATTGTTCTTGCTGGTACTAGTCATGCAATCATTATAATAATAGGGGATACGGCATCCCATACTACTAAGTAATTTTAGCTATAATATTTTATTATACTAGCGCGCTACGCTTGCTGAGTTGCTTCCAGACCTGTAATACCCACACAACAACCGCTAAGCGGTTGTTGTGTGGTACTAATCACAACAACTCTCGTTATTAGTGTACATTAGTTCCAGATACAATAATTACCTTCCATTATTTATAACAATCTCATACATGCTCGAGCAAGCCAATTATTATTGGTGCGGCGAAGTGACGTCGAGTTAATGAATCTCAGTGTGACATAAATGCTACCAGAATATTGATGCGCTACCTAAAATATTGTTGCGGCCAAGCCCCGCACCTGCTGCACCTGCTCCTCATATAGTAGTAATAGTATATGTACTATGTGAATATTTTGACATTTACTAATATTTAAGTCTAAGATTACCGAAACAAATTTAACCTTCTCTTCCATGTGTTTTTTATACTCTACCCTACCAAACTAGTCGTACACTTAACATCTGCATTTAAATTAATGGATAAGAATATAATCAATAACCCTGGTGAGTGAGTCAATGAATAGTAATATTGTATTCCAACTAATTGTAATACAATAATAGGAATAAAGTTGTTAAGATTTTCCGTCCGCTCTCTATCTCTCTACTGTATTTTTGTGAAAGATAGAGTACTCCTGTTTTCAAAAACCCCTCATAGACGGGATGGGAGTGTGCTTCTTCTGGTTGATTTTCAAACCTTGAATAGTATTGCATTGTAGATACAAGGAAGGATTTAAATAGAATTCAAATTACATTTCATCTTATTTTAATATAATTTTAATTAATTAATGTTTGAATCATAAAGACTTCCAAATAAGAATAGTCTTTAATTAATTAAAGTAAGATTAATGATTACAAATAGAAATAGGAATTCGCGGGTATTTACGTTACTATATTTTGAATCATTAACATTGTAAAATGTTTCAAGTGTTTCTTATGAAACACATATTCACTTACAAACAACTAGCATAATAATAAGAGAATACTTATCCACCGATCATCGGCGTTTGTATTAAAAAAGCTCGCTACTTTCTACCGATTGTTTTTTTATGTTTATAAAAAACATCATCGGTAGAAAGTAGCGAGCTTTTTTAATACAAACGCCGATGATCGGTGGATAAGTATTCTCTAATAATAATAATAACAGTCATTCCAAATGGTATAGTCAGGCCATCGCGTACGGAAGTCCGACAGATTTAAAATTCAATACTGTGCACTTATAGTATAAAACTAAAGTAGGACCCTACTATACCGTTTTTACTAGAAGAAGCACACTAATAATCATGCCATAGTGCGGAGCCTTTATAGTTAATTGTGCGAGTTAATTCAACATCAAATCTATTTTGCATGAATTTAGACATCCTTGCGAATGATTAATTTCAATGAAGAATTTTTCGGGAGAGTACAAATTCTTTTGGTAGGGCACTGTAGATGTTTGGTCTTAGGGTCACATATTTCCCTTAGCATACCTCGACACAATAGGGGCCTCCAAACCCTTGTTGAGAAAGTGGACCATCCAAAGAAACAACGTCCGCTCCTTGGGGTACAGTGTGGCATATGTCCTGTTAATTTCCGACGTCCAGAATAATCTACTGAGTATAGCATCTGTTAAGTATTGAAATTTGGTCGAATAACACGCTTTTTTTATAGCTTTCAGGGGCTTTGCCCTGGAAGCCACAACCCCCTCTTCTAGTAAATCCTGGATCCGCCCCAGTAGTGATCTAGTTATAATTACATGTAATTTAGGGATCGTAGACGACGCGATCTTGAGTATGCGAAATTCGATTAACCGATCATGCCCAATGGTATCAGGTCCTAATCTGCTATCCCAATACATAGTGATCTATGTATAGCGGAACCTCGATTATCCGAACCCTTTGTACTTGTTCCAACGATTTCGGATAATAGAGGTTGCACTTATTTGAAAAAAATGCTCGAGAAAATATTAGAGTATTTAGATTTTACTAAGCTAGGTTTGAACAATAATAGGGCAGTACCCATGAATAATATAATTGCACCCCTTCTTGTCTGGATCCCCCTTTGCAGCAGGCCCTGACTATGTATTTCAGCAGGTTCCGAAAGTTGAAATACTGAGAAGGTGGGGCTCCACCCCAGGTGCGACAACCGGGACCTGAGCTGCGCTACCCGGGGCCTGGCCCCGGCTGGACCCCCTGGCCACGCCACTGTACTAGAGTAAATATCATTGATCTTTACGAGCATGCTCTATGTACTTTTATACGAGCATGCTCTATGTACTTTTACGAGCATGCTCTATGTATACTTTTACGAGCATGCTCTATGTACTTTTATACGAGCATGCTCTATGTACTTTTACGAGCATGCTCTATGTATACTTTTACGAGCATGCTCTATGTACTTTTATACGAGCATGCTCTATGTACCTTATGAGCATGCTCTGTGTACCTTATGAGCATGCTCTGTGTACTTTTTGTTACCTCCTTTTAGTATGGGAAAAAATCTGAACTCTACAAAGCTTGTCACGCCAAAATTGGTCCGGGTCAAAACTGGTCCGGCCGGACCACTTTTGACTGCCAAAAATGGTCCGGTCGGACTAGTTTTGGTCGCCAAAGGCGGTCCCCATTGGCCAAAGGTGGTCCCCGCCGGACAGCCATTCCAAGACAATAATTATATAGCTTTTATCATTCATCAACACAAGAATACATAGAGATGCAAATGTTTTCACAATATTCAATAATACACAATTACAAAGTTTATTCTTTACACCGTAACTCCATATATCACAATTACAAAACCAATTCTTTTCACTATTATTCATGCCTTCATACTTACAAGGGACTCCTTTTCCCCCTGAACCATAGTAGACAATTAGAAAAAGATAAATTTTCAATTTAATTATTGATTGTCCTACACAATTTCGCACTAGTGGGAGGTCTGTTTTAGCAACTTTAGTGCGATCTAACAATGCGATCTAGCAAAAAGTTTAGGCCGGACCTATTTTAGCAAGCTAGGACCATTTATGGCAGGCCAAAATTGGTCCGACCTGACCAGTTTTGGCCCGGACCAATTTTTTCGTGACAAGCTCAGCTCTATATAAGGATTCTCATTCTAATATACAGTAAACTCCCTTATAAGTAAACCAAGTAATATAACGAAATAACCGCTTATAACGAAATGGAGATTTCCCCCCAAATGCATTAATTATTATCCGCTTATAACGAATATCCGGATATAAAGAAGGAATTTACAAATCCCAAGCACTTCGTTATAACGAGAGTTTACTGTACCAGAGTAACAAGTTAATTTCGTTTGCTTATAAACTAGTTGCAATGTCTTCTATCGAGGAGCTACTGAACGACATCCACACGGCCCGCGCGCTCGCCGAGAGCTGCGACTACGACCAGGCGCAGGTGTACTACGAGAGTTTGCAGCAGCAGCTGAAGAGAATGCTCATCGCCATCTCGGACAGAGACCGGAAGCGGAAGTGGAGAGAAGTGTCGGACCTAATTTCCCAGGAGTACCAGATCCTCAAGGACGTGAAGAGAGTTATCAGTTCCTACAAAGAAGACTCCGTGGCTGCTATCCCAGCTCCTGTGTCGGCGCCTACGCCCCAATTCCCGGACAGCTACGACCCGGACATATGGCCCCCTCCCACCCCTGTCGACAGAGACAGGCCCCCCCAGCCTCAGCCCAGACAGATGAGCCGCAGACCGGATGTGAGACCCGCGCCGCCCAAAAAGCAGCCTGTCGTCGTTAAGGCGGGCGGGAAGAACGGAGCCCCTGGCAGAGCGGTGGCTAAGTCGGCAGAGAAGAAGGAGCTGAAGAAGAACGCGCATGACGATAAGCCAGTGGAGGGCAGCAATAGGTTCGAGTCCGCATCCTACGACAAGGATCTTGTGGAGTCCCTGGAGAGAGACATCCTCTCTCGGAATCCTAACGTGCACTGGACAGACGTGGCGGGGCTGGCGGAGGCGAAGAGACTGCTGGAGGAAGCCGTGGTACTTCCGGTGCTAATGCCGGCATTCTTCAAGGGGATTAGGAGGCCCTGGAAAGGAGTGCTCATGGTGAGTTGATATTAGCCGTGTATATGTATGTTATGTTAGTAGTTCCCAACCTGGGTCCACAAGATCTCAAAATTTGTATTACACTCAATAGGAGGGGGTCCACAGAATGTCTATGTTTGCTATAGGGGGTCCACGGTTGAAATGGTTATGAATCGCTGTGCTATGTGTTATGTATTATGTGCTATGCTATGTGTTATTTGTTGATATGTATTATGTGCAATTATGTGCTGTTGTGTGTTGTGTGTTGTGTGTTATGTTGTGAAACACTTTAGGTCGGGCCGCCTGGCACTGGCAAGACGATGCTGGCTAAAGCAGTGGCCACCGAGTGTGGGACTACCTTTTTCAACGTGTCATCCTCGACGCTGACTTCTAAGTACAGAGGAGACTCGGAGAAACTGGTCCGCATTCTTTTCGAGATGGCCCGTTACTACGCACCGAGCACCATATTTATAGACGAGATAGACTCAATCTGCAGTCGGAGAGGCAGCGAATCGGAGCACGAAGCCTCTCGGAGAGTTAAGTCTGAGCTACTCACACAAATGGACGGAGTAGACAGTACCCTGGATGACGCGGCTAAGATGGTTATGGTACTGGCGGCCACTAACTTCCCTTGGGATATTGACGAGGCCCTGAGACGACGGCTGGAAAAGAGAATCTACATTCCTCTGCCAGAGATGGAGGGGAGACTCGAGTGTCTGAGAATTAATTTGAAAGAAGTGAAAGTAGCCGAAGATGTCGATTTTATTGAAATCGCTAAACTTGTGGATGGTATGTTGGCTTTTGTATTTATAGTTAAATTGTGTCGGGATAATCTTAACTTAACTATGGCACTTGTTAATTTATCACTTTGCAACTAAATTTAGATTGTGTAGCCTTTCTACTCTTTAATTCTTTAGTTTGATCCACTTAATTGCTATAATCTTTGTTTGCGTTTAAAGGTTAAATAGCAGACTAAGAATTATTTACATTGCTTTTAATTAAAGTTAAATAGCAGATTTGGAATTACATACTTAAGGTTAAATCAGCAGAAAGGAATTATTTACATTGCTTAATTAAAGGTTAAATAGCAGAATGGGAATTACTTACATTGCTTAATGCAGTCGTGTGTCGTGTAATACCACTTAGACTAGTTAGGTTCTTTTATTATTAGCATTCAAGGGACCAAAGATTGTGTTCATAATAGAGATACTTAATAATAAGCGAACTCAACTTAATACAAACCCTATGTAAGTTGTTAATTTGGACTACATGACTTGTTCTGTTGTTCATAATAAAAATCTATATATTATTAAATTTATATCTACGGTATGTAAGGATGTGTTCCACAGGTTACTCGGGAGCCGATATAACAGCTGTTTGCCGCGATGCCGCTATGAACGCGATGCGAAAGCGCATCAAGGGACTCACACCAGACCAGATACGGGGACTCGACAGGACAGAACTGGACCTGCCCACAACCCTGGAAGACTTCACAGAGTCGATTCGGAAATGCTCTCCCTCAGTGTCCCAACAGGATCTCGAGAAGTACCATAAATGGATGGAAGAGTTTGGCTCTGTTTAGACCGCTGTGCCACTAATCAGTAATCAGTAATGTTACAATGCTAACTTGTGTAGTAACCAATCCTCACTTATAAATCCTGCTTGTATGTACAGTGACTGATGTATGCACCTAGAGTAACCTGAATCTTATCAGCTAATTAGAGGCTATAACAAGGGTTAACTTATTTGAGGTTATTAACTAGGTTATTAATAATCTTTGTTATTAATGGTTAGAATGAAGAGAGTTGAAAATACAAAGGAATTCGTTTCTAAATCCAAACAAAGCGTATACAAGTCTCGAGTAGAAACAGAATTACACAACTTGGTTACCAAACAGCTACAAACGAACGTTTCCTTACATAATGTTAAAACCTTCATATCCTCGAATACACAGCTAGATCCAATCTCCTTAATGGGGGGTGTAGCAGATGCCAGTGCCTATAGGGCTAAAATGGCCAAATTGGATAAAGAGAGTAGTCTGTCGCAAGATGGCTTGTCTGGGGAAGAAGTTAGAATAACTATGAAGCAGTTCGGTAACGAAGGAGGGTACCCTCGCGACCCCTCAGTGAGAGGAGAAGAGCAGAGCGCAATACAAACTATAATTAGCAGAAAGCACGAGTCTATAGAGCAGCAGTCTAACAACGTTAATTCCGTGACGGTGTCTAGACACGAGTTGGAGTTAGAACTATCTGCTTCTGATGGTGCGATTAATCCTCTGGTACACCTAATAGGAACAGATAGCGTGATGCAGTCGGATAAACAGGCTGTGCTTATACAGGAGAGCTTAAGAGCTTTGGAGAGTAGAACCAAACTCAATAGGAAGAGACCGAGATTGTATAATGACACACCTTATAAGGAGCTAGAGATTCCAAACTCTGTTCGTATTATAGGCAGTAAGATAGAGTGTAGTGATACTACATTTGAAACCAACCAGGTGACACAAACAGACCCCTCTCACGTGAATACCTACAGACTTTCTCTTAGCGAGATTATGCAGATACCGAGATTCTCTTGTTACTCTCCGGGTGTCCCTAGCAACAAGCTGTTCATCAAGAATCTACACAGAAATGTGAGTATAAACGAACTGGCTTCCCTATTCATTCAGTTCCAGTCCGGCCCTAAAATCAAATTCCGTCTGCTATCCGGTAGAATGAAGGGACAGGCTTTCGTAGAGTTTAACAGCACTGAAACGGCTACCGAAGCTCTGCTCTATGCAACAGGATATATATTGAGGGGCAAACCTGTTATTGCAGTTTATGCTAGCAACGGTTCAGACACATAGTTATGCTAATACAGTCGACTCTGCTTAATAGAGTCACCTCGGGACCAGGTTTCTTTGACCCGATTAAGCGGAGAAATCTATTAACCGAAACTATTTTAAGCCAAACGTCATTCCGTCTTATAAATCCTGTGAAATTTTGACTCCATTAAGCGGAGAAATCTATTAACCGGTGGCTCTATTAAGCGGAGTCGACTATATTATTATTTATATTGTTGTTTGTATTGAAGTTGTATTAGCAAGGTAACCTCATCACTACCAATGAGTCGCATAAGTGAGTTGTTGGACTCGGATAATCCGCTCTTCAACAGCTCGCGCACCATCCCCCTCCCCCCTCTGCCCCCCGGGGATTATATTCCCTCCCCCCTCTACCAGCTGATCCAGAAGCAGAACAGCTATCCGCCCATCCTCATGGCGCAGTCCTGGACGCGGTCTGCGCCCTATAAGGAGCAGCGGGAGCACCGGACGCCAGTGGAGAGCATAGCTAACAACTACACGCCCCCCTCCTCCGGCCTAAAGATACGGCAGCTCTCTTCTGCCGCCGCTAACTCCGCTCTGACGCAGACGGCCCGGCCCGGCTGTCTCCCGCCGCCCGCCCTGCCGGGGTTCCACGAGAGACAGCTGGCCGTCTCAGCTGTTAGAACAGCGGGCAAGAGGAAGAATATGGGAAACGGAGCGAGCAGGAAGGAAGCCAGGATGAGAGAGAGCTCAAACTCCAGTCCCGAGGACGAGGCGCTATCCAGTCCATCAGAGCAATTTACCATGTGAGCTCTTATATGCCCTGTGAAGTCCTATAGTATATACAGTTATAAGAACATCGCCGGGAACTGCATATAATGTTCTTATAACCGGCATAAATTATATAGGGGTATATGGCAACCGTTTTCCAGTAGAATGTTCTTATATCCGGCATCTACTGTAATAACAATGAGGCAATACAGTGCAACCTTGGATAACCGAACACACCTGGTTGTCTCAATGTTATCTCATAAATTAGTTCAGCCTAAAATGATCCGACTATGTCTGACTGTTCCCAACGAGTTTACCCAATAGAGAATGCCCTGCCTATATTAATACCGCTGCTTTGTAGGATGGATTTCCTGGAGGACTGGCAGCAGAGCTCCCGAGAGGAGCCCACAGAGGGAGACGCAGAGCGGTACCATCGCTACATAGAGAGGGGGGTACCGCTCTGCGGGATCTGTCCCATGCCCCCCGAGACGCTGGTTCGGCTGGAGAGAGAGAGACTGCCGGCTCAGCTTAAGGAGGGCCCGGAGCTGCAGGAGATGAGGCAGGACCTCAGAGAGGAGGTTAGTATAATACAGCGATTCCATACCTTACAACCGTGGATCCTCTATAGGAAATATTGTACCAAACATTGTGTGGACCATGGTTGTAATACAAGGTTATATCTGTGAACCACTGGTCTAATACAAATGCCTCTATTAGCAAGTTATTTTAACTTTTCAGTCCCCATGCCAACATTTAATATAAATTATATTACTTCGCAAGTTCGCCTATTAATGAGCTAATTTTGTGTGCAAAATGCGACTTGTTATTACGAGATTTCTGCATCACCTAACTGTGTGTCTGTTTAGATATCAAAGGATTATGAGTTTACACTGAAGAAGATAATAGTCGACTACATCCTACTCGATCCTCGCGAAATGTCACGGCTTGACATTAAGTCTGTTCCAAAGCCGTTTCCGCGTCGCGTCATCCGGGCCCCTGTCCCCTGGCGCGAACAAGTGGCACAGTCCCGCTCTCACATTGATACTCACCTGTTCCTAACCAACCCAGTGGTCACGAAGCTACAGAATCTCTGGGACGACAAGTACGCCGATACTAAGTTTATTTACGCAGACAAACTCAACCTGGCTGACTTCCCTATTGCTCCTAGCGAGTTCTTTCAACTGGTACTTTTATGTTAAAAGCTTTCTTATACATCGGCTAACACCTTATGATATAAACCAGGCTTCACTAAGTTGAATTTTTGATGTTTAAAATGACCTTGCAATTTTTAAAGTTTTTAAATTTTTAACCTTGTAATTTTTAGGCACTGGCCTGAAAATTACATTACAGAGGTGTTGACCGATATATAAGTACATAATACAAATTATCTCTATCCTAATATATTAATTATTATTATCATCTCTCAGTGCAGGGAGCAGTGTGTAGCCACCAGAGCAGTGCTGTTGGACAGCTGGGTAATAGAGTGCGCTGACATTCTGCTGACGAGCAGAAGCAGCTGGGAACAGCTGATCCCCGCCTCCTCCTCCTCCACAGCTCTCGTGCAGCAGTTCTTCTCGCATCTGTCCGCACTCATGAGCGCGCAGCTCAGAGGTCAGTCATAGCACACTGATACAAATAGTCAGTCATAGCACTGATACAAATAGTCAGTCATACACAATGATGCAAATAGTCAGTCATACACACTATGATACAAATAGTCAGTCATGTGAATAAACAGTTGGATGCATAGTGTTCTGAGACAAATGCTAGGCTTGGGAGCAATCTCATAGTCACAGTAAATTCAGGATTTTCCATGTATTGATTTGAGACATGTCCAGAAGAGACATAAAAGCTGTTATGTTTGTAACATGTTATGGTAGACTGGTAGACTAGTTAGAGAGTAGCAGCCATCCTGAGCTAACAATAAATGAATTGTTATGGTGGTCCTGGCGAAAACTTGTCATTATATGATCACCCGGTGTTCCGAAAAGTTGCCTAAACGACTCATGGTCGCTCATCACAGCTCAGAAAGTTTTGTTATAAAGTACTATTAGTGCTAGAAATATGGTTGTAAGAGACAGGTAATCGCTCGTGACAGGGATAAATACAAACAGGTTAAGTTCCACATCAATTTATTGTATTCTTCTACTTTAGAGTTGGTTGAGAAGTCCCTGAATGAAATAGCTGACTTCTTTACTAAGTTCGGAGACTCCAATTCGTTTGAGGGAGACTACTACGATTTTACCCTGAAGAGGAGACCGCTTCTTATTATCGAATTGGTTGTCGATGGTTCTGACATTCAGTTTGAGCCCAGCAGCAACCAAGTTGATCAGCTGTTAATGGAGATTGTAAATGACATCGTGGAATCAGCTACCGACATCCCAAGAGTGAGTCTTAGCTCGATAACTTACAATCAGGCAAAAACTTCTGCGGGCCTAGATTTAGTTCGAGGCTCCATAAATGTTATAATTATTAATATTGCATTAAGTCTACGGGAGTATCTCTCGATTTTCTCGCGTCTATAAAGTTTCAAAGCGCCTGAATGAAACCTTGCATATAACAGTCTAATGTCTAGGTGGAGACCCTGATATTCCCTCAGCTCAAGTCCCACAGTCTCCACCTGCACTCAGTTCCCCTCAGCGACGAGTTGGTTCTGCACACCAGAGCAGAGGTAGCCCGCGTGCTCGCTATCAACTGGATGGGCTTAGAGAGCTACACATTAGTATACTCCAAGTACCGAGACATCCTGGATGGAGAGGCAAGTACCAGTTATTTAATAACTACAGTAAAACCTCGTTAGTACGAACACCAGGGTACCGTCAAAATCGCCTTATCCAGAATTCGTATTAGCTAATATCAATGTATTGAGAAGGCTTTGAAGGGGACTGAATAAGTGTTCGTATTAACCGGAATTTCGTATTAACCGTGTTCGTATTAACGAGGTTATACTGTACTGCAACTAATACAAGTCCCTATGCTACCAATTGACTCCTGTTTAGGCTACTAGGAATGTTGATGAGTTCCTAGAGACAGAGGTTGTTCTTAAGAGCTTCAAGAGTCACATAGAGAACTATAGCTCTGTAGTGGAACAGCTGACTGTACTATGGGTGCGGGTTACCCTGGGTCTCTTCTCCCTATCGTGTTCCACTCTCAACAAATTACTCATTGCGAACACCAAAGTTCTGCTAACTCAGCTCAGCTCGTTTCTAGCTAAGCACAACAGAGGTATAAACAGAGACATATGCAGCAGTTACGAACAGATAGCGAAGAAGCTGGAAGAGGTGCGTTGAAGAGAGAGTGTTTACCACTTCCCCCCCCTTGCTTGGGGAAAGCGGAGTTTTGGGAATGTGCCTTAATAACTTCAGCTTTGATTAATGTATTTTTTTCAAATGAGAGATAGAGAGAGAATTTAGAAGGTATTTTATTTTATTATTATTATTTAGGAACCTGAAGATACAGAAACAATGACTGAGTTACGGAAATTTGTAGAAGAGGTTAGTTAGTCCATCAATTACTATTCTTTATTATACACAGTACGTAGTGTTCGCCTAATTGTAATATTGCTCTTTTAGCAAGTTATTTCAATCCCCAAGCGAGCAATTAATGTTAATTATGTTCCTCTAATACAAGTTCGCTTATTAGCAAGCAATTTTGTGCAAAATGCGACTTGCTATTATGTTTCAACTTTCAACTACTGTATTATTAATTAATATTATATTCGCTTAGGCCCAGTCAATAACAATAACTCGGCTCCTGGAGGAGGTTAAGGGGTCGCTGGAGAGACTTAGCTTTATTATAGATTTGTGTGACATGACAGACGAAGACATCAAGATTAACTCCGCTGCATTTCTCTGGCCGCAGTTTATTGATCCTATCTTTGATAAGGCCAGACTCAAGCTTCTTACTGCGCAAGAAAAAGCTGTTGCGAAGGTACCTATACGATTTATATTTGTATGTTGATACGATACCACTTATGTGCTGTGTCTCAGGTGAATGAGTTGAAAGATAATTTGGAAGAGCGTTTGACCGGTATCCAGGCTGAGATTGATGAATTCAGGGAGAAAGAGATCAGTAGGGATATGGAAGAGGTTCATGCGGATAAAAGGTTGTTGGAAGACATTAGTAAGCGTATCTTGGAATGCCAGAAGGAAGCGCAAATTGTTAATAATGAAGAGGAACTGCTAGGTTTGTTTATAGAGATGTGTTATATATTATTATTTATTCAACTATTCAAATCACGGTAGAATACCTCTCTTAATAGAGACTAGTACCGTAAACGCCCGTTTTGTTGCATAAAAATATTTCTCTTTTTGTCTTGTTTTCTATACCCCAATATTTAATACAATCCGGACTAACAAATAGACAAACACACAGCTACGTATATTATTAACCATATATATGCTACGGAACATGTTGACATTTGGAACATGTTAACATCTACCGCGGAACATGTTAACATCTACCGCGGAACATGTTGCATCTACTGCAGAACATGTTGAATTCATATTTCTTAGTACAAATTTTCTATGGCTTGATTACAATTAAAATGTAGTAATTTTCCGTTGGGTTAATATTTTACTATGGCTTTGGGGTAAATCCCAATCTGTTACGGATAGGACGGCCAGGTACATAATTCCATTCGTTAAAAGTGCATGTCAATATTTAAACAAAAAATTCAATGAGAACACTTAATCAATACATATACGTCCAAACAATTTGTATGTCTGATAATCGGTTAACCTACCACCGCCAGAAATTTGAAGAAGAAATCCTGCTTAAAAAACAGGAGCCGAAGTGTCGTATATGGAATTGCGAAGAGGTAGAAGACATAACTAACCAACTTAGCGATTTAGAGGGAACTTTTCCTAGAATTAATCGTTCTCTTAAACATTTTCATGTTCTCGAGGCCTCGCAAGTAAAGGAGCTACGCTACATAGACCCATACAATACAACATCTCTCAAAGTTATTGCGGTCGAGGATTTGTTTGAACAGCTGTATTGGGCATGGGAACAGACAGGATTCGCAGGGTGGAAACCTTTACACCACAAAATAAGGGAACAAGGAATGTACATCAGTGTTTTAGTAGTGAGGTTGTTTTTGGAACTTAGCCCTTCCCATCAAGCCAGGCTTAACAAAAAAAGCCAAAAATCTCTGGTAACAAATCCAATATTATCTCTTACCTTTGGTTCAAGGGGTCAGGTGGATCTTATTGACATGGGAAGTATTCCTGATAATGACTATAGATGGATTCTAAATTATCAAGACCACTTCACCAAGTGGGTTGTGTTAAAACCCCTATTTAGAAAATGTGCATTAGAAGTAGCAAATATTCTGGTTACAATTTTCTACACGCTCGGCGCACCAAACATTCTCCAGTGCGACAATGGCAAAGAGTTTGATAATAAGCTTTTATTACAAACACTGAATAAATTGTGGCCATCAACAAAGATTATACATGGAAAACCTAGGAAGCCACAATCACAGGGTTCTGTGGAGAATGCAAATTGTCGTGTTGAGAATATTTTACAGAGCGTATTGGAAAAGGAAGGTCATTCCCATTGGGCTAAGGAATTAGACAAAGTAGCATACATGAAAAATACCACACTGCATACGGTCCTAAACAATACTCCTTACAAGGTTCTCTATGGAAGAGATCCACCACGAGGACTACGTGATTTTGATATTCCAACTTCTCTTCACTTTTCAATCAATACCGTGGAAGATATTAGTAAACTGTTTCCAAAATCTCAAACATTAAGCGACAACGAAGATGATATACAGCTTATAGAAAAAATTAACTCAGCATGTATCTCAAATACCACTCTAACACATTCGCCATATTCTTCTGAGTGCGACAGTAACATTTCTGAAGAATCTGAAGACAATTATGACTTAACATTAAAATTTAGTCCTACAAAATTAGGCGCTACAGTCAACCACATAGCGGAGAGTAAATCGTGTCCAATTTGCAAATTTTCATTAGGAAGTGAATTCGTGGAGTGTCATTCATGTTTCTCACCTGGGCACAAACATTGTTTCAATGAGGATTTGGAAACATCACACTATTATTGCATAAAATCACAGTGCATTAGAATGCTAAACCAGAACCAAATCTGCTCTGTTGCAAGAAGAGGGCAAAAAGAGGCAAGCGGAAAAGATGCTCTCTGATACTGCAAAGTCTCTTCCTTTAGTCTCAATTGGTGAAAACGTTAGAGTTTCAATTCCTAAAGTTGACAGGGGGAAACTTGGAGACAAGCACATTCTAGGAGTCATCACTGAGAAAAATGGAATCTATTTCACAATTGGTACAAGATATGGCATATTAAATCGCAAGTACACAAGAGGAGAATTTGAAATATGGCAAGGATCAACATATCTTCATGTCTCGAACATCCCAAAAAATGAATGCTCAATGACTACCATTTCCAGAGCAGTTACTTTGGGAAGAAGAATTTCTTGTCAATGCAAAGGAAAATGTAACACAAAATATTGCCCCTGCAGAAGATCGGGAAACCAATGTTCGAGCGGTTGTCATTCTAAAATAAGAGGCAATTGCAATAACAAAATCTCCCCTCAGAAATCATTAATTGAACTAAATACATCTGAAAAACGTGTCTCTATTCCTGTTACTCCTGAGAAGACATCAAAGGAAGAACAATCTAAACTTTCGGATTTTCCACCTATTCAATTAATTGATCACCATCCTCTTGAAAATGACGATTCGTTAGGTGTTGAAAGCTCAGATTGTGAGTCTTTGGACCATCTCACATATGACACGAGTAGGTTAACAATGTGTTTGACTGAAATTGATCGATTTTGTGTTAGCTGGGGCGGGTGTTACAAAGGCATCAACAATCCAACATGATTAACACTTGCAGTGTAGATAACTTTCTCACATTGATTAGTCTCCACCTTAGCCAGATACAAGAGGTTCTGACAAGCAGGGAAATTCCAATCAATGATAATATGAAAAATATCTTAGCATCTATTGGTTCCTTGAAGTTCAATTCATTACGCTTTTGGATAGCAAGAAAAATGGCCATTAAATGTGAAAATGATCAATTAAACTTTTTCGGATCAGAAAATAATATTGTCCAAGCATTAGTTAAGGCAGGATTAAGTACACAAGAATATCACTGCACGTTTCAATGCCCGCACTGTTCAAAGCAGTTTAATACAAAAACGCGCATCAACTACTTCACGACATTAATCGAAAATTTACAAACTACTTTGAACTCAAAAGTTGAGCCGAAATTTTGCAAAATTTGTCGATGGAAAGGTACACACTTCAAAAATGTGTCAGGGCGATTTCATCAACTTTCCCCATTACTAATTATTGAAGCAGATAACCTACAGATTGACGCAAATATGATTGATAATGTCATTAACATGGAACACGGCAACAATATGTTAACTTTCAAACATATTGGTTATACACTCATTTTTGGAAACCATTTCACTTTGAAAACATTTGTAAATCAGGATCTTGTTTCTTATGATGGAATGAGAAATCCAAAGATTCAAATCGACGAGTACTCCAAATTTCCTGACGTTCGCAAAGTAAATTTTATTGCTTACATTCTACTCCCTTAAGTTAATTAATTAACCCACTCTGATCTCTCTTTGCATGTCTACCTTGTACTTATGACATTGTATACGTAGTAGAATTGATATTAGTGTTGATGTAGTCTGTACTAAATAGTACTAGAGCAAACTAATCTATATTTTTAATTTTTTATATGGTGGTGTTTTTTTAGATTTAAATAAATTTACAATTACACCTGTAACAATGTGATTTTGATCAGATACCTAAATAGTAATTAAATTTGATAATCAGGGAGTTAACAGACTTGAAATTGTAATCAAGCCATAGAAAATTTGTATTAAGAAATATGAATTCAACATGTTCTGCAATAGATGCAACATGTTCCGCGGTAGATGTTAACATGTTCCGCGGTAGATGTTAACATGTTCCAAATGTCAACATGTTCCGTAGCATATACATGCAAGTTGTCTTTTATGCAGCTTAGCTAATTACTGAATTCTTGTTGTTCCATTTTAACTCTGTTTGAGTCGATCCCCATCTAATGACAGCAATAGTGTTACAAGTATCTGCATGAGTATATAGAGTATACTATTGATTCTCTTAGTTTGTATGCTACTTACACAATCTATTTGTACGAATCCTGTGCACAACGTATAGCAGTGTTGATTAAAAGAGAAGAAAACAACAGTGAACACGTATTAATCAATTATTGAATCTTACAAAATACAAATACAGTACATGGGTTTAAAGTCCAGTGTTATATTTATATGAAAATATTGTTGTTAAATCCGAATAGATTTATAGAATATTCATTTTCTCAGACTTCTGAATCCTCTGAATAGAAAAATGTTGTTTTTGTATAACTTTCTAAATAGTTTAGGAGTTTTCCTCTTTATCTTATAGAAAGACTGGTTTAGTAAGCTAGGGCAATAATGGATCGAACTTGTTTCAGGCTCTGTTAGTCGAATTAATTCTTTGAATACTTGAGTCACTCCGCTTCTATTTAGAGCAGAGCACTCTACATAACTACACACTTTGTAAGGTTTCATTAATTCAACTAATTCACAACCATCTTGATACGTCACTACTTTCAAGCCAGCTATCTCCAACTCTCTTACAGTGTGTATGTCAGTCCGTAAATCTGTTTGAGTTCCGACTAGCATGATGTAAGCGTTCGGATTATACTTCTCTATTTCCGGTAGCCACGTCGAACCGATATTTAGAATGTCATACGGTCTCACCACTGAAAAGCACACTAGTATAACTTCGCCGTATTCGTAGCAAGACTGTCTATACGTTACAAACTCATTGCTTCCTCCTAACTCAACTAAACTCAACTTATACTCTCGTTTCCCAAAATTAACAAGGATTTTAGTTTCAAATTCGTCGTATAGAGTAGGCTTGTGGGTCTCACAGAACTTGTCTTCTGTTAATCGCTTTAGCAAACAGGTTTTACCGGACCGCTCATCTCCAACTAGGATAACCTTAATATCCGCCCGACAGTTGTTTTGTAAGGGCATCACGATTCACGTAATTACAAATACTAATAAGCATTATGCACTTCACACTTTATTTATACTTTTCGATTTCTTTTTGCACAAAGTTGTTTTTTGATTGGCTTAATTATTATATGGCTAATTTACTCAATTTACGCCACTGCGCTTGTAACGACACACGCCGATCCCAGCTGTTCCGAATACATTGAACCAAATAATTAGAAGTGATAGAGTAGTGAGAAATATAACAGTTTGCTTATCTCTAACGAAATTAATTATTTTCTCTTAGGAACTATTTAATGTAGTTTGTCTCGTCTCAGAATTCAGTTAGCAATCTAGAGCCCGAATATTCTATCCATAAGTCTCTCAATAATACTTCTATTGCGCGTCATTGCATAATAATGTGTCGTATGCTAATTACATATTTTTTACACGAACGAATGGTGTTTTTTCTATAATCAGCACGATTAAATTTCTATAATCAGCAACAATTAAATTCTATAATTATTAAATATTAAATTGGGCCTTATTAACTTGTAAAAATTAGAATCTCTAAATATATATTAGCAGATTAAGTTATATTTAGAATACTTTTCTCTGTTTGAATAGCATGCAACTCAATACCCCATTGGAGGTATCCTGCTATATGGATTTAGTGCCATACTCAATAGTTTCAACAAACGTATATAAATAGGATTAAATCGGAGTTATTGCATTCTTCACTCGGTATCCAACTTAATATTAACACTTCTTCTAATAATGGATGACTTCGATCGTACTCTAAAATGTGTAGTTGTTGGCGACGGTGCTGTTGGCAAAACATGCATGCTAATCTCATATGCCCGTAATATGTTTCCTCGTGATTACGTACCCACTGTATTCGACAACTATGCTGTCAACGTATTAGTAGCCGGCAAGAATTACACGCTAGGCCTGTTCGACACCGCGGGCCAGGAAGACTACGATAGGCTCCGACCTCTGTCATACCCACAAACAGATATTTTCCTCGTCGCATTCTCCGTAGTTAACCCAGCCAGCTTCGAGAATGTGAAGGAGAAATGGATTCCAGAGATCCGCCACCATAACCCTAAGACTCCATTCATTGTAGTCGGCACGCAGTGCGACAGACGGGATGAAGTGGCCACTCTAAACCACCTCGCTAAGATCAGACAGAAACCTGTTTCTTATGAATCAGCTGGCAGACTCGCGAAAGAAATGAAGTCTCGCGGTTGTTACGCGTACGTAGAGTGCTCTGCTCTCACTCAGAAGGGACTCAAGGATGTGTTCGATGAATCTATCATTGCTATTTTAAATCCGCCTGAGACTAAGAGGCCTAAGAAAATTTGCTCTTTTTTGTGAATTTGTATTTATAGCTATTATCATATAAGTAAGTATCTGTTGTAACCACTCTTCTCAACTGTATGAATCAGTTTTAATCATTAAAAGAATGTTAAACTATACTCTAATATTATTTTCAGTCCCCAAGCGAGCATTGTTCCTACTACTAGCAAGTTCGCCTATTAACAAGCAAATTTCGTACAAAATTCTACTTGCTATTACGTACGCGAACGCCACTGTATATTTATAATTAATAAGCAATTACAGAAACTTAAATTTATTTTAATTCGGAGTTGTTTGTTGTAACCCATCTAACGGCAGGAAATCCTAAAAATATTGAATGTTTACTGTAATCCGATTTGATTATTCCTAATGAGACTATTTGTCACTAGTTTCCATTATTTTGTTTAAAATAGCTGTTTGTGTGTCTCCTTTGGCCGGAATAAAGTCCCAATTTGGTTTCTGACAGTTTTCCTGTCTGGACACAATGATACCTCCAGAGTTTCATCCAGGCGCGTAATTTTAAAGTAAACTTTTCTAGGCGCGCGAAAATCGAGAGGTGCTCTTATAGACTTAATAATATTAGAGCATCTTAGGCGCGTGTGAGTGAGGTCAAACAAAATCTAGGCGCACAAAATTTTAGTCTAGATGAAAACCTGTATACATCCACTATGTCATAAGGCTTTCGCATTCTGGATTTACATTTCCTTTCATCTGCGGGGATCCACAGGAACAAGAACCTCTAGAACCAATATTCTATTTTATGAATGTTGTTTATTTAGAGTTTAATGCGACTCCCTTCCCGCTATGCCAGACCCTGCTTGTTGACAAGGCGCCTTTCGACACTCTCTGGGGCACTGCTATAAGCTTCTACGCACAGCAGGATAAATGGCTGAACGGGCCCTTCTCAGATCTTGACGCTCAAAGCATTCAGAACGAGTTGGATGATAAAACAAAAGTATTTTATTTGTCTTATAATTACCGTATTGCTTCGAATAAGCGCCGGGTCATTAACAATGACATTTCTATGATAAAATTAATACATATTAATTGATAACTGAACTGTTAATTACATTGGCAACTATGGTATGTTTACTGTCACTGAGAACCATTAGAACCAAAATGTTACTTAGGGATTTTTTTTAAAAATTGAGGATAAATTTGGCCCACAAAAGCAATAGGGGCGCTTATTCTCAATACGGTAATCGATTTTATTCTGTACTTACAGATGATGCTGAAATTGTCCCGACAACTAGCAAACCACCCAAACCCTAAGAGATCGGCTACTCTAATCAAACAGAAGCTGGATAAGTTCAAGGACTACCTGCCTATAATTAACGTGGTGTGCTATCACGGACTGAGGGACAGACATTGGGATAAGATGAGCGAGGTCGTAGGATTCTCTTTGAAGCCAGCCCCTGGTACCCCCCTCAGCAAGATTCTAGAATTAGAACTGGATAAATACATAGAGCAGTTAGAGGAAATAACACAGGTAATATAACTGCAGTAGAACCTCGTTAGTACGAACACGGTTAATACGAAATTCCGGTTAATACGAACACTATTTAAGTCCCTTCAAAGCCTTCTCAATAGAAATGATATTGGTTAATACTTAATACGAATTACGGATAAGGCGAATACATTTTGGCGTACTAACGAGGTTCTACTTTATGTTTTAATTTAAGATAATTCTTGTATTATCTGCTGATTCTGTAGATTGCTACGAAGGAATCTACGATTGAGAAAAAGATGAAGGACATGAAGATGGAATGGGAAGAGATTGAGTTTATTATGACGTCATACAGAGACACGGGGGTGTCCATCCTATCTTCTATAGACGACATTCAAATTAAATTAGATGATCATGTGTTGCAGACACAGACAATTAGAGGTTTAATTCAATGATTAATTTTTACGAATATATTTTTACAAGTCATTATTCACTCTAAATACCAACTAATAAACAATTAATAATATTATTTTGCATATGATATCATATCCTGTTTAGCACTTCATTTAATAAGAATTTTCTGTAATATATAATTATTCTAACATACCTTGTTATACTGTAAGTAATTTTGCAATAACATAGCAGTGATTCGTGTAAGAAATTTTAATCCACGTGTGTAGATAATGTAATCTGTTGGAAGAGAGTACACATTCTTGCATAATCTAATGCCAACTCTAGCTGACTTGCTAGCAAATTTGATTATGCCACCAATGGAATGTCAGCCTCAATAATATTAATTTTCCAATAAGAAAGCGATTCCCAAACTTTTTCAACCGTGTACCCCCTAATACAAATACCAAACTTTTTGTGGACCCCCTCCCATTGACCAAAAAACAAAGTTTGTGATATTGTGGACCCCAGGTTAAGAACCACTACATAGGAAATGCATTAACCTTGCCACAATAGGTTCTCCATTTATTGGTCCGTTCGAGGAAGAGTGCAGAGCCTGGCAAGACACACTGGTTCGTCTCCAAAAGATTCTCGACAACTGGCTCAAGTACCAGGCCACGTGGCTGTACTTAGAACCTATTTTCAGTTCGGAGGACATCTGTGCTCAGATGCCAGAGGAAGCTAGAAAGTTTGGAATTGTGGATAAGTATTGGAGAGAGATAATGGATAGTGCTGTGAGTACATATTTGCAAACTTTAGTATGATTTAATCAACTTTTGTGTGTATTTATTGCCTAATATCGTAGGTGGAGGATACGCATGTATTAGTGGCCACAGCGCAGAATAACATGCTAGAGCGTTTGATGGATTCTAACAGCCTACTCGAGGAAATACAGAAAGGTTTGAATGACTATCTGGAGAAGAAAAGACTGTTCTTTCCTAGGTACGTATTGAGCCATTATTAATGATTATGTTTATACAGTAGAACCTCGTTAGTACGAACACGAGTGGACCGTCAAAATGCGTTTGACTTATTCAGAATTCGTATTAACTTTTTGAATTGACAAGGATTTTAAGGGGACTGAAATAGTATTCGTATTAACAAGAATTTCATATTAACCGTGTTCGTACTAACTAGGTTCTACTGTATTACAAATATTCGTTAGGTTTTTCTTTTTGTCGAATGACGAATTGCTTGAGATTCTCTCTGAGACCAAAGACCCGCTCAGAGTACAACCTCACTTGAAGAAATGTTTCGAAGGAATTGCCAAACTCAATTTCAATGAGAACATGGAAATCAGAGGCATGGTCAGCTCTGAAAAGGAACAGGTGCCTTTCTCTAACAAAATCGTTCCGGCTGACGCGAAGGGGATGGTCGAGAAATGGCTAATGCAGGTACAACTAACAATGATAAGAAGTATGAAGGATGTGCTAGCCCAATCAGTGGAGGCTTATCCCAAAACTAAGAGAACTACATGGGTCACTGAATGGCCTGGTCAGGTAATATGCTTATGTAATCGTTTCGTTAAACCCCTATAGTTGCCAAATTCAAAACACTCCCATTGATTCAATTACTTATTATAGGGGTGTTCAATTCTAACCTGAATAAGAGCTTTGTTGTATTACTATTAATTAGGAGTTAACATAGCTATGGAATTACTTATATTGGCCAACACCTTTTAAAATGTCATTTAATGCACTTTTTAGCATCAAAACACACCTTTTCGAAGCAGGGTTTTTTTAGATTGAAAGGTATTGTTTGGTATACAAGTAAATCCTATTAATAAAATACATTTTACTATGGTTTAAATTACTATACTATCTGCAATTAAATTAATAAATAAATAAATAATGATATTATAGGTCGTAATCGCCGCTAGCTCTATCTACTGGACAGATGAAGTTACAGAGGCTTTCAAGCAACCAAATGGGTTAATTGAATATGCCAAGGTCTGTTCATTGCAGATAGAAGATATCGTTACCAAGGTAAGTTCATACATTTTAATACTACAAACTACAATTCTCAGAAATATAATACTAATTTTGATATTACAAATTACAATTCTCAGAAATATAATACTAATTTTGATATTACAAACTACAATTCTCAGAAATATAATACTATTTTCCTAATTGCATTCCTATTGTCTAATTAAGACTCCTTCTGTGTGATACCGACTATGATACCAACAGCCACTGTCTTCCCATTGCTTCTCAGAGCTATTCTGCCGAGCTCCTTGCAGTCTCCGAATGTTTCCACGCAGATAGCTCGCATCGGTTCGATCTCCACAACTCCAGAGCTGTTTCTGGGAAGGGCCTTCGGTCTCTGCTTTATTACCTACACACATGTCTAGTTTAATCATGCGGTGACCACTTGAATAATATAAAGTACAAACCACCCTAGGCCATAGTTACTTGTTGGATACCAGGAATTTAACTGACCTCTCCTGATGACTTGTGTACTTGAGTTATCAGGTTACTTATCGTAGCAGACTCGCATACAGTTTGGTAGTACAGCTCAACAGTGTACCCCCTTGTGATCGCCCTCTCTGTGTTCAGTACAACGATCTTAGCTGTGATTAGTATAGCGACTGGTATCGGGCTAAGTAGGGGGCACAGTACACTGCCTACACTATAGTGATATTAATTACAACTACCTACAATAGCAACTATAGTAGAACCTCGTTAGTACGAACACGGTTAATACGAATTTCCAGATAAGACGAACAAAGTTCCACAAAATTTGGTCCCTCCAATGGCTATTCAATGCGTATTACTCCGGTTAATACGAACTCCGGATAAAGCGAACAATTTTTACCGTCCGTTGGTGTTCGTATTAACGAGGTTCTACTGTATTTCCTTACCATAAATCGGTAGGATCAATCTTTGCTAATACAACCTCGACATTAGAACCTGCCATGGCCCCCTGCGCTGTCTCTTCATGCAGCAGAATGCTCCTAACCACACCGGTCTGGCCGGACGGTAGAACCAACAGCTTGTCTCCTGTCTGGAAATATCCGGTCTCAACTCTCCCCGATAAGTGTATGCTGCCTCCCACTTGGTTAACTCCAGACACACAGAATCTATAAACCCGCATTAACTTATTCGTATTGAATACAGTAGAACTCGGTTAATACGTACCTGGTTTAGTACGTACTTCGGCTTATTGCGTACTAACTTGCATAAACAAAGTGTGTCAATTTATATGTATCTCTATGTAGTGTTCTACTCGGTTAGTACGTACACTTGTATAATACATACTAATCTTTCTCTCCCGAGGGGGCACGTACTAACCGAGTTCTACTGTAACTGTTTACCTCAGGGGCTTCTCTACAGATCTCGTTGGCGGTTCTATTGTATCGATACACTCGATAAGACTATTCCCCTTATACCACTTTATGAGTGAGACTCTCTCCACCAGATTAATACCTTCTAGACCGCTTATCGGTATGAAATGGAGATCTTTATCCTACCATTAATCGGTCACATTATTGAGTTATGTAATATATAAATTCCTTACTTCGAATCCAATTTGATTTAGGTAAGGTGTCAACTTGTCTAATATTTCTTTGAACCGCTCCCATTCCCATTCCCATTGTTCCATCTTGTTAACGGCTACGATTAGCTTGGATATTCCGAGGGATTTAACCAACAGAGCGTGTTCCCTTGTCTGTCCGCCGAGATCGAATCCCGCTTCAAACGCTCCTTTTACGGCGTCTATTACCTAAGTACATAATCAGTACATTGAGTTGCAACTGAAAAACATTCGCTTTGTTCTGTACATATATGCATAGGTATCTGGATTTATATAATTTGGAACTAAGTTAATCTCTTTTTCTGAAATGGATTCCTTTCGCAAGCCGACGAGTGACAGCACTAGGATGCACCCCCTATCTGACTCCCTCACAATACAACCGATTATGAAATGCAAAGAGCCGCAGCCCCTAAACTACAACCAAGAGCTAACTAAACTAGAAGAGCTCTCCAAAGAACTGAAGGGAATAGAGGAGCGCATAATGTCAGCGCAGCTCAACTGCTACAAACTTAATATAGACCTGGTCACTAAGTTCGATCCGTTCTTCCTTGAAAAGATACGCGGCTTTGAATCGGACTGTGCGGACGTTTTACAGAAAATGGAAGACACACTAGACTCCATACAAACTAGAACCGGGGAGGGAAAACAAGACAGTGAGAGCTAAACACACTGAACTGTAGTGAGATTGTTATTCGGGTGTTGATACTAACTACTGTATAGCTATTATACTTAATAGGACTGCTATATTACTCTTACCAGAATAGCTAGATCCGCCTGGGCCGCCCCTGCTATCATATTAGCTATGAAGTCCTTGTGACCCGGGGCGTCCAGTAGAGTCACTTTCCTATGCTCGGTGTAGAAACTCTTCATAGCCACGTCTACGGTTATTCCCCTCTCCCTCTCTTCTCCCTGTTCGTCTAGAACCTAGTTAAGCTGTGTGCTAACAGTTAAGCTGCGTTGCTAACAGGCCTTATGTCAGTACACCAGGGTTGATAAAAATCATGATTTTTTTAAAAAAATCAAAAAAATCCGATTTTTTTGATTTAAATCAGATTTTTTTGATTTAAATCAGATTTTTTTGATTTAAATCAGAATTTTGATTTTAATTGTTTTTTTTTGCAATCTATATCACACTGGCGTATATTCTTTGGCTAATAGATTAATTACATTATTAGTGACTCATTATCAATGTAATTTGACTCATTATCAATGTATTTCTTTTCTTTTCGAAAAAAACAATAGACATAAAAAATCTGATTTAAATCAAAAAAGTCTTGATTTAAATCAAAAAAGTCCGACTTTTTGATTTAAATCAGACTTCTTTGATTAAAATCAGATTTTTGATTTAAATCATGATTTAAATCAATGATTTAAATCACTTGATTTAAATCAAACAACCCTGCAGTACACACTCGTTAATACTAACATTAAGCCGTATTACCCAAAAGTTCGTATTAATCGGAGTCACTTGTATGCATTTGTATAAGCTAGGGTTTTAAACTTTGTATTCCTTAATAAATCTCAGCGATTCCCAACCTTTTTCAACCGTGCACCCCCGATAGCAAATATTTGACATTCTGTGGACACCATTGACCGCAATACAAATTTTGTAATATTTTGGACTCCAAGTTTCATTAACCGATATTTCGCCTTATCCGTGTTCCTATTAACGAGAGTCTAATGTAGTTTATAGTATATTTACCCAGGCATACGCAAAAGATCCTTTCCCCATAGATTTAGACTCGTGTTCGAACTTCCTCATTTGTTTCTTGTTAACACTCCCTAACTTGTACAGCAGATGCCCCATGAGTGTACTCTTGCCTGAGTCTACATGTCCTATCACCACAAGGTTAACCTCGGGTTGTGCTGAGTGTTGCTTCGTGATATCCTCTATAATACTTTTCTTCTTAGCAGAGGTCTTGTTTTGTAAAACTGGAGATTCGTTTTTATCTATTTTTGTCTGTAAATCAGATTTTTCTGAATTTATAGAAATTACTTTCAACTTCTCATTGATTGTTTCTAAAGGGTAATTAGGAAGAGGATTGTTATTCCTGATAATTATAATATCCTACCTGTAGATTCGGGATTTATATCTTTCTGTTGTTCTGCTCCACTGCTACACAACAAATTAATATATTTTTGATACAAACTAAAATAATCAAATTTTCAAATAATTACTAATAACATAGTCTATACTACCTTGTGCTAACTTTTGTTGTTGTTGCAGCTTTATGTACAACTTGTTTATCCTCTTGTTTCGCTCCCCCCGTCTGCTTCTTCTTCTTCCTCTTCTTGCCACCGCCCCCGCTACCTGTCTTAGCCCCACTATTAGTGCTGTTGCCGCTGATATTCGTTTTGCTAGCCGGTGCCGAATAGGATTCCTCTCCGTAGTATTCATAGTCATCATCGTAATCATACATATCATCCGCATCCAAGTTGTGTATCTCTCTGTGTCTCGCCATCTCACCTGCCTACTATACTATGCTACTCCTAGGGTTGTGTCCTGTCTGTGGTACTGTAGTTGATGTGGGAGCATAAAATAAGCTTAGCAAACTTGTGTCTCAATCAATTAACCAAGTGGTAGTGGGTTATGTTTCTTTATCTACCAACATTAAACTTTCGATAGCAATTAAGTTCGAATTAATGATAAGGAAATTAGTTATTTGTTTAGGTCATTCTATACTACACAAGCAAGTGCAGCATGCAGCATGTTGTGCAATGTACTTCCAAGTAATTTGAAATTTGTATAATTTGCAACTTAGAGTCTCTTCATAAAATAATTACCATAACTTCCTTTTGAAATTCTACAGGATTTAGCATGTTGTTGCGTGACCTTCACGGTTGTTGTTACTTCCAGGGTTGATGAAAATCTTAATTTTAAAAAATCCCCGGATTTTTTAATTTAAATCAGATTTTAAAAATGATTAATTCTCACACCTCTGTCACAGGTGCGAGGGAAACTCCCGACCATGACACGCATCACGCTCGGAGCCCTGACAGTTATTGACGTGCACGCGCGTGACACAGTACAACAGCTGGTAAATAGTAACGTTTCCAGCTCCAACGACTTCCAATGGATCAGTCAGCTGCGGTATTACTACTACGATGAGCTTGTGTTCGTTAGAATGATAACTACTGAGGTGCAGTATGGATACGAGTACCTAGGTTTGTTAATTAATTTACCAAACTTTCCTTACAGGTTTCATTAACTCTCTCAATTAGGTAACTCCGGTAGACTGGTTATAACTCCACTTACAGACAGGTGCTACAGAACTCTAATGGGAGCTCTGAAACTGAATCTGGGGGGAGCCCCAGAGGGGCCTGCTGGTAATTATACATTTATTTATTCCTTCTTAGTTAATACACGGTAACATCCTGCCTAGTAATGTCAATATTATATGTAGCAACAAGTTGATTACTTTCTTTCAGTGTGATGTATTACAAAATAGTATTTCAAATTACAGTTTAATTTCTAAGTTAATAATCACTGACTCTATGATAAATCCTATAATTTTAAATGTGTTGTATTACTTTATATCTATAATTAATAGAAAGCATTGCTGGTCACAAACGTTGCATAATAAGTGGGTTTATCTAGGCACTGGTAAAACCGAGACTTGTAAGGATCTCGCCAAGGCCGTAGCCAAGCAGTGCGTGGTGTTCAACTGCTCGGACGGTCTGGACTATAAAGCGATGGGAAAGTTCTTCAAGGGGCTGGCTCAGGCGGGGGCCTGGTCTTGCTTTGACGAGTTTAACCGAATCGACTTAGAGGTGCTCTCTGTGATTGCGCAACAAATCCTAACTATCCAAATGGCGGTACAGCAGAAACTGAAGATATTCGTGTTTGAGGGCACAGAGCTTACCCTGGACTGTACATGCACTGTGTTCATAACTATGAACCCCGGGTATGCAGGCAGACAGGAGCTGCCAGACAATCTAAAGGTAGCACATAGTGCAAACGTTCTTATAATAAATATAGCCAAGTCTGGTTATTGTGAAAACTTTTCGTCTGCTTAATATGAAGAACTTTTATTATGAACAACACCATTTAAACAACTTAAATAGGGTTTGTATTAAGTTGAGTCGCTTATTACAAAGTCTCTCAATTATGAACTAAGTTGGTCCCTTGAATGTTCATAATAAGATAACCTGACTGTACAGCGTATTCAAATGCACCTGTTAGGTTCTGTTCAGGACGGTTGCTATGATGGTGCCGGACTATGCAATGATTGGAGAGATCATGCTCTACTCAATGGGGTTCGTAGCAGCGAGGAGTTTGGCTCACAAGATTGTAGCCACGTACAAGCTGTGTTCGGAACAGCTGTCATCTCAGCACCATTATGACTACGGTAATCACTGCTTTATATGGCTATAGGTTATACAGTAGATACCTGATATAAGATCACCGGTTATAAGAACATTATATTGGAAAACCGTTTCCATATACCCTGTATAATTTATACCGGTTATAAGAACACTATATGCAGTTCCCGACGATGTTCTTATATCCAGTATCCACTGTATTATACATGTGCAATTCTTGCAGGAATGCGGGCAGTTAAATCTGTGCTAACAGCTGCTGGGAATCTCAAATTAAAGTACCCTGACGATGACGAGTCCGAACTTATGCTGAGAGCTATTGTGGATGTAAATCTGCCTAAGTTCCTATCGCAAGACGTCCCTCTCTTCGAGGGAATAGTCGGAGACTTGTTCCCAGGCGTTGCTCTCCCACCTCCTGATTACGAAGTACTGTTTCCTAATACAATAGAGCCTCGTTAATACGTCACCAAGGGACCGTCAAATAAGTACAGTATATGTCGGATATAAGAACACCGGTTATAAGAACATTATATGCAGTTCCCGACGATGTTCTTATAACTGTCATTCACTGTACTTGTACTCCTTAACCGGGTGTGATTTATATTTTGAAAAGGCTTTGGAGGGAACTGAAATGATGTTCGTATTAACGAGGTTCTACTGTACTAACTATAACACTGTAGTTATACAAACGGTTCCTATTATTCTCTGCAGACACTGCACAGTTTCCTGATAGACGCCATCGCTCGGAAGAACCTGCAGCCTGTTCAGTTCTTCATCGACAAAGTGGATCAGATATACGAGATGATGTTGGTGCGTCACGGGTTTATGATCGTGGGAGAAGCGATGGGAGGCAAATCCTCCGCTTGGCAGGTCCTAGCGGACACTCTAGGCGAGCTCTGCGAGAGTGGAATGATGGAGGAAGCCAAAGTAGACTTCGCTATTATAAACCCAAAGTCCATCAACATGGGACAACTGTACGGCAAGTTTGATCCCGTGTCCCACGAGTGGTCTGACGGGGTCCTGGCCAACATATTCAGAGCCATGGCCTCCACTCAGGACGAGAATAGAAAGTGGCTCGTGTTCGACGGACCTGTAGACGCACTGTGGATCGAGAATATGAATACTGTACTGGATGACAATAAGAAGCTGTGTCTCATGAGTGGTGAGTAATAACGTACAGTAGAACCTCGTTAATACGAACACCAACGGACGGTAAAATCTGTTCGCTTTATCCGGAGTTCGTAGTAACCAGAGTAATACCCATTGAATAGACGTTATAGGAACCTGATTTGTGGAATTGTTTGTTCGTCTTATCCGGAAATTCGTATTAACCTTGTTCGTAATAACGAGGTTCTACTGTATTATATGATTCGTACCATGGATTGGATAACAAATTATAATGTACTCTTCAGGTGAGATCATCCAAATGAGTCAAAAGATGAATTTAATATTCGAACCAGAAGATTTGGAGGTCGCTTCCCCGGCAACCGTTTCTCGCTGTGGAATGATATTCCTGGAGCCACTGCGTCTGGGCTGGCGACCCTTGGTAGAGTCTTATCTCAACCACGACACGATTCTCTGGCTAGATGTCGAGAATGGAGAAGACCAGTATAAGAATCTGATTAAGGACCTTTTTGAATGGTTAACAGACCCCTGTTACCATTTTATCAGCCACAAATGCAAACAGTTCGTTTCCACATCCGTACTACATTTGGTTAACTCTCTCATTCATCTGTTCCACTGCCTGGTCGAGACCTGGCGGGGTATTGGGGAGCGGAGCCCTCACGAGCTCTCGGCTATTCTTATACAGAATCTGTTCTTGTTCTCGCTAGTGTGGAGCATTGCTGGCACTCTAAACGGAGATTCTCAGAGAATATTTGATCCTTTCTTCCGAACTCTAGTTTCAGGCACAAACCAAGAGTTCCCGCGACCCAAGAGAATTAAAATAACTAAGAGCAACATGTTTCCCGAGAGAGGAATAATATTTGATTATTTCTACGAACTGAGGAATACCTCCACTGGGCAGTGGTCCACCTGGGAAGACCTCATAGACAGAGAGGCTGGCAACTTCCCTGCTAACATGAAGGCTAACGAGATTATCGTAGAAACCGTACAGACTGCAATGCAGAAATACTTTCTCAACAATTTCATTACACACAAAGTTCCGCTGCTGTTTGTGGGCCCCACAGGTTAGGAGTTATAAAAGCTATAAATACAGTCAACTCTCGTTATATAGAAGTGCTTGGGACCTGTAAATTCCTTCGTTATCCGGATATTCGTTATAAGCGAATGATAATTAATACATTTAGTGCTCTAGGCCTAGGGGAAAATTTCAATTTTGTGTAAGCGGGTATTTCGTTATATCCGACTTCGTTATAACGGGAGTTGACTGTATACTTTTTGTGTTTTATAATTTATTTTAGGAACTGGAAAATCCGCCATTTCAAACCAATACCTGATGAAGCTCCCAAAGACCTACATCCCCAACGTAGTCAACTTCTCTGCCAGGACCTCTGCCAACCAGACGCAGGACATTATTATGTCCAAACTCGACAGGAGAAGGAAGGGAGTATACGGACCCCCGGTGGAGAAATTCTGTGTTGTGTTCGTAGATGATTTGAATATGCCACAGAAGGAGTTTTACGGGGCCCAGCCCCCCCTAGAGCTACTCAGACAATGGTTGGATAATAAGCATTGGTACGATCTTAAGGACACTTCCAAGCTACATATCCATGAGGATGTTATGCTAGTGTCGGCTATGGGCCCGCCTGGGGGGAGTAGGAATAACATTAGTGGCAGGGTGACGCGACATTTTAATGTTATCGGGATAGAGTCGTTCGATGATGCTGCTCTGATGAAGATCTTCACTAGTATTACAGACTGGCACTTCAACAAGGGCTATGAGACAATATATCTTCGGTTGTCTAAGGTAGTTACGAACTACTGTAGAACCTCGTTAGTACGAACACTAGGGGACCGTCAAATGCGATTGCCTTACCCGTAATTCGTATTAACCAATATCATTTGTATTGAAAAGGCTTTGAAGGGTCGTATTAACCGTGTTCGTACTAACGAGGTTCTACTGTATTGTTACAGGCAAATAGTGTAAATGCATTTCCTGATAGGTGATGGTGCAAGCCACACTGAATCTCTACAAAGCGTCTGTTGACAACTTCCTCCCAACTCCAACCAAGTCTCACTACGTGTTCAATCTAAGGGATTTTTCTCGTGTTATATTCGGGACTCTGCTCATTCCTAAGAACCTAATGGGTAGCGAGGGAGACAAGCTAACGCGGCTGTGGATTCACGAAGTGTACCGAGTATTCTACGACAGACTGGTCGACAATAAGGACAGGGAAACGTTCTTTGGAATCGTTAAGGAGGTTACATTTGATGTATTCAAGACTCCAATTGACAAAGTGCTAAAACGACTTGTCAATCCAGGTCATTACAAGTCCTATTTACAGTGTATTATACAGCCATTTGTAAATACGCTCCTAATCCTGGTCTGATCCTATTTTCATACGCCTAAATCACATATTAATGTTACGGTATAGGAGAAGATTCCAAATTTTCGCGCTCCTAAATTAAAATTTTCCAAAAATCATGCTCCAAAAGGACGTCTCCCGCTCCTGGATAATTCCCTGCCTATTTACCCGTAGAATATAACTTATTTGTGTTATAATTGTTATAACATTATCTAGGCCAGTCCCTGAGAGATGAAGACATTCGGAAATTATTCTTTGGAAACTACATTTTCCCAGATGCACAAGTTAAGTTCTATAACGAAGTTGAAGATATGGCCAAGTTATCTGAGGTGATGGAAGGGTATCTGGAGGACTATAACCAGATGAGCAAGGCCCCTATGCCTCTCGTGTTATTCAGGCAGGTTATACGTAGCTATTCAATATTTATATAAACAGAAAAATTTCAAATAGTGTTCAAATGTGTCGCTAAGTGGTTAATCGCTTAGAAAATCAATAACAGTGGTGTCAATTTATAGCAAGTCGCATTTTGTACGAAATTTACTTGCTAGTAGGCGAACTTTCTATTATAGGAACAAAATTTAAAAATAAATCAGCATTCTAGGCCGTATGATCGATCTTTCCAATTAATTCTGGACAAACATACGACTATTTTGTTTTAATATATAGATAAGCATAGCAAATAAATAATCTAAGAGATAAACAGCGTAATTGAATTACAATTTAATTTCTCTAAACTTGACTATTCCCAGCATGAGAAGTATAACAGATACGATTAGCAGAAAAGCAGATAAATAAGTTGATATAAAATCCAGAGAGTAATAGTCAGCCAGTACCCCACCAACGAACTGCCCTATCCCCTCCCCTAGATAGTAAGCGCCCGTGAATAAACCTGCTACCGAAGGCTCCACATTGCTGGCATAAGGGAACATTGCCTCAGATTTAATTAGCAAGCTAGTAAGGATTGGAATAAAGCAGAGAGCAATCCCCATACCATTGAACATGCTTCCTACAGTAGACCAGGGTATATAGTAACCGTTATTGTGAAATAGCAGTGAGGAAGGAGGATATAGGAACATTCCTATCGCTTGAGAAAATAGACCTATTGCAGCCACTACAATATGTAGGGATTTAACGTAGTTATCGTATAGATAACCCAACAGCATTGAGCATACCAAATATACGAACTCTCCACTCATTATCACCCAGCCTACCGTACTTACTGTAACGTTATAACGTGATATTAGGTAGGGCCCTATAACAGGGTAGTAGTAGTTGAAGAAGAACGCAGTGATAAATATCACAGCTAAGTGTAAGGCTAGAGAAGGAGCTGTTAATATTCGCAAAATTATCCAGGAATCTGCTCCCTCTTTCGCTTTCCTCTCTTCATTTCGTGAGAACACTAGCGTACTTATTATCGCCATTGTGACCAGGAGCCCTGACACACCCACCAACAAATACATTTTGAAAAACCCTACCAACGGGTAGAGCACAGCACAAATTCCAGGGCCAGACACGTAGCCAACAGCAATTGAGAGCTCCTGGATTGCAAACATAGTGGACAGTCTGTGGGGGAAGGTCTCCCATATTATAAGATTAGCAGACAGGAACATCATTGTCTCACAAAATGCTTCCAAAGACGAGAATATTAACGAGAATGCTAGAAAGGGAGTTCTCGACATTCTGGGAACAAGACCGTATAGAATGAATGAGCAGTAGATCAAGAATGAGCTCACACATAAAGACAGTTTTTTGTTCGTTCTTGTGAGGATGACACTCGATATGGGAAATAAAATAGCGCACTGTATCGACTGCGCACAGTATATCAATCCTATCTCAGTGCTGGAGAGACCCTTGCTTTGTGCTATGCTGGATATAACAGGGAAACCTTGTGTAAGGCCTATGGTACTCAATGTTATGGTGACAAATGCAGCGATTATGAATGTGTACTGAGCATAATCTATCTTCCTGTCATTGTTTTTGAGAGGTAAATGGATTGAACTTACCAGCTCGCTAATTTCTGACCTCAACGAATCCAATGAATTATATGCAACAGCCATAGCTTCACCATGTATATTGATATTATTAATTTATATAATTCTTTTAACAATGGGTTTAAGTCTTAACACGAGACCATAGATGTCTCAATCTATGACTAAACTTATTCTTAAATTTTCAAAACATTTACAAACTCGTGAGTAAGCCATGTTTATAATACTCATTGTTAAAATTGTGCATGTGCTTAAATGCTTATGTAGATCAATTTCTCATTATTTTTTAGTATTTTAATAACAATCATATGATCCAAACTAACTTTGGCTATGTTATAAAATTTCCTATATACATTATACCAGGATCTCATCAGTAAACAGTGGAATTATGGTAGAAGGTAGATAGAAACATAATTATATTTATCTATTGTAAACTCCGCTTAATTTAGACATGATATTTGCTAGATATTGTCTCGATTAAACGTAGTCGACTGCAATTAAATAATGTAATGTTATATTACTACAGTGAACTCCCGTTATAACGAAGTCGGACATAACGAAATGGAGATTTTCCCCCAGACCACTAAATGCATTAATTATTATCCACATATAACGAATATCCGGATATAACGAAGGAATTTACAGGTCCCAAACACTTCGTTATAACGAGAGTGGACTGTACATATATTACTAACTGTGTGTAGATATGTGATTGAGCACATCAGTCGAGTGAGTCGAGTCCTGAACCAGGACAATGGACACGTGCTTATGGTGGGAGTGGGGGGGTCTGGCAGACAGAGTGCGTCCAAACTGGCTACCTTCATGGCGGACTACGAGATATTCCAGATAGAAATATCAAAGACTTACTCTACTCTAGAGTGGCGAGAAGATTTGAAAAGATTGCTGCTAATGGCTGGCGCTGAGGGGAAAAAGACTGTGTTTCTGTTCAGTGATTCCCAAATAAAAGATGAGTCGTTTGTAGAAGATATCAACATGATCCTTAACACAGGAGATGTGCCCAATCTCTACCCTTCGGACGAAAAGCTAGAGATTCTTGAGAAGATGCAGATCATAGCGAGGTCTATGGGAAAGAAGTTAGAAGCCACACAACTGGCTCTATACAACTTCTTCATTGAGAGAGTCAGAGCTAATCTCCATGTTATAGTTACCATGAGTCCTATAGGAGATTCTTTCCGTACAAGACTACGCATGTTCCCGGCATTAATAAACTGCTGCACTATTGACTGGTTTCAAGCCTGGCCCCAGGACGCGCTAGAAATGGTAGCCAATAAGTTCTTAGAAGAAGTTGATATGGACGAGAGCATGCACACATCCTGTGTATACATGTGTCAGTATATCCATAGGTGAGATTTGTAACAAACTACAGTAGACTCGACTCGTTAATACGAACACAGATAAGGGAAATACTATAGGTTAAGAGTAGTGTATTATAGAACCATTTTTCCATTGTATTAGTACGTTGAAATACGTTTCCAATTTAATACTTCTAAAACACAAATTAATGATACGGTATATGAGAATATTCCAAATTTAGTAATTTACGCGCTCCTTATTAAATTTCCAAAAATCATACTCCCACGAGGCGCTCCTGGATAATTATTTGCTTAAGTTAAGAGTACAAAGTTGAATTCCCCTAGCCTATACAAATGCATGCGAGTGACTCCGGTTAATAATAATACGAAATTTCGACGGTTCCCTGGTATTCATAATAACGAGACTACTGTAATATTTGTTATTATTATGTAATGCACTTGTAGACGTGTGATAGAGAGCTCAGATAAGTTCTACTCAATCCTATTGCGCCACAACTACGTCACGCCCACCTCCTATCTGGAGCTGATCCTCACGTTCAAGAAGCTCCTTCGGAGACAGAGGGAGGACATCATGAAGCAGAAGCGCCGCTACGAGGTCGGACTCGAGAAGCTTAATTTCGCGGCTTCGCAGGTGTCTGTTATGCAGAATGAGCTCCGGGAGCTGCAGCCGGAGCTGATTAAGACCTCGGCGGACACAGACGCACTCATGATACACATCGAGAAGGACACCATCGAGGCAGAGGCTAAGAAACAGGTTGTTAAATACTACAGTATACACTATACAGGAATACTCGCTAACGAAGTTATATATATTCCCAAGACGGATAGAGTAATTTATTTCCTCGCTTAAGACGAACTCCGCCTATATCGGTGTAAACTAAGAGTCCCTTGGACTTCGTTATAGCGAGAGTTCACAGTATATTTGAATGAACCAATGTTTCATCCAGGCGCGTAATTTCGAAAGAAGTCCCCTTCAATTCCAGATAAGGCGAACGAATTTTGACGATCCCTTGGTGTTCGTACTAACGAGCTTCTAGAAACTGCATTTATCCATCACTTTAGGTGGTAGCAGCTGATGAAAAGGTAGCAAACGAAGCCGCTGCAGAATCCCAGGCGATTAAGGACGAGTGCGAGAGCGATCTCGCCGAGGCAATCCCAGCGCTCGAGGCTGCTATCCACGCTCTCAACACACTCAAGCCTTCCGACATAACCATTGTTAAGTCTATGAAGAACCCTCCCATCGGGGTTAAGCTGGCCATGGAAGCAGTTTGTGTGCTCAAGAATGTGAAACCTGAGAGAAAGCCAGATGCCAGTGGCAAGATGGTAGAGCACTACTGGGGGCCTTCTCTCAAGCTGCTGGGAGACTTCAAGTTCCTAGAAACACTAAAGACATACGACAAGGATAATATCCCTCCTCCACTCATCAAGAAGATACGAGAAAAGTTCTCAAACAATCCTGAATTCGTTCCTGAGCTTATCAAGAATGCGTCTACTGCTGCCGAAGGTTAATTTTGATTTGTAATACAGTAGAACCTGTCTAAAAAGTCGAATTGCCAAATTATCGGATTATGCAGGCTCTAATGCATAGTCCGACACTCATTGGGATAAGGAAAAGTGTCGGTTCTGCTGAATTCCGAATTATAGAGGGTCGGAATACTATAGTATTTAGTTTTGTGTTTTATAATTCTGTCTGAATTAAGGTTTGTGTTTTATAATTCTGTCTGTTTTAAGGTTTGTGTTTTATAATTTTGTCTGTTTAAGGTTTGTGTTTATAATTCTGTCTGTTTTAAGGTTTGTGTTTTATAATTCTGTCTGTTTTAAGGTTTGTGTTTATAATTCTGTCTGTTTTAAGGTTTGTGTTTTATAATTTTGTCTGTTTAAGGTTAGTGTATTATAATTCTGTCTGTTTTAGGTTTGTGTAAATGGGTGCTCGCGATGGACGTATACGACAGAGTAGCCAAGATAGTGGCCCCCAAGAAGGCGAGCTTGCTAATAGCAGACGCTAAGCTCTCTGTACAGATGGTTAAACTGAATGAGAAGAGAGCTCAGCTCAAAGAGATACTCGACAAACTGGCCGCTCTTAATACCGAGTTTGACGCTTCTAAGAAGAAGAAAGGAGAGCTAGAGAAAAATATTGGGATTTGTTCTGAAAAGCTACAAAGAGCAGAGAAACTAATTGCTGGTAACTGGAGTTAACAATTAAGACAATACACTTTAGATTACAGTGACTATCGTTATAACGAAGTGCTTGGGGCCTGTATATTCCTTCGTTATATCCGGATATTCGTTATAAGCGGATAATAATTAATGCATTTAATGCTCTGGGGGAAAATCTTCATTTCGTTATACAGTAAATGCCGGATATAAGAACATTCTACTGGAAATCGGTTGACATATACCCCTATATAATTTATGCCGGTTAGAAGAAAATGCCGATTATAAGAACATTATATGCAATCCCGACAATGTTCTTATAACCGGCATCCACTGTATCCGATTGGTTATAACGGAGTTCAATGTATGTACCTAGGATGAAGACAGTGAAGTTTGCTTATTAGCAACTCCCCTATTAGCAACTTCGCCTATTAGCAACTCCCCTATTAGCAACTTCGCCTATTAGCAACCATATTTTGAAGCAAATACGGGTTGCTATTAAGCGAACTCCACTGTACGTAGTTAACTAATATCTGTGTTTAGGTTTGGGAGGCGAGAAGAGCCGCTGGGGCGAGGCCGCGCGTATTCTCGGTGAGAAGTATACGAATTGTACCGGGGATGTGCTGTTGGCTTCTGGCGTGGTCGCGTACCTCGGAGCATTCACTGTTGACTTCCGTTCTGAGTGCATTAAGGACTGTAGTATCGCTTGTAAGAGTAAGAACATTCCAACCAGTGACAACTTCTCTCTCACAAACACACTGGGGAATCAGGTTAAAATCCGCGCTTGGAAGATAGCAGGATTACCAGCTGACTCGTTCTCTATCGACAGTGCAATCGTGATAGAAAACTCTAGAAGGTGGCCTCTCATTATCGACCCGCAAGGCCAGGCGAATAAGTGGATTAAGAACATGGAGAAGGAGAATCGCCTGGCTGTGGTTAAGCTCACTGACCCTAATTACGCGCGTACCCTGGAGAACAGTATTCAGTTCGGTACGCCCGTTCTAATCGAGAATATCGGAGAGGAACTGGACCCACTGCTGGAGCCAGTTTTGCTAAAACAAACCTTCAAGCAGGGAGGCGTGGACTATATAAAGTTCGGAGATAACGTGATTGAGTTCAGTCCGGATTTCAGACTGTATATGACCACCAGACTTAGGAACCCGCACTACCTACCAGAGGTTGCGGTTAAAGTGGCGCTACTCAACTTCATGATAACTCCACTCGGCCTGCAGGACCAGCTGCTTGGGATAGTCGCGGCAGAAGAAAAGCCAGAGTTAGAGGAGAAGAAGAATGAACTTATCCTAGAGGGAGCCGCCAACAAGAAACAGCTGAAGGAGATTGAAGATAAGATATTGGAGGTTCTGTCGAGCTCACAGGGGAATATTCTAGAAGACGAGTCTGCTATACAAGTGCTTTCTTCTTCGAAAGTTCTCGCGGAAGAAATATCAGCCAAACAGGAGATTGCTAACCTAACAGAAAAAGAGATTGATGATACTCGAAACGGTTACACGCCAGTTGCAGTACATTCGGCTATTCTGTTCTTTTGCATTTCAGATTTCGCACACATTGACCCGATGTACCAGTACTCGCTTGGTTGGTTCATAAACTTATTTCTCAACGCAATCGCCAACAGTGAGAAATCAACCAAACTTACTGAGCGCATAAGAAACCTCAACGATTACTTTACAGATAACATTTACAAAAACGTTTGTAGATCTCTTTTCGAAAAAGATAAACTTTTGTTTTCATTCGTTCTCTGTATAAACATGCAGAAAAACAAAGGAGTGATCGATGACACTGTTTGGCGTTTCCTATTGACAGGAGGAGTGGCACTCGACAACCCCCATGCCAACCCGTGTCCCAAGTGGCTCGGAGATAAATCCTGGTCTGAAATAGTGAGAGCCTCCAACCTGCCCGAGCTATCCGGTTGGTACCAGACAATTGGGAAAAATGAGAAAGTTTGGAAGAAAGTATACGACGCTTCAAAGCCCCATTCAGAGAGACTGCCACTCAATTATGACGTCAAGCTAACAGATTTGTATAAACTGGTTGTTCTCCGTTGTCTCCGTCCGGATAAGATCATCCCAGCCATCAGAGACTACATAGTATCGCACATGGGCAGGGCGTATATAGAGCCGCCTACATTTGACTTGGGAGCTAGCTATAGAGATTCCTACTGCTGCGCTCCGCTTATATTCGTGCTTTCTCCTGGAGCGGATCCTATGGCCGGGCTGCTTTATTTCGCACAGGACAAAGGGATGGGAGGGGGCAGGTGTCAGAGCATCTCTCTCGGACAAGGCCAGGGCCCTATTGCGACTAAGATGATTGAAAGGGCGAAGAAAGAAGGCACCTGGGTGGTGCTACAGAACTGCCACTTGGCCACCAGCTGGATGCCGAGACTCGAAAAGATCTGCGAGGAGGAAATAACTCCGGACACAACTAACAAGGAGTTCCGTCTCTGGCTAACCAGCTACCCCTCGGACAAGTTCCCTGTATCCATTCTGCAGAACGGCGTTAAGATGACCAACGAGCCGCCTAAGGGCTTACGAGCCAACCTCCTACGCTCCTATCTGACCGATCCCATCTCAGACGAGAAGTTCTTCTCGAGTTGCAACAAACCGGAGATGTTCCAAAAGCTGCTATTCGGTCTCTGCTTTTTCCACGCACTGGTGCAGGAGAGGAGGAAGTTCGGCGCGCTCGGTTGGAACATTCCTTACGAGTTCAACGAGAGCGATCTGCGCATTAGCATACAGCAACTTCAGATGTTCCTTAATGAGTACGAAGATACTCCACTGGAGGCGCTCACATACCTCACAGGGCAGTGCAACCATGGAGGGCGAGTAACGGACGATAACGACCGTAGACTTATCCTTAGTCTTCTGAGCATCGTATACTGTAGTGAGAATGTGGACAACGATAAGCACAAGTTCTCTCCCAGTGGGCTGTATCACACGCCGCCCCATGGCGAGTACCAAGACTACGTAGAGTACATAAGGAGTCTCCCACTCATACCACACCCAGAGGTGTATGGGTTCCATGAGAACGCGGACATCACTAAGGACCAGCAGGAGACATTACAGCTGTTCGATAGCATCCTGTTGACACTGCCAAGGCAAACGGGGGGAGGTGGGAAGTCTCCGCAGGAAGTAATCGATGAACTGGCAGCTGATATCCTCTCAAAACTCCCACTCAACTTTGACCTCGAGCATGTAATACAGAAGTACCCTGTTGTCTACGAGGAATCCATGAACACTGTTCTGAGACAGGAGCTGATTAGGTTCAACCGACTCACCTCTGTGGTCCGGTCCACACTGCAGAATCTACAGAAGGCCTTGAAAGGCATGGTCGTGATGTCATCAGACCTAGAGAACGTGTTTGATTCTGTAATGATAGGAAAGGTGCCAACTGTTTGGGCCGCCAAATCGTACCCCTCTCTCAAACCGCTAGGCTCTTACGTTAACGACTTGCTAGCTAGACTCAAATTCCTGCAAGATTGGATTGACCTCGGCAACCCGATCGTATTCTGGATATCTGGATTCTATTTCACACAGTCCTTCTTAACCGGCGTATCTCAGAACTATGCTAGGAAATTTAAAATTCCAATTGACCATCTCGGTTTCGAGTTTGAAGTAATGCCTTCTATGACTTCGATGGCAAAACGTCCAGTAAACGGAGCGTATGTCCACGGGCTGTTCTTAGAAGGAGCTCGCTGGGACCCGAAAAAGAACTCTCTTTCCGAATCGAGTCCAAAGATTCTATACGATCCACTGCCCATTTTATGGCTGAAACCGGGAAAAAAATCTGATTTTCAAATCAAACCGATCTACGTGTGTCCAGTGTATAAGACGAGTGCCCGTAGAGGCACCCTCTCCACAACTGGTCACTCCACTAACTACGTACTCTCCATCGAACTGCTGTCAGACAAACCTGAGAAACATTGGATAAACAGAGGAGTCGCTATGCTCTGTCAGCTAGACGATTGATCCCTGAAAACTACGAATTAAACTCTCTAAACTTGTACTTAATAATATTATCTGGCCTATTCTAAGGCCATACCCCCCTTTTTGTCGAAAAGCACTTATTATTTATTATATTATTATATTATTATAGTTAGAACTGTAAGGTTCAATTATAACATTTTAATATGTCGTGTTCAATATGTGAACTATTTAAATTAGGAATTGGACCAAATAACTTAATTACTAAACTTTTAATTTAGTTGGTTAATCTAAGACCATCAAATTTCCTGTAGGATTATTCTTAGTATAATAACTGCTTAATTCTTCATATAATTATTTCGATAAAACACCGCACAATTGCATAATAATATTCAAACATTCCGACCCTTATATCAGAAATGATTCTGCCTAAATTTCAAGTTGTATAAAGAAAGATAATTGCCAAGTAACCACCTTATTGGGCGTTACCATCCTACTTAACATGATACTCCTCGATTTAATTGCATTTCTCAGAACTCCAGGCCTGAGTGCTAACATGTTAATTCAGTTACAAATAGGAGTAGCTGTATTAGATAATCGATCCGTAATTAAGGTCATTAGGGCTGCCTAATTTCAACCCATATTTTAAGCAGATTATTATTAATTAATTAATTATAAATTAACACAAGTACGCATCTCTCTAACAATGCCTACGAATATAATATTTTTGATGTAAGTTAATAAAAGTTAATCCTGCAGCCCTGCCAATTGAGATCATCAAACCTTACCTACTATTACAACAATTTATATGCGAATCTGTACTAAAAATGAATTTGTAAGGAATTATTTGCACCTTTTAGGATTTGATGCTTTCATACAAATTGTGAACATGGCAATCTTGATGTTTACTATTAAAACTCCAACAATTAGCAAAATAAAAATAATAGTGGATGAGTTAAATTTCTTGGAGAATAGGGGTTATCAGAATAGATAATATATCTTGTGTAGAGATGGGCGTTTTGGAGTAGTGATTATAACAAAAAATGGGTCATATCGAGATAAAGTAATTCAATCCAGATGAATACCCTATCAAATATAAAATCTGTTATTTGGGTTTGACTTGTAGGTGCAAGTTTAAGCGAGTAATATTAAATTTTCCTATTCAGTGATTCGTACAGAAGGTGCTTAGAGTCAAAATAATCGAGATTCTAATATTTTAGAGTATCAATGAAGATTATCCACAGATTTATTCACTTCAGAAGTAAGGCCATGTTATTATACGTGCCAGACAAATTATTAACGAGTCTGTCTACGTGGCTGTTATATTGGATCATTTTTATTATCCATGTAACCATGTTACACTGTAACGAATATATAATTAGTGTTGTGTAGGTAAATTTAATTACCAAGTCGCAAATAAAGGCAACTAAGGTTACTTGATCAAATTATTTTTATGGATTGACGAATAACAAATTTAATGCAGATACAAATAGTCTCGTAAGTGAGCTAATCTGCTTGAGCTTCGGAAAATAGTTAAGAAATTAATAGATTTAATTCAGAGTTTAATGCCTTACTCTAACAAGGCTTTGAATGTAAGATATAATTGATTCGGAAGAAATGTAGAAATGCCATTGTAAAAGCTAAAAACGGAGTTCTTTAAGCCAGAAGACCAATAGCTATTACTTTGCAACTTTGATTATCCGAACATATTTGACGCTCCCAACGAGTTCGGATAATTGAGGTGCACTTTACTACCAATAAAAGGAATAAAATATGAGTAAATCACTTAATTGCAATTAAATTCGAGCTTTTAAGTGTGTAGGTTATATTAAAATTATTAAATAAATAAGAATCAAACCAAACGAAATGTAGGCGAGTAATTTTATTGTTATGTGATAGAAATTATCAGAAACAAAATTATTTACGCGAAAAAATTACAATAACTTGCATTGGAAATGTATATGCACCTTATATTACAATAGAATAAATTACAAACATCTGATTGTAAGAAAGTAATAATTATTGAAATGTGCCGAGTTTAATTTCCAAGAAGTACATACGGAATTAATATTAATTGTATTATAATGAATCTAGAAGTATGGTAATTGAATTCACATTAGGTATTGTCATATCTTAAAATGCCAGAAATCAATAATTGTCAGAGATTAGCCCAGAAGTTATTGTTGTGGAATACCCAACAATATTAAATTCATTCTGTAACGAATTTTAGTAACAAGTAAGCAAACGAATTTATTTAAAAGTTGTGTGCCTGGCCTTGGGGTAATACATAAAGAATATCAAGTAATATAATTGAAGTTATTTTGGATAGGAAAAGACTTATTAGAATATCAAATAATAATTCCTAAAATGATAAATTGTTGGTTAATAAGGAGAGAGTATTTCTAAAAAGACTAAAAATAAATAAATAAGCTTATAACTGCAAGTGAATATTGAGTCTCTCTTCCAGGATTTCTACTTTTCCTCCAATCAAATGCTCCAGTTTCATGCCCTCGTGGAAAAATACAAAAGTAGGCATGGAAGTAACATCATAAGCTGCCACGATATCTTTAGACTTTTCAACATCAACCCTGATAAAATCGCCCGTCGGGGTCTCTGCTGCTAGTCTCTCAAACTCCGGCGCTATTATGCCACAAGGACCGCACCAATGGGCGAAAAACTCGACAATTACCAGTTTATCCGCATTACTGATAATCTCTTTGAGTTCTTCCAGATTATCTATATCTCTCACTGACATTACAATGTCTAAATTCACAAAAAAATATATTTAAAACTGTGAGAAAACTAAAATTATATTAATTAAAATAATTATCTACCCATTAGCAAGAAAATACACGTAACCCACTGATGGTTGGCATAATTAAAAAAGAGTAATTAATAGAGTAATAAATAAATCGATTCGTTACAGACGTAAGCCCGCTATTTGTTTTTCCAGCTGGATAAGTCTAGCACTGATAAGACTATTGGTAGATTTCTCGAAGGTAGATACTAAACCAATGCAATTATACTATCATCATAGTACGTTGTAGCTTAAACAACAAATCTATAGAGCATGCAAAGAACAATATTTCCATAGCCAATCAAAATCAGCCCCTTATCTCTTGAACAGTTAAATAGGCATGTGGTGTAACTTATACTATTGTTATTGTTTGTTTATGCCGCTGTTAATCGAATCTCCGCAAGAAGTTAAAGAGAGGATCAATGGAAACGTTGGTTTAAGTGTTTTCGAGTTTTTCTCAACCTGGTGTGAGCCATGCAATAAAGTTAGTGACGAAATCGAAGATTTAGAATTGGAGTACTCGCAAGTCAAGTTTTACATTATGAACGTGGAGAATAGCTCAATGAAGAGTTTAATGAAGGAGTATAGAGTATGCACAATCCCTAGCTTTATATTCATCAAAGATGGCGAATACAAGGATACAGTCAATGGAGCAAATGTAAATAAGCTAAAAATAGCTCTCGATGACTGGTTGTTCGACCCGAGTGAGTTTATTTCGCAAATTTGTTCGTCAGATATTGGTTTATCAAGTCTGTTCTCAGTTAACAAAGAGGAAAAGAGCGATAATCTTATCGATAATATGAGTCCAGCAAACTAACAGCCTTAGAGACAATCAAGGATACACTCACCCATCAAATTACTTATTATCATGATAATGAATAGAATTGTCCTCTGTACTACTTCACTCTTTTCATTGTTAATTCAACGTAATGCCATTATAATGTAATTATAAAAATTTCAATAGTATGAGAATCAGTCCTCTGTTTCTATGTAAATTTAATAATAGTTTCTTGTAGATTCATTATGGACGTCAATCGCCGCGACAGACACAATTTAAAAAATAGCATTCTATCGCTATCGGTCAGATCAGTGGTATATCCACACTTCAAATCATACATTGCTGTGTAGACAGTTAACTTTCTTGTTAATAGTTCCAATGAATCAATTTATTGGTTGGAAGAGACGGGAGATAAGTATTTAACGCCCTAAATTAATTTTATTAAAATTGTATATTTTGGATACTTCTATTATTGGCGCTGCGGCGGACTAAAGTGGCTATCTAATGGAATATTTATCTTGCTGGTTTAATAAATGAAAACGAAGTTTAATAAGTAAAATAATATATACACGTACAGGAAAAGAAAAATTACTCGACAAGTGAATATTTACTGTTTTAATATTAAATATAAATAATTACAACTGTTTGGAGTATAATTAATCGAATTATCCTATACTCAGAACAATAAATTAAGAATAATTATTTGGAGACATCATCTACTCACTGATCATTGTATAGTCTTGAATATAAGAGGGTTTTAATGAGTGAACTCTCTTTATAAAAATTATCTGTTCAAGATGTTCACTAGAATCTCGTTACGTAGAGGGACCCTTGAAATTTTTACTTTTTATTCGGAGTTCGTCTTAACAGATCAATTTTATTATATTTAAGTGACTAAAACTTGCACTCACTAACCGGAGTTGTGCCTTAATTATCTTTGTCCGTATTAACAAGAGTCTAATGTTGATATAATTATATAGTAGCACCATGATTGCCGTTTAATATGTAACTTCGAAAAACTACCCAACTATGGAAATTTGGAATTTAATAATTTAATAATCTTCTTTTAACTGTAAGTTCCTATCAAATTTTTCCCGTATGAAATTAGAATTCGAATGCGGGTAAATGATGGAATGATGAGAAATTCAATTCCTATCACCGGATCACCCTTAGGATACAATACAAATTCTCAAACACATTATACAAGTAATGGAATAAGATAAATCTAATGGCTTATTCAGAGTTTAGCGCACATAACTTATTAAAACGCAACAACTCATCTTTATAATAATCAACATTCAAGTGTTTCTAACAATTTATCAAATCTAGATAGTACAAATACCTATATACAGGGAAGTTATTACAAATGCATAGCTATTTCCCGTCACTAACTTCAACGGAAAAATGACATCTTGAATTCTTAATTCTAATTAATTCATTTGGAATCGAAGTTACTATATTTAGTTAGCGATTATTACGAAAAATGTATTTAATTTCTGTTCAATTTTCTGGAAGATACAACCATTTCTAATATGCCAAAAATAAACTCAATTACGTCCAATGCAGTTAAAACTTATTGAATTTAAATTTAATCCAATTATTTGCCTCTTTCCTAATAGTCTATAAAATAATGCATGTTATTAGCAATATTAGGTTCTAGTGTAATTATTCCAATCATTGAGCTCAAATTGTCTACTTTTTGTGAGGATTTCCTGTTAAGTTATAATTATTAATTAGATTATCCATTGTGACTAATATTTTAAACCAAAACACTAAAATAAAGTGATCCACCTGACTATTAAATCTTGCAAACAAAGACAATACCAAAAAAACAAGTTACTGTAATCAAAATCGCATTACTTAAAATTCCAAACGATCACTATAATCTGGAAATTGAATAATTGCACAATGAACTCTAATTAAAAATAAAATATTCTGAAACGTGTTTGTTCACAAAGCTGATTAAACAAAATTAAGGGAAGCATAATGAATAAATAGAGTAGAGGTCACATCTAATTTATCAATTCAATTTGGTTACAATATCATAATTAACAATAGAATACATCCAAATTATGCTAGACATAATCATAAGGAATCAAAAAGTTAAATGAAGAAAAAGGTTTACTGCTATGATATTCTATTCAAAATATATCAACTCATTGTTTTAATACTTGATCAATTTAATATAGGTCAATAGATAACGATGAACATAACTCAATTTATTACCCGAACAATGCTAATTACACTTTAATGTACCGAGAAGATATTTTAAAAGAATTCCAAGGTTCCAAGGTGTATAATAACTTTGGTGCAGATAATAAGGGCAATTAACCTGGTATTTTCATTGCATTCATGGTAATTATTAATAAATTTGACGCTTATATTCAGATTATATCCCTTCTCTACTGAAAATGATTGAATATAATATAATTTTGAAGTAAAATTAACAAGTTCGAATACATTTAATACATCAAATTATGTGCTAAAATTACACTGTAGAAGCGATAATAAGAGGAGGGCCATGAAAGTTTGAAACTTTAGGACGCATAAAAGCAAGTCAATATGCTATTTCAAAAGGTTAGCTAGATGTCTGGTGCTAATAATCCAATTGCATTTGTCTGGTAGATGTAAATTTAATTTCATGTTTGCTTAATACATAAAAATGCGGGGTGAACCAAACTGGCATCAATATTAATAATTAAAATCACGATAGCTAGAAATAATCCGATGCCTAAGGGTGAACTTCCTTTCGACAAAGCGGGCAGTTTCTTTGCTTTACGAGCCAGTCTTTCACGCAGTCTCTATGATACTCGTGATTACAAGCCAGTACGTACAACCGCTCTCCCTCCTTGTACTCGTCCATGCAAATAACACAACTATCGTCCTTCTCTTTAGAATCCGCTAACTTGAATTTCTTAACTTTCAGTCGCTTCAACTCTGCCTTTGTGAGTCCCTGTTTCTTCGGTCTGCTCGGTGTGTGGGTGTGTGTCAATGGATGCAGAATTAATGGCGGCTCTTCATAGTGTATGAAGTCCTGTAGTTGCGTGTTAGCGGGTTGTAGCGAGACAGGCGAGTACGAGGGGACTGAGTATTCGTAGGGCCGCACCATTCTGCGGGTGTTCTGTAAGGAGGCCTGCATGTTAATCTGTTGCGGATACGCGTACACCGGGCTGGGTGTCCCCGGTCGCTGGTACACGGGGATGTTGTAGGTCTCTGTCTGTTGCGGAAAAGCGAAGTACAGCGGGGGCTGCACTGGACTCAGGTAGTTGATGGCGGGTGTGTTCTGGAAAGGGAACTCGTATTCGGGAGGGAAGAACTGGTTCTGCTCAGCTGTGGGGTTAATAGGGAGGACGGGCGGCGTTTGGGACTGCGGCATGTGTACCTGTTGTACCGGCACATTCCTAGACGGATAGGTTTCGTAGTTGAATGTGACGTCATGCTCTTCCACTGTTTGGAGAGGAGACAGAATTAGAGGAGAACTGGTTAGGTCTGTTGTAGGAATTGTTGGAGATTTCACCGAAACGATTATTATTTCAGATTCAATATTAGTGGAGTCTTCGTCTTGAATGAGAATGGTGTCTAGGATCTCAGCCTGCGGTTGCTGCCGATTATTCACAGGAATGTGCTCAGCCTCAGTGCCGTGTATTTCCGCAGGGAGAGGAGAGGTGGCAGATTCCGCGGGAACCTGCACGGGAGTGAAAGTGGACGTGGGAGACGAGTATATCCGGAGGTTGGAGGGTCGGTAGCAAGCCTGGGTAATCGGGGCGGGTGGGAACGGTTGGTGTCGTAAGTGCGAACATTTGGCCTCCTCCGAGGGCTCCCTGGTGCTGGTGGGAGAGAGACTCGTGTTGAGAATGGGACTGCGACTCGGACTGGAGTTTGTCGGGCTGGCGGTGTCCAGGGGATATTTGTTTATCGAAGTCAGACAGGGAGACTCAACTGGGAAATGTGGTGTGAGCTGAGACATTTGTTGGTAATAAAACTGTTGTGTTTGTGTGTCTGTATTTGTTGGGTATATCGTTTGCGTTGGGAAAGGTTGACCGTCAATGCATAAGCGTTTGTGTGCATTATTTGGAAATGGAAAAGGAATATTCCTACTTTTTCTAACAATTTTTTGCGCAGCTTGATACCTGGCTGCCTGCTGAGCAGGTAGACTGAATTGGTTATTTTGTAGTGCGTAGTATGGACGGGCCGTCTGTTGTAGTCTCAGCGGATGCACGTGTTCGTACGGGTAATTAGGGGACGGGGAATGAACCTGGTTGGTGTCGTGGGTAATAAACGGTTGGTAGCCTAATTCTGGGGTTCCTTCTGTTATATGAGAATAGTAATTCTCTTGAGCAGTTGGTTGGAAAATATCTTGATAACGTTGGGCCATTTCTTTATTATAATTTTGAGAAATTCAATGTATTTATAGTGGCTATACAGTGTAGTAGTATACTTGCTTTTTGAAACCAAATTGTTATTATTATTGCTAAATCTGGACTCTTATATATGTTCAAGTTGTAGGGCCTATTCTATTTTTTCAGAGGAATAGCAATGTCATATCATTGTTAAATTGTCCGAGACAAATAGAAGCAAATAGAAATAGGTTTTAACTGGTATGTTTTTATACGACTTTTGTTATTTAAACTTTTAAATGCAAGAAGAGATAATAATTGTCCGAAGTTGTATTATTCCAAAGCTACTAGTTGCAAATGACTCCACGCAATATCAAATTATCATAGGAATTCACAATCCATTACACCACTACATTATTTGCAACTGAATACGAATTCTATAGAGCAACAAACGTGCATAGTATTCATGAAAAGGGTTGCAAAGATACCAATCTATGTGGAAAAGCATTAGAAGTATAACGCCCGATTCAAGCGCAGCCATTCCATAGAACACTGAATGTTATTGTCATGTTTACAGTTACCAATTAGATTAAGCCATTTATCACAGTTATTAATACAAATGCATCCGAGTAAATAAAATATAAACAATTCCTAATATGGATGTGCTAAGTTAAGACAAGTAAAAGTACTTTTTAATATAATAACAGAGAAAGGTACAATCTTGGAACAAACAGACTGTACATGACTATATAATACGCTCAAGAGTGCGGTTACGTAATTTCTAAGATAAATACTACTAGCTAACTAGGCGATGATTGCTAAGAATTGTCTCTAGAGTGTTGGTGGCAGATTTAACTCGACTATCTTCTCCTTTGTTTCTTCACTCTTTTCATCTTTTTTCTCATCTTTTTTCTCAACTTTATCCTCTTTTTTCTCATCTTTGTTTTCCTCCTGCGTTGAGGTTTCATTTTCCTCATCGCTATCGGCAAAATCCTTGGGGTTCAGTTTCTCAAACTCAGTTCGTATTTGCTTGATGTGTCCCTGAAGAGATTTCAAGTGCTGAGAGGCGGTAGAGGTCGATGAGAGAGATCGCGATTTGATATAATTCTTGAGCTCAACTACCCAGTTCTCGCATATTTCTAAGGTGAGATCCTTCTTGAGGGAAAAGTGTTTCAGAATAACCTTCTTGAAGCAAGGAGGAGGGTTGCGTAGCTGCTCTAGGATCGCCCACCTCGCCGTTGCCTGAGTTATATTTGCGTTATACTCCTGACTGCGCTGAGTTCCGCTGGGGGTCCCGCGACTCTGCTCGTAGCCCGGCTCGTTAAAGTAGGGCTCTGGTACGAGAATCAGAGACTGGACTGAGACTAGCACTTGTAGGAAACTAGAACTCTGAGAGTTCCATCGCTCCTCTGGTCTCCCATGCCAGGTATTGAGAATGCTCAGACATACTTTCCCATCGTTGTACAGATTCGGATTGAATCTGATTGTTCTCTGTCCAGTCGTCTCGAGCTGCAGCAGCATAGGAGACCCGGGGTAATCAGAAGTGAAGTACACGTCGAATATAAAACAGCCGTTGCCGTAAGGCGTGTCCTCTGGCCCGGTTATCAATACCTTCATGACGTCAATACGATCCTCATCCACTCGCACAAACACTGAGCTCGAAGTGGAGAGCGGGAGAGAGGTAGCTAGCGTGGAGATTTCCTGAGCCAGTCGTCTCGCTCTCCTCGAATTGTTAATGTTCGTTTGGACGCGAGAGGACCAGTAGAACGGATGTGTGAAACTTACGGTGCCATTTTTCTCGGTCACAAGTTTCGAAGAGCCAAACTGTAACGGACCCATCTGAGAAATGTAGTCCTTCCCTATCGCCTTAGAGACTACATTGCCGGATAACTCTTCTTCCTTCAGATACGATCTCACCTTCAAGGAAGCAACTGCTGCGGTTTTCTGCACTTCTTCTAGGAAGAAATTCAGACGCTCTGGGTCCACAGGTTCGTCCTGTTTGCCGCCCGTGCTGGTCTGCTCTATGTACTGCAACATGACGGAGGAGAACGGGAGATTGGGATCAGCTGTGGCAGGCTTAGCTGCTGGTGTTGTTGGGGTTGTCGTTTTCTCGGTTTTCTCGGTTTTCTCGGTTTTCTCGGTTTTGGTTGGAGATTTGTCTGTCTTTGCAACTTGTTTGAGATATGTTTTCACAACGTCATTCATTATAGTGAGATGCTTGTGCAGACAGTTGGTACTATCCGAGTCATCTGGCAGCATGAGTGGGATGAACATGGGTACGATTACAAACTTCTTAAAGAACCCCATAAGAGCTGTGTACAGCGGTACGTGACGCGACATGTCCAGGACGGAGTCATTCCTCAGATATGACTCTAGGGCTGGGAGGAGACACGAGTAGCTGAAGATATTATGCAGACTCTCAGGAATCTGGTAGATGCATTCTATCTCTGTTCTGTCTCCCTCGGCTACAGTGCTCTCTCCAAGATAAGAGGCGAGGATGTTGAGACAGAAAGTGATGTGTCTCTCCTCCACTTTCTGCTTCGATACCATATCTTCAAGGTTCCATTTGGAAGAGGTAGACCCAGTTCCGAATCCCGTTCCTTTCTCCCAATACAGTTTCCCACCCTCGATCTCGCCTCGTGATCTGTTCGGACTCTTGTCCATTGACAGTTGCGTTAACCCTGCCAGGTCCTGACTTGCGTTCCGTGACGCGTGGTGTCCCATTATAGCGATACAGTGCAGTATGTGGTGGATAATGCCAACCTGGTACACCCGGTCCCTCAAGGATTGACTGACAGATAAATCCATCTTGTTATCAAGAAGCTGTTTTATGATAAAGTAGGGCTGTAAGGGTAGAACCTTAATAATGGTGTCTCCAAGTTTAGAAATAGGTTTTCCGTTCCCATCATCTTCCGCCCCGAATAGCAACCGTAACATGCACTTGGCGATGAAAGGGTACGCGAGGAGAGGTTCTGAAATCTCCTCAATCTTTAGACAGAGTCCCAGCAGTATAATAGAGTTGAGGGGCAATAGTGAGCTTATGTTAATCTCAGCAGAAGTAAGCGAGCCTTTGATCGTCTCGGGGTATACCAGCTTTTTCGCTTTGTTATTCTCAAATAGGTTTTCTGTTCGGGGCCAGTAGTTGGGGTATATGAGAGGGAGGTACTCCGCTAGGAGGGTTAGACCGCCGCAACTGGCAAACAGTTCCATCTGACTGGGCACAATAGACTCGTTGGAATCAGCTGTCTTCTTCTCGCCCTCTCCGAACTCAAAGAACAGGTGTAGGTGGTTGCTTGAGTCAGCTGTGCTCTTGCCTTTAATTGTTTTCTCTATCTTTAGGATAGCGGACTTGGAACCAATGGGCATAGACTTAAGCGCATCATTTCTGAAGAATATTACTTTCTTCGTATCGATAAGCGGTTCCTTTTTCTTCGCTGGTTTTCCTGAATCTGTAGGGAAAGCCTGATTAGAGAGTCCAGATGTTGTAACGATGTTAGCTAGCACAGTGTCGTTCGGATTCTCAGCTAGCACACCGAGGATATTCTCCAGCGATTTATGGGTGCTGCTATCTGATGTGTGCGTCAGTTTTATCGGAGACGAGGGTGTGGGCACTCTGGTATTCTGTCCTTCTTCATTCTGTGCGTATTGAGGGACAATCTTGAAGGAGTTTGAGAAGTTTCCAATCGTAGTGCTAGAACGAGCGTACACCAGGTACCTGCCGTGGCCACAGCCATACCGCGGATGTTCTAGGTTACATTCCGTAACTTTAACGAGGTTGTTGCCGATATAATAGCTGAGTGTTGGCATGAACTTGCCAAGGCTTATAAAGCTCTTCTCTTCCCCGGCTTTCCCCTGTTTCCTCGGTATGAGGTATATCTTAACAATCTCGCTCTCCAGAATGAAGTGCAGGACGAGTGACTGTACGAATGGCGGCAACAGAGATCCCTTAGGGTGCGAGTGAGTTCCTTCTCTAATGCTAACGATTGCTTTCCTGAGAGCATTGCAGAGCATCTCGACTACAACTCGCTGGTTCTTAACGTGATGACGTGATACTGACAGGAAGAAGTTAAGAGCTGCGTCCTGACAAGATCTGAAGACGGCTAGGTTTAAAGTCTCAGTTTCCATAGCCGGTAGGCAAAGGAACTCCAGGAGAGACAGCCAGAATTTCCTGGGTTCTTCCGAGCCAATCCAGTCTTTCATTAGAGATTGGTCGTCTGCGATTTGTGAGAAGAATTGTAGAATTAGAGGCGCGTCATCTAGGCTGAGACCTTCCTTGTCTAACAAACTCATATTTTGTTCGATTAGGTTCTCGAATAGGACCTGTAGTCTGTGGCAGAACTGTGCCGGTATAGCGGAGTCGAGGAGGGTCTGCACTGAGCTGAGAGACTGAGAGGCGCACGAGAGAGTCCCGAGCAGAGACGCGAAGTTAATAACCTGTTTCGTTTCCAAGCTGAGCAGCACCTGTTCAGATTGCTGCAAGAGAATGGCAAAGTATGGCGGAAATGCGTAGCATAGCGCGCATAGCAGCAGATCTACAGCTCTCTTCATCCCAATGTTAATCGCTGGGTTCTGAGCAACACTGATAAAGCCCAGTATGTCTTCTTTGGTGATAAAATCATTGATAAAGTTGACCATACCTATCTTCTTGCTTGTCCAAACAGATGTAGATAAGACGTGCACCATTTCAGGAAGGCATTCTGAGTGTTTCTCAATGGCCAAAATGCGAGGTTTTGCATAGTGAATGAATGTTTTCAGCCGTTCGATACTCACTTCACTGGTAGCTACAGTAAGGTGGTATAGCAGATGCATGAAGGAAGTTGTAATAGTGGAGAGAGGCTGTCCTTGCGATGTATCGAGGTAGTGAGGTGGGTTCGTTAGTTTGAAATAGTTTGGGTGTAACAACAGGTGTGTTAGCTGCATGGCTATCTCTTTAGAGTGCTCTGCTAGTGTCAGTAAGATGGCCTCGATCTGTTGGAGCCCGGATAAGCTGACAGGGGCTGTGAGGAAGGAAACGAGAGTATTAAGCATGTTAACTGACTGCATCGAAGAGCGTACAATGTCAGGTGCGAGGTTGGAATGTGTTATCAGGAGTTTGCATAACATTTGTATCCAAGGGTAACTAGCGTGCGGAGGGTATACTTCTGTTAGCGGTTTGGAATCAGCTGGGATTTCAGCCACGTCCGTGTACAGAGAAGTGCCCAGTAGGCTTATAGTGGAGAGGGAGATGGACTGGAAGTCTCTAGGTTTACAGAGATGTATGTTTAGAGCCTGGACCACTTCAGGGTGAGTCAACTCAATCCTTATAGTCCCGAGTCCGCTGGTGCGAATAGGCGTAGCCACTGGAATATCGGGCTCACAGCCCAGATTCCTAGCTATATCGATCGCGATATAAGACGGGCAGTACTGGTATGTTGTGTTCTGCACATTAAGCTGCACTGCGTGTAGTAGGATGGGGTGTGGCAGGTATATGTAGAGGGTGACCCAGGCCTTGGGGTAGTCTCTGAACTGGCAGTTCCACGCGGCGGTGCGGGAGCGAGCTACCTTCTGAGACAACAGATTTTGTAGCATCCCAGTGCACATCAGTCCATTGGTGTCGTTAACAATGATAGAAGCTTTCCCACTGAAATGCAGCAAGCCAGTTCCCTCCTCTACGCGTGCTTGCGAGGCGCCACCGCCCAGTGTTGTTATTGTGTCGGAGAGCGGACCGCTCGAGTGGTTGAGACAGAGCTTAGAGCTGCGCATCAGTCCTGTCATGACTGGGGTGAGACAGCCGAGCTTAAGGAACCCCTCAGCACAGGATTGGTACGAGAGGAGAGCACTCGCGAATTCTAACAGAGAGTCAGACAGATAGGGCATATGCACTGACTGCTGGGAATTATGCTTCAAGAATTGGGCCAGCGGCGAGTATAGTGTATCCATCTTCTGTATCGGAGTGTGGGAGATTAAGGTGAACATAAATTGTGTGACCTTTGAATGCAAATAGAATATTGTCGACTCAGTTTCTGTGGTGTAGGCTGTTGCTTTTTCTTTCTTTTCCTTAGCTAAGCTCTTGTAAACCTCAGGTAGCTGTCCGAAGCGATTAAGGATGTGTAGCAGGAGTCGTATGGTGTCAGGGTTTGTTGTTAGTATTTGTGTAACTTTGTATTTATCTGCTACGTAACTGTTTATTTTCTCTGACAGTTGTTTCGTGGATTCCTCTTCCTGTTGGCGTCGCTTCGCTTCCAAACTTTTCTGATCTTCCAGCTCCTGTTCGGCGAGCTCGCTGTCCCCAGACTGCTCGGTCGCGGCTGAGTTCTCTCCCGTAGAGTCGAGCAGACAGAGAGCGAAGAACTCCTCAAGATTGACCTCTACCGGCGAGTGCTTAACCTTGGCGACTTTGGCGTTATTGTCATTAGTCTCTACGTAGGTGTCCAGGTATAGTAGGACCAGCTTCTGCAGGAATGTTATAATGGTAGAGCAGAGACGAATCGGACTGAATGCGTCGGGAAAGAATTTGATTCTGTTTATTTTCTTCTGCCAGTAGGAGTTGTTGGCAGAATCGCTTCTACAGTACACGGGACACGAGTGGTTAAGCACATGGGCAATGTAGTTAACTGAATTGTGTGCAAATTCTGTCAGATCGGAGGGAGATATGTATTTGTTGTTGAGTGGATGCTTCAAGTCTGCTTGCAGGGATTTAATCATAAGAGTGAGAGCCTCTCCTTGCGAGAGTCTGCTAAGCCGGTCCCGAGACCCAAACAGTTTAAACAGAACCGAAAACATAACACCATGCCAAACTTCAATCTCTTCCTCGTACTTATTCATTTGAGAAATCGTCGAGAATGTTTCCAATACGAGACTGAGTGTACCCGATGGATCACTGATCAGTTCTTCATGATGTCCTTCCAATGGCTCTAGTGCCTTACCAGTTAGGAAATCCAAATACACGTCAACCAATAGCATCATATCTTCCATCTTGATATCGAGCGGAATTATAAACGTGTAATACGTAATTTTAAAGAGAAGCCACCAGGCCCGGGAGGATAATGCCTGAGCATTAACTACATACTTTAGCAGTTGTACAATCAATTCGTTCATATGTAAAGTTTCCGCGATATAGGTTACCTGTTCATTCTCTTCCTTGTTCAGACTATAATTAAAACTAATTGCATCTAGCATATCTACCCATAGTTCGAGGAAAAGTTCGAGTGAGAAGTTAGTGAAAGGATTCTCAGAGGATTCCGCTAGAAGACAGCTGAATGTTGTGTAAATCAGTTCTCCTGATTTGGAGATTGAATTTTGCATTTCAGTAAGTGATAGCTTTCGATGTGGATAGACTAAGGTTTGATTGGCTGACGGAGCTTGCGTGCCTTCACTCAGTGCGTTGGCTAGAGACTCGGCTTCTTCTTTCGCAAGTAATTGCAGTTGTGTTTCCGCGAAATAGTCCAAAGTGTTGGATAATCTATCATCGATAACTTTCGAGTACTGTTCTGTTAATTTTATTGTTTGATTGGTGGGAGAGCCACGTTGCACTAAGGATTCAAACTCGTCTGGAACTTCTATTTTTACGCCAAGTTTCTCTGCTTTTCCCTTTATTTTATGGAGTCTTCTCATTAACTTATCGATGACCTAGAGAGGCACAATAGTGTATTAATTAAATGTGTTAAAGATTGCTGAAATACCAGACAAATTAGTGTGCGAATAACATAACAGAATGATTCGGGAGCAATAGATATAGCATACCGATGTATAGTATACGTATCCAGTGATCACAATTGATATTATATGCAATTAATTAATACATAATAAATAGAAAAGTCTATACTATATTAAGTCAATATAAATTTGCCGGAGTAATATAAACTAGACAAATAATTTATTAATTTGTGGATTAGTCCGAAATAAATTTGAATGGAGCCAGAGAGTTAATCGTACATTGAGATGTTAGCACTAGCCAAAGTTCGATTAATTATAGTGTATTCGCCAAACCAGATCTGTAATGAGTTTTCCGAGTAACAAATTGTAAGCATTGAGTGGTACAATGCGCGAAATCAATTAAGCTAATTATGTAAATAAATGTTTTGGTGAATTTACACAAATAGCGTAAATTACAATAGAGATTCCGCATAGCATTGAATGGAGGCGTAATCAAGTGACAGTCAAATGCTATTCAGTATAGAATATCGTAAGATACTTTATAAGAGTTCAATTGGAAACGTAAATTGTAAAATTATGACGGGTTATGATGCTCTATAGGAAATCTTGTAATAACAGAATTATATCTCAAATATTAATTGAAAAATATTAAATCATAAAAGTGTAAATTAAAGTGTAAATCGCTGTATGGAATTCCAATCACAAGGAGATCTTAAATGTTTAATATAATCTACATTCCATTACCTGAATATGTTGCTGTTTGGTTGAGTGTAGCACAGTGAAGTTCTCTGCAACTCCCGTATTCAACTCGCTTGCAGCGGGATCTCCATCTGTCTGGGATGAAAAGGAACTATTAATTTCCTGGCTGATATCAGCAGCGGCAGTAACCGCAGGAGTAGCAGCTTTGGAGCTGAGAGCCTTGTATCTATTGGGCCCAGTTACGAACTCAGAGTATAGAATGTTAATAAAGAGACAGCGGAGTGTGTGGGAGGCCCATTGCGAGCCCTTGGTGGGGGTGGGGATGAGTGGCACTATGTTCTCTGGGTTAGTGAGTGCGCGTGTGAGCAGAAGGTTCAACTGGTCTTTTGAGAAGAGTTCGTATATCGATAAGGTTGGGACTGATATCAATGAAATCTATATTATAAAGAGTTATACTCAATATACGTGGAATAATATATCTTACGTAGGTCCAGCTATTAGAAACTAATTAGGGAATAGTGCTGATCAATAATACAATTGGTCCACAACAATCTATACATTACCGGTACTGAACTAAACTAATCTAATGCCCAGTAATATATGACATAAATGTACCCACGAGTTTAGTAGAGTATAATTAAATTAGTTAGAGTATCTCTAATTAGCCGGATAAGGCAAATAGAGCTAAATTTGAATATTGAAAGTGCTTAGAAGCTGCTCGACATTGATTTACTATTTTAAGAAAAGTCTATAAACTGTAGATAGAAAAAGAAGAATTTTGTACTAATTGTATACTTTATAAGTTCGGGATTTCCCTACCAAAAGTTTTTGTGAGAGCGTACAATAATTTGTAGTTACGTGTGCTTACTTTCAGATATAAAATACGGTAAATTACATACAGTATAACAAATTAGTGAGAACTTTCTAAGGGAATTTACAGCAAGATCGTTAGTTCTGCTCGATATATTTCTACATTCAATTAATCCTTAAAATATTGATGATTAATATTAAATTAAAATGTAAATACCGGAATAGAAATAATATATACGTAATACTACGTAAGAGAGTAACTTACCTTGCTCAATATCTTGCAGGCAATCAGATACAAATCCAGATGGTAAGTTGAGTCCATTGCAAGCAAAAGACGGATCAGGGATTTAGCCAGAGGAGAACACACCTCGAAAGGAATGAAACACGATTGGTCCACCTCTTGTTCCCCTTGTTCGGAGGCCGGCAACTTTGCTTTAACTCCAGCTAGTTTCCTCTCAAACTTTCTCACGAGCAAACAAGCTCTCTGGAACCGTAAAGTCATAGCGTCCTTGTAATGCTTCTTAGCCGTGTGTTTAATGCGCTTAAGTCTAGTGTATATGGTCTGTACACTTGGGTGCGACTCTCCCTCTTTAACTTTCTCCTTCAGAGACTGATATTCCCCGTACAGCGACTGGTACTGCTGTCTCAGCTCCTCTACGCGCTGCTTGTGCATCGTCACTATTCGACTGATGCGATGACGCTCCTTCTTCTCCTCGTCAGAAGTGGTGACGTCCACATTCTGCGGGGTCCCCGTGGCCCCAGGGGGCTTAGCGGCCGCCTGAGCCGCCTTGTTGGAGGGAGGGTGCTCCAGGTTTGTGCACGGGAGAATAAAGTCCCATTTGCTAGATTTGGAAGCGGCAGTAGATTGTGTGGTTGTACTTGTTGAGGTGGTGTCCTTTATCTTGGTGGTTGTGGGCTGTGTGTAGTACTTCTCTAGGAGGCGTAGCAGCAGCAGCAGGCCCCAGCTTAGCAACTGTATATCCGCTATAGCCGGCATGCAGAACCCGAGTTCGTCCTGTACCCCCTCTGTGTAGACGGGCAGGAGGTCGGATAGGATCTTAGAGAGACACTCTATTATCTGGTTAGTGCCCGGGGACATCTCAGCCATATACGATACGATTAGGAAAACGCGGTCTTTGACAACAACGCGTGACATTCCTATAGAAAACAGGTTTTTGAGGAGAGAAGCTATGAACTCTGGCCACCACGGCTGAGCGGAGGAAGAGGTGATAAGGAGAGAGCTGACTTTAACGAGGAGCTCGGGCCGGGCGACCAAACAGGTTTTATAAAACAGAGATTCGCAGAGAGTTCGATCTAGCGTCAGGAGAGATGTGTGCTCTTCGACTGCAAACGCGAGCTCCCCATAGACGTCCTACACGATAGCATAAAAATAACCACTTAGAGTAAATACGAGAATTGGGATAAGTAGATTGCAAGATGGCGCAAATGAATGCAACTAAATTTCCCTTAGGGTTGATATAATAAGTTGTCAGCTTTATAATTCGCATGTGGATATTAGACTTAGGGCTTTGCTGTGAAAACGGAGGTGGGTTATAAAAGTAGTTCGTAGGTGATTCGCGCAAATCATGTCTAAGGGCAAGTTAGATATTGTGCGCCAGACATGATAGGGAAGCGAATAGTGGATTCGTAGGAATCAGCGTAGTGTTAAAGTTCAAATTGAATTGCGCTAGTAATTAGGAACCAATATAGGAATGATAATTATTGATACGATCGAAAATAAGATTCTCTATCCAATTAAAATGAGATAAGGTACCTAATGGAATGGATTGCGCCAATAATCTGGTTTATTATCATAAATGGTATTCATGCAAATGAACAGATAACACAATGTGACAAAAATTTTTTCCTGGCTATCAGTAGAAATATCCTAATTCCTTATACTCTAAAAGGATAGAATCTTGAGATAACAACATCAGGACTTTGATTTTACTCAATGAAACAAATTTCTTAATTTACAAATCTACAATAAAAAATCACTGGTATTATCAACTATTTTTCCCATTAATTAGAAATATCATAGTGCAACATGAATATAATGTCTCTGTACTAAAGCAATTCAAAAGTATAACAGCTGCATCAAAAGTGAGACATTTCGCTAAATTTATTAATGTCATTGTCAACATGACAAAAGCAAAGTTAGAAGAGAAGAAAAGTAGTTTTGAATGCTTTACATGTGTAAGGATTAGGAAATATTACTTGCAACCCAGGAACGAATTTTTTTTCATATTTTGTCACATTGTGTAATCAAAAACACAAAAACTTATTACCCAACTTATCTCATTTGAGTAAGTTTGCTAATACGAGGAGGGATTTGAGGTGTCTAGAGTTTAATTTGAATAATTACACACATGTATTTTGGACACTATTTTATGTAAATACATTATACAACATAGTTTATCATCGTTTAAAATGTCAGGTCATAAAGACACAGACCCTAGCCATAAAGTTATCATGAACTCTATGAGATAAATTAAGGCAGTATTCTGTGAGAAACAATCGTTATGAAGTATAAGAATAGTTAGTTTACAAAGAAAGTAGACGTATGACTGTAATGTAGCGATTCCTAACTTTTTCAACGGTGGACCCCTATAGTAAATATTAGACATTCTGTGGACATCTCGTGGACCCCAGGTTGGGAACCACTGTGGAGTATAATACAAAAGGAATCGATCGCTCGAGTAAAACAAAAGATTTTATGCATAACAACAAACGAGAATTTAATTGAAAATAAACTAGGATGTTATACAATCAAGGACTTAGTTTAATTATCTAGTTCCATGTATTGTAATAAACCTGAATCAAATTTAAATAGATTTGGCTAACATTTGCCTGTAAAATAATATAGTTTACAAATTATTCCTGCGTTGCTCTAATATTTATCTTAAATAAGTTAATTATTCGACAAAATTCTTTGAATCATTAAGGGCATGTGAACCCCTACAACATTATAATATGGCATAGACTACTAATCAAATTAATACGAACTCATCAGTAGTGACTGTTTGAATAGAGCACACCACATACCTCATCAATAAACCTTGTATCGAACATTAAAGAATTTATCAGGTCAATTTTGCTCAATGAATCGTATAAAGCGTAGAGTATATTGAATATCGACAGAAACCCGTACTAAATTAAACACGATCTCTACACATGTTACAGATAAAACAAATTTTAGTGATTCTCATTCTTCAAGACAAAATGTCTAAAAGAAGTAACTCATAATCATAATCAGAAAAAGATAGGAATAAGTTCAGAGTTCGAACTTTATCGGAAATAAACGAACCCGTATTTAATGATAAAACAAGCGATTGTAGCGGCGAACAAGCGTTAAAATAGGATCATTCATAGTAACTAATTAATAAAATATATTTTATGAATATTACCTTCTCATCATCTTCATCGTCGCCCATCAGAATGCTGTCTTGCCTCGCGAAAGGCGCGTTGCTGTTAAGATCCAAACCTTTCGCATGCGAGTTGAAACAGGTAGTGAGCATCGTGTCCACAACGCACTCCACTATCAAGTTGAGATAGTCGTCTGGTATAAGCGGAGCGCGTAAGATCGGTGAGAGAGGAGAAGGAAGTAAGTGAGTTGGAGAGAGGAGAGATTCTATGGGTGTGTCCTCTTTGAGTGCGATGTGAGCGGTCGCGCAAGTGCGCTCTATCATGCGTCGGAGACGATTCATTTGCAGACGGAACCAGCAGCATTTGTGGTAGGACTATGGATAATTAAATAAATACAATATACTACAGTCGACTCCGCTTAATAGAGTCACCTAGGGACCAGGTTGCTTTGACTCGATTAAGCAGTTAAATCTATTAACCGGTGGCTCTATTAAGCGGAGTGACTGTATGTATCAAACAGGGATTTATCTAGGTGTCCGGCCTAGCATTGGTTAAGGGGCCAATGTGTTTACAGTATGTTTCGATTTAAGTGCCCTGCTTGGCATCAATTTAGTTCCCGGGCGTATGGCCAGATTAGCTGGCCAGAACTTCTTCGATATACTCCTATTTGGGTTTCGTACAAACTTACTTCAACTATAAAGTACCGGACCAGAAAATCCTAGATAAACCCTTGGTGGCAAATACAATTGTTAAGGGTAGGTCAATAAACCTCAGTATATGTTCCTTTTGATGTAAAACAGAGTGTAAATGAACATGATTAATTCATTTAGCTTTAACTACTTACAATTTAAAAACCACGATTAATAAAGGGGAGTTTTTTTATTGCAAATAGATAATAACTGTGGACAAAAAGTATATAATATAATTAATCAAACAGCTCTTTGATGAAATAATTACCCCAAAAGGGGTAATTTTTATCAAAGATTATCAGCATACAATGCAATGCTGGACATAATGGATGTTATTCAAAAAAATAACGCGGAAACTTCAAAGGTACGAAATCATTGTAGATTGTTCAGTTAATAGAAACATCGAAAAGTGGTTTGTATAATTAGTTTATCCTTATTAAAGATTAATATGCAATTTTAAAGGTTGAGCCAGAATGAATGGATCAAAAGAGGATTATTCATTTGTAAATAATTCTATGCAATTACATTCATTAAACTAATTTCTACATATGACACGCTTGTAATGAGTTTGTTAGACATAAAACATCTCCAAAAAACTAATCCTAATTAAATCACAATAAAAATACAAGGGTCGAATCCCATCAGCGCAGTAGTCAGTAAAATTATTCACAAAATTAAATGAGTAACCATCCATGTTCGTTCCCTTATTTAAAGTACAGAGACTAGGCAATGAGAGCATTCCCCGAGATGGTTACATAATGTATAGTTATAGTATCAGGCACGCAACCCTCCAACTTCAAAAGGGATATTTGAATAACACGCTGAAACATCATTAACGCTAATTGACTCACTTGCTCGATTTCAAGCTTTGCTTCGTTCGGAATATTCCCATTGTCGATATGCTGTATGGTCTGCAGCAGAGCCATCAGTTTGCTGCGGTGCGATTGGTATTCAGTGCGGATAAGTCTGAGAGTCTCTGTCTGGACAGGAAGAGAGTCCCTGGCGTACTGGGACGGGAGGGGGGGCCGTCCGAAGAACACGCCCATGTTAACCTTAGCCAGAGCGCCCCCAGACCCCAACTTACCACCAAGGGACACCTTAATGAATTTACAGACAGGAGGCGGGGAAATATTAGAAAGCACAAATGCTTTTGTTGAGAAATCATTTGTGGAGCCGAGTCGCGTCGGGTTATCGCTGTCTCCCTTCTGCCATACGTCCACTGCCACAGAGCTCATGTACTCACACGGGGGTATGAAGAAATCGCTTAGCTCCACGGCGTGCTCCAGTTCGAAAGTGGCAAAGTACACAGCGCCGGACTGTACGCTGTCTACCGTTAGCATGAACTGTTTCGGCTGCAGCAGCAGCCATCTGTGTAAGTCGTGTACGTTGGAGTATACCGTGGGGAGTTTGAGCTGCGCGGGCGTGTGAGGGAGAAATGCATTCTCCTCGAAATTAGAGATCTCGATCTGGGGCTGGGAGGGGAGGGCAGATAGAACGGCGGTTAGCTGGTCTATTAGATGCTCGATGTAGTCGGTGGGCCCCGAGTCCAGGCCTCCAGCCAGCTGCACAGAATCAACCTAGATAATGTTACGAGTTAAATGTTAATGGAGTTATCCAGATGGTGTACTATATGTATTGCTAGACAACACACTGTTACATAACGGAGCCTGCATTAACAGCAATTGCATCATTAAGCAGCATTTTAAGACAATATCGCTCTGTAAGTAAGAGAAGAATAGATTGTGAATATATGCACAGATATTCCATTGTAGATAATAGCATACCTCTCTGCCAGTGTTGATGTCAGGGCCAGTGCTCTTCATCTCGCTGAGGATGTCCTTATCCTTGTTAACAACAGTGCAGGTACAGTTCTTAAGCGCGGGCACCACCTCTAGCAGGAGGGGCTGTGAGTCCAGGAGTCCCATGCTGGAGTAGGCTAGGTACTCAGGCAGAGGCGTAACTGCTACCTGGAACTTCTTGTTGGCAGCCGTGCCGCTGGGAGGGGTGGGCGTGGTGGGAGTGACAGCTGCTCCCGGGGCGCTGCCTGTTCCAGTGGTGTGTTGGATCATCTTAGAGAGATCGTCGTGTACGTAGGAAGTTATCCCCTTCACAGAGGCGAGGTCCAGAATGTAGGTCACCTGCAATTGTAACATTATACTCACAACTCCTGGATACTAAAGTGGGAGATTGGCATGCATGGTGTCGAGTTACCTGCGGGGTGGTGGTGCTGGTGGAGCTGGCCGGCTTGGGGGGCGGGGCCGTGTACCGGAGACAGGGCAGAGGAGCGTCCCAGATGTACGGGTCCAGCGGAGTGCCGTACAAATCAAACTTAGAGCAGAGCACAGCGTGTAGCGACTCGTGCTGGTTGCCAACCTTGCTGAGACACAGCATTAGCAGCTCTACTAGCGAGGGGGCCGTGTGCTCCGAGTGGAAAGTGAGAGAGAGGAAGTTGAGCAGCTTGAAGAGCCAGCAGACGCCCACTGGGAAGCAGACCTCCAGCGCTATGGTCGGCAGCAGGGAGATGAGAGCGGAGCTGAGACAGTTTAGGAAGTGTGTGTGGTTGGAGGGCGGGCCGTCCGTGGAGTCCTCGCTCTTGAGGAGAGTGGCGATTAGTCGGACGCACTTGTGGGCAGTCTCCCTAGTGCCGCGGAGCAGACAGGACTCCAGGAGAGGCCGCAGGTACTCAGATACCACCTTGGGGAAGTTGGGGATAGGGGCTGCGTCATGGGCCTGCAGAGAAGTATAAATAGGGATTAAACTAGTATTCGAAATGGAACGAACCAACATTGTTCTAAACGAGCGAATATTCGAATATTCGCTCGTTTTGATGATAAATCAAATAAAAGACACAAAATACAGCGGAAAATAACTTTTGTTAAATGTTACATTAACTTAAATATAGTTACAAAGTGTATTAGAACAAGTTAATGAGCTAGTTTAGGTAGCAAATATCATAACTATGCAAATATATTTACGATCTTTCCTTTACATACAAAAATCATGTTGTTATCCAAAAAGAGATAAATTAATATTCGTTTGGAAACGAAATTCGGTATACAGTAGAGTTCGCCTAATAGCAATTGCTCCAATAACAAATTGATCTATTAGCAAATTATTTTCAGTCCCCAAGCGAGCATTCAATGTTAATTCTGTTCCTCTAATAGCAAGTTCCTATTAGCAAGCAATTCGTGCAAAATGAGAATTGCTATTACGCGCCACCAGACTTGTCAAAAGTTCAGGTCATGACCTGAACTGACCTGAGTTTTGAGTGACCTGAGGCAATTTTTTTTAAAGACCTGAAGTGACCGGAAGAATTTTTTAAATGACCTGCCTGAGTTAACAATTAGGGAACTCTTGACAAGCAGGTGATATCATATCATATATACGTATATCGTCATTTGGATGAATTTCTATTACAATTTTGGTATATCATGTAATTTATGGGATTCAAAACAGAACTAAGTTTATCACACCTCGAATACCTAGATATCCTGAACGATCTGAAAATGACCCGTAAAGATCTGAAATGACCTGAATTTGAACTGAAAATGACCTGAATTTGAACTGAAAATGACCTGAATGACCTGAATTTGAACTGAAAATGACCTGAAATGACCTGATTCCAATATTTTTCCTAAGGACCTGACCTGACCGGAATTGTTTTGACGGAAATGGACCCCCCTATAGATTTGGACCGGGGGATCCATTTCCGTCAAATATGTAAAATATAGATAGTATTTGACGGATTTGGACTCCCAATACAGATTTGGACCCACTTTAACTTGATAATCAAGTCATCATTATTGATCCTTTACTTCCTGTTTGTCATCATACATGCTTACTTCCCAACTATATTAACTATCTTGATATTACTCTTATTTGAACATTTCTGTAAATTTGTGTCATTTATCAATACACTAACAACAAAGATATACTGAGCACTCAAGTTAATAATTCTGTATATCTGTGAAACTCAGGCCCCTTGATTACAGGCAATCCAAAAATTGGAGAAATTAATGAAGATTACAATAAGTAAAATTGAACTTTTAGTAAACTCATAGGTTATTTACTATGTTATTAAAGGGGGGTCCAAATCCGTCAAACACTATCTATATTTTGACAAGCCTACGCGCCGCGCCACTATCACCGCTTAACCCTAACATTAACTATCATGAGTATTATTAAGTGGCTACTCTATATAACTAAGTACCTGCATGCCGGCTATCCAGCTGCATAGGTCCAGCGCATACAGCTGCATATCGTCCAGCTGTTCCACTTGCAGCGCAGTCTCCTCCTGCGGCTGTCGGGTGGCTATCCGCAGCAGGGAGGCCTGCAGGTTCTCGTCTCGCACGTAGCTCCTGAGCGTAAGCAGGTGCGTGGCCGTCACGGAGGGACTGGGCTGGTACACAGTTATGTAGATGGTCTCTATCGGGAATTCCTTCTCTTTCTTCTTATCCTTGTCCTTATCAGCCTGCAACATAACAGTAACTACACGAATGGCTGAGCAATAGAGTTAGTACCTTCTCGTCTTTAGGTTCCTTCCCTTCCTTGCTCTTGTCCTCCTCGGGTTTGTCCCTCCCCTCCAACAGAGGGATCTCCTCCCCTGTCTCTCCCATATTGGAGTCGTGTATCACCAGATACAGAGTCCTGCCCTTGATGGAGAGCAGCTGCGGGCTGGCCAGGTAGGCTATGCCTGAGGTGCCGGTGGCGTCCAGACAGGCCTGTATCTTTATGGGACCGCTGAGGTACCTCAGCTTGAGGCCTGCGATGCAGACGGTGTCGTTACCGCTGTCGATCTTATTCTCTTTGTTCTCCGACGCGTCCTTGGCTGAGACGGGCGCCAGTAGGCTCACCAGGGGGTCCGCAGGCAGGTCTATGTGGTTCTGTAGGTAGAACTTAACCTACAGACAAACAGGAATAATATATATTCAAGTACCCGTGGCAAATGTATTATATTCATAGGGAATAGGGGAGGGGGGGGGGGCATCAAACGTAAAGTAACGCTTCAAGGGGAGGGGGTCAACCAATGTGTGACATAAAACCATTTTTGTATAACAAACAGGTCAAAAAGCGTGAGTCAGGGAGGGGGTTGAGTCACTTGAGTGAGTTTCTGGAATTTTGTGTTATGGAACAGGGAACAGGGAACAGGGAACAGGGAACAGGGAACAGGGAACAGGGAACAGGGAACAGGGAACAGGGAACAGGGAACAGGGAATAGTGCATAGGGCATTGGGTATTGGTAATAGGGAATATGCCATAATGAATAGAGAATAAGGAATAGGGCATATATAACAGGGAATAGGGATATGGGGCAAAGGGACAGGGGGTACCTCTATATGCGAGAGAGGAGACGCGTGTGGCAGCGTGAGCTCGAAGAGGTGCGGCTTGCTCTGTGCGTCCTTCTGTCCGTCGGAGGGTTTGTACTGCCAGCAGAGACGGGACTGCTCCTTCTTGGCCTGCTGGTGCACGTGCAGCGGGTTCCGTCTGTTCTGCTGCTCGGGCTTAGTCTCCCTCCACCCGGCCGGGGGCGTCATTATGGGGCGGTTCTCTATTATCTGCCCCTGGTAGGAGTGGCATAGGATGCGCAGCTTGTCGAGCGTCAGCGGGCTACGAGCACACAGGATAAATAGGAACTGTGATGCAGTGGGAAGCTTATCGGAACGCCTGGAAATAGGCATTAAATCGCGTTACTCGGTTCTTCCGATTAACTGATTCAAATTAAACTACCGTGGTGTTCGCCTAATAGTAGTTGTTCATAATGCAAGTAAATTTGAAAGGAATATGCTGTTCCACTAGCAAGTTATTTCCAGTCCCCAAGGTAAGCATTTAATGGTAATTATGTTCTTCTAACAGCAAGTTTGCCGAATAGCAAGCAAATTAGTGGGAAATGCGACTTGCTATTACGCGAACACCACTGCATTAGATACGAATTCGTTTCCAAAACTTAAGCGAATTGGCGATATCAGTCTCCCGATTAAGCGGATCCACTGTACTAATATAAACAAATTCAAACATACAAAAATATATGGTTGAGTTCTGTATAACCAGGCACCACAATTCCACAAATCTAAGTAAATACACTGGACACTAACTATAAGGTCCCTTGGTGTATTTCCTAACGAGGTTCAAAGTACATTAAACAAATGTAATGAGAGGAGAAACAGGGTTTGTCTAAACGCTATCTGTTCAAATTTAATAATATTACAACCTAACTGGGTGTATACACACATTCTTATCAGCAGAATATTCAAAGCTAATAGACTACACAATGATTTTATTGAGAAATAATTCCTTCTCAATATACAGGACAGCCCAAATGCACTGTGATACTTTAATTATTGAGATGCCTTTTAGCTGATAACATAAATTAAAAGGTGAAATGCGTGTTTGTACTAGATAAGACTAATAATAAGACAAACACGAGTACTTAAAGAGTAAATAAAGAATTGTACTAACAGCAAGTGGAGTTTTAATCACCAATGATAAGGAAAATAATACTCTGTTGTTAATGTTATTAAGAATTATAACTTAGGAATCTCCTACCAACGTAAACATACATTTCTAGTTCTAGTGTCTAAATACAGTAGGACCAAATATCAATCATGGAGTACAAGTTCAATTCCACTAGCCCAGCGATTACCAAACTTTTTCCAAACTTTTTTTGCGATTCCCAACCCCCTATAGCAAATATTAGACATTCTGTGGACCCCTCCCATTGGCCGTAATACAAATTTTGATATATTGTGGACCCCAGGTTGGGAACCACTGCACTAGCCTATAAGAAAGCATGCGAATGACTCAGATTTACACGAATTTCCGGATATCACGAACAATTTCTACGGGCCCTGGTGTTCGCATTAACTAGAGTCTACTGTACCTAGATAGGAACTCCTGGTCCATCTCATAGCCCCCTGAGCAAGACGCCTGCTCAGTACTGGTGGCATTCAGAGTGAATAAGGGGCCTTGCGGGTTGTATAAGCGGAGTACGCCGTCTAGCGACACTGCTGCTATTCTGTCCAATCCCTTACAGTATGTGAGGTGAGTGAATGGGTTATCCTTTCCCTCTCTGTCGATCTTGCAGATCAGAGATAAGCTCATCAGGTCCAGGACACATATCTCTCCGTTAACATTAACTCCGGCCTAATAAACACAAGTTAACATTCCTAGACAATAAATTAGCTTTTCATTGTTCTCAGTAAATAAATGAATTTTCTATGATTTGTTTAATTATGATAATCAACAAATTAGTGTGGGCTTGAACTAGTTAATCTGTCCAATAGTAAATAATTAATTCAAACGTCTGCGAATGTCCATGAAACTCATTCATTACTACAGCCATCTGTGTACGCAAATGTAAAACAATCGGTACATTAATATCAAAGCAATAAATCTTTGTTACAATAAATTAACTTAGAATGATTTGTAAATCTGAATGTTAAGGTGTAGTAATTAAAATTTTCAACCATTATTAACATATCAAAGTAAGCGGAGTAATTATAATATTATTTGTAGTATACTACCTTGCACGAATGTGGCGTGCCCTTAATAAGTCTAGATGAAACATACAATTGTGTAAGGATTAGATGCGTTATTGTGCAACAAATATATGTATTTATGTTACAAATGTTTCTGACCAAGGTTCAGGTAGTCAGCAAATAATATAATGGATTTCAGCTTTTAAGCAATAGATTATTTGCCATTAGGGGTTGTTCAAACGCTACGTAACGCTTCTAAGAGGGGAGGGCGTTAACAAAAGTGTGAATCTTACAGGTCAAAAAGAGTGACATCTAATATATCTGGAAATTGCTAATTTGTACAGTTTGAACCGAGACTTGTTTAAACTGTTAAGTAAAGCCTGGAGAATTCTCAAAGCTGAAAGCGTGGCATTTGCCATAAGACTGATTTGTTATAAATTGGACAGCAACACTAGTCTATCCATTATGTATTATTATTAGAATATTTACTGCGTGTTATAAGGGTACTTACCACAAGACAATGATTCTTCTTAAAAAAATGAGATTTCATATTTAGCCATTTGTGCTTCTCGGCTGGAAACTCGACTTCTTCGAATAGCGACTGAATAAACATTTCGTCTTCCTCGCTGCTGTCCTCCTCAACCTTTTTGCTGAAGGATCCTATCGTCTCCGTGTCCAGTTGAGTCTCGAACGGCAGAACTGTGAAGTGGCTGAAGCAGTTCGTCTTGTCCTTGAACGGCAGGAAGGAAATGGGTGTGCTGATATAGATTGAGTTCTCGAATTGATGCAGACGGTAGAATACTACTCCTCCAGTCGCCTGTGTAATACAATAAACGGATAATAGACCATGGATATACATGTAAGAGAATTGATACACACAGGTTTCATCCACACAAACTTTTTACGCGCCTAGATTTAGTTTGAGCTCACTCACACACCCCTAAATCACTCAATTTGTATTACGTCTAAGTATGGAACAATACTCATTTAGCGCTCCTATAAATCCCTTTCAGATTATGTACACGAAACTATCTCCTAACCGACTCACCCTCTTCTGATCCTCTCTCTTCCACTGCAGCAACAGACAGAGAGAGGTCCCTCCCTTCTGCACTAAAATCTGCTCTACCCTGCACTGCTTGAGGCCCGCGGGCACCTGCAGCAGTAGGGACTGTGCGTGTAGCGGGCTCAGAGCGGACATGGGCTCGCTGTCGCACTGAACTATAGAGGAGCTGCTGCTCTCAGCTGTGTCCTCCAAATCCTCGTTTCCTCCATCGTCCGGACTCTGCTGGCTCTGCGGCACCAGCATCAGCAGGTCGTTAATCTCCTCGTCCAGGTCCGAGTCAAAGGAGACGTCCGTGGTGAGGTTCATCTGGTTGGGATTAGCACTCATCTTGTTGGGAGGGACCAGCGGCTTTGAAACTTTGTGCAACTGAAGGAAATAATAATACAGTGGTGTTCGACTAATAGCAATTGCTTTTTTTTATTGCTTATTGCTCTATTAACAAGCTATTTTCAGTCCCCAAGCGAGCATTTATTATTAAATCTGTTCCTCTAATAGCAAGTATTAGCAAACAAATTGCTTTTATACAAACACCACTGTAATTAATTGATCTTTGTTATTATTTGGTTGGACTGTCGGTTATTACTGACCTGCAATAGAATCTTATTCTCGTCCTTCTCGCTTCCCGTCATAGCAGAAATGAGGAAGGTAGGAACCTGACTCTCCACATACACCTCCTCGCTAGACTTAACACTCCCCGGTTTCTTCGCGTGGTCCAGCTGCACCTTCAGCACCTCTGGCTCTCCGATGGCCGCCAGACAGATGGCCGTGAGCTCTCCGCGGAATGTAGCGAGCTCTACCGGCAGGTGTTTCTCTGCAGTGGCTACTGGGGGTCCCGCGTCCGAGGTGGACACTGTTGGAGAGGCGGAAGCTGGAGAGATACAAGCGTATAAGCATTCCGTTAATGATAACCGTAGTGACATACAAGGGGACAACATGTTGTAAATGTTACGGAGACGTTGGTGTTTGTATCTATACGGCTTTATATGGCATTACGTGTAATGGGAATTTGGGTTTAAAATATTCGCCTTGCCAATTTGCTCACTAAAGGTATCATTATATAAACCATTATAATTGATAACATCTTCCGTAACATATGGTTATATTTCAGAATATCTTGTTGGGACATTATAACTTTTTGGCTATTTATCTGTTAGTTATATTACAAAGCATTCGAGGGGAAATAGGTACCTGTCTGGTTAGATCCACTGTCCTCTTTCGGTGTCTCAGCGGCCGCTTCCTGACTACTGTTAGCTGCCTCAGGAATGTGACTAGGAGCTAGAGTATACTGAACTTCCAAATTGTAAGTCTCCTGTACAATCGGGTTAGAGCTGACAACTTTCTGTTCTATAACAGCTGGCGTGCTAGGCGGGTCAGGAATCTCAGCTGTTTTCTCCGGGATGTCAGTTGCTCCGTCAGTTGCTGTAATCAATGCAACAACCTTCGAATTAACTGGTTTGCCAGTGGGCTTGTCAGTTGTTTCAGTCCATGGTGCATTAATCCAATCAGTGGGCTCGTTAGTTGTTTCCCATGAAGCAATAGTCAAATCGAGTGGCTTGTCAGTTGATGCAATCAATGGAGTAGTAATCCAATCAGGTGGCTTGTCAGTTGATGCAAACAATGTAGCAACACTATAATCAGCTGTTTTGCCAGTGGGATCGTTAGTTGATGAAATTATTGTAGGAATACTCGAATCAGCTGTTTTATTACATACTCCAATAATCAATGGAGCAACACTCATATCAGCTGTTTTGCCAGTTACTCCAATAATCAATGGAGCAACACTCGAATCAGGATTTTTATCAGCTGTCTTCTCGGGAGTTTTCTCAGAGGAGTCAGCTGACTTGGCAGCTACTTTCCCGCCTAATTCCGGCAGGTTGGGAGGGGGGCAGGGGACGCAGGCGGGCGTAGGAGGCGGTGACGTCACCAGTTTAACCTCTGGGTGAGACAGCTGCTCGGTTATCTCCACAAAGTAGTTTGACTCCATCCAGCCGACCCGGTGGCTGTCGGCCCGATTGGCGTCGTACTGTCCGACCTGCAGGAGCCGCAGAGGCGCGAACCCGTGCTGCAGGTCCCAGAGAGTGACCACCCCGTCCGACGAGCCCGTGCCCCAGAAGTTGGACTCGTAGACGGAGCTCCAGCTGGAGATCAGCTGTGTGCTGAAGTGCTGCTGCGCGTGGCTCGTGGCGTCCGAGATTAGGAGAGGCACGTTGTCGGTGAACCGTCCCATGACGTAGGGGCAGCCGGTGGAGTGACGCTCGTGCTCGCTCCACGGCTCGTCGGTGGCCTCCCAGAAGAGCAGACAGATTCCGCAGTGGAAGCAGATGGCCCTGTCGCTGCCTGTCGGCTCGTAGTAGAACCCAGCGCTAGCCATCGCCTCTGGTGTAGCCCACTGTAATAGAGAGCATTTGTTATAGTACAGTATACTCAGGTATAACGTACCTTAGTACGTGGTAATTTATGCAACCATGTTTATAAAGCAGTATGTATTCCTATGTAGGAGCAAATTAGTATGTATGTACAGTAAAACCTCGTTAGTACGTAGGCAAGGAGACCGTCAAAATGCGGTCGCCTTATCCAGAATTCGTATTACCCAATATCGTTGGTAAAAGGCTTTGAAGGGGACTGAAATAGTGTTCGTATTAACTTGAATTTCGTATTAACATGTGTTCGTACTAACGAGGTTCTACTATACTTATTCCCATTCCCGAGGGGGTACGTTATAACCTAGCTCTACAAGATATAGGTTATATAATTACCTTATAGTTCTTGTGCGGCCACTGCGAGAAGGTGTGTAGCCGCAGCGCCTCCACATGCATGACCTGTCTCCACTTGCTGCTGAACTGAGCCACGTCTATCTTGAAGTCCTCAGCCGCCTCGCTGGACATGAGCGCCAGTCGGTATCGGAGCGCCGACAGGATCGGGATCGTGCTGGTATTCTTAGTCTTCTCATTCGCAGTCAGCTGTCCAATAACCTCTTCGAACAGATTCTTCAAGGTAGTCAATGGACCACGGATTATGCACACCTAGGATAAACTGAGATAACAGCTGTTTAGTCTCCCACATAGGGTAACATACCTGCCATTTGGAGGTTTTTAGGGAGGGTCCGTCTACCTTCTTTGCCCGCTGTGTGTCCCTACTCAGCTGTTCTATGACCCTGTCCATGTCCTTAGGCAGGAGATCGGCGTTCGCGGCTCTCAGCTCCTGGAGACCCGCGAGCACGCTCTGTCCCCAGGAGAGCTCCATCTCTATGGTTACCCACTCGGACTCTATCTTTAGAGGCGTGTCCAGAATGGTGTGTAGGAGGTAGGCCCCATTCACGTGCTTCCGGGCGCCCACCATCTTGTGTCCGACCACGATCAGCTTGTCCATCTTTGGGTGTATGACGCAGTGCTGCAGACGGGAGGGGATATCCGAGGCAGGCAGGAGGGTCGTGGGAGATACGTCCTCCAGAGAGGGCAGGTGGTGGTCTATGGGGGGAGTGGATCTGAGGAGAATACCCGTGCTGGCATCGATGATCTGTCAAACAATATACACTGTAATATGCAGGCTGGAATACACAGTTATGGAATGACTTGAATAATCAACATAAGTTATTTAGCAATAATAAGAATTTTGGAAATCCAGAATTTCAGTCAGGTTCTTTTATTGTGAACATTCAAGGGCATAAAAAATTGTGTTCATAATAGAGAGAGAGTTAATAATAAGCGAACTCTATGTAGTTGTTAATTTTGGACCATAACATAAGGGTTTCGTAATAAAAAACCTTAATATTACAATTGTTTGTTCACAATAAGCAGACCTGACAGTACGTAATACGCATATAGAGTACTACCTGTATGTGCTCCTTGACCAGTGCAACGAGACAGTTGGTGGAAGGAGAGTACGTGAGAGATGTAATCTCGCTGGTAAACCGAGCCGAGTTACAAGCGTCCTCGTCAAAGACCAGACTGTGGTCGTCCATTCAGAGACAGTGCACTGAATAGTTTGAAAAGTAAGAATAACTAACTCTTTCTACAAAATGTAAATGTTGAGCTGCAATATAAATAACTCGTCGAATAAAGGAGACTATTTAAAATGTCTGATTATCAATTAGCTCCGAGTAAGGTAATATTCTAAATATTCTAATCGAGTCTATAGATCCTATTCAGATCTAATTTCAAGTGATTAGATAAATTTAGATTCTTGACCTATGAATTATAATATTGATTAATTAAGAATCATTATTTAATGACTAAAGTAGTGTTTGCGTAATAGCAAGTCGCATTTTGCTTGCTATTACAGGACATAATTATAAACATTAAATTTAATGCTCGCTTGGACACTGAAAACAACTTGCTCTTAGAGCAATTGCTATTAGGCAAACCGACTAAACTTAATTTAATGGACGAATTTAGGCGTAACATTCCCGAAATTAGACACCCCCCATCTATGTCACACTTTATAGACCATTTTGTAACACAAAAAGGATGGTCATTAGCACATTGGTTACCCCCCCCCCCCTTTGGAAGTGTTACGTGACGTTTGAATAACCAATAATAAGGGTCGTAAATAAATGAGGGAAACAATAGTAAGCTAATTAAGACACGAAGCAACCCGATCATTCATTAGACACTGTGGTACCTATAGACAATAATACATAGAAACTATACAATGATACATACCAACTATATATATATATTTGTTACTAAATTAAGAACTATGATGCAATAAGTTAAGACACACAACACACACACACACTAGTTGAGATTTAGAAAGTTTTCCTGTCAGTGAGAACTCTCATTATGCAGCCTAGGCCTCCCAGCTTGTAGATGCGCTCATGGAAGCTCAGCAAAATAGCATAATCCTTCTCTCCGCCCTCAGAGAATCCTTTGTAGACATACTTCATAAGAATATCCTGCTGGTCTTCATTCAGTCCGGACACCCCCTTCTCGATATCAGCTGTCTTGAATCGAGTAAGCACATCTAGGACCAGGGACATGTTCTTATCCTTCAGACCCTTGTCAGTAGAGCCGACAGGCGGAGACTCGAGTATAACGGAGAGAGCTCCTGTGTGGTTCCCTTGTGCGATGAGATTCCTGACTCGGGACTCTCGGTCGGCTAGCTGGGCCGCCGCGTTGTCGCCGCAGGGGTCGCTGCTCTCCTCGTCCACGTACTGGTCCTCGTCGTACATGTCGATGTCCGCGTCCCGGAACTGGTCGCTTCGCGTCTTCTTTGACATATTTCCGGAGTATATACTAGTTGCTAGGGAAGAAGCTACAGTATCGGGATAATATTACAGTCGATCCGGGTTTATTTAACCAATTCTTTGCATGGAAATAAAGTAAGAAAAAACCGATTGAAAATACGTGTAAAACAAAATTGGAATTTCTTACACACTTAGAATAAATAGTTAGTTAGAAAACACCGAATACAGTCAACTCCGCTTAATAGAGCCACCGGTTAATCGGTTTCTCCGCTTAATCGGGTCAAAATTTCACAGGATTTAGGACAGAATTACAGTTTGGCTACAATATTTTCGGTTAATCGGTTTCCCCGCTTAATCGGGTCAAAACAACCTGGTCCCGAGGTGGCTCTATTAAGCGGAGTCGACTGTAGTTAGAAAAAAACGGTGTTAGAAAAAACCGGTTTCGACTGTATTAGATACTAGTATAAACTCATAATGTAATACAAATAATATAATACAGCATAAAGACTATTACAGCTAGAGAAATAAAACCTATTTAGAACCCTGTACCTGTACCTTGAACATGCAAGTGGGAGGGTGTGTCACTTCGGGAGTTACGATAACAGATAATCCGAACTGTACAAATGTCCCCTGTACCAACCCACACATGAACTCCAGGAATAGCGGCAGATCCCGTACGTACTGCATTGAGTCAGTCACCTGTTTTATCAAACAGAACTCGTTATCGATTAGGTAGTACGCTCCTTTATTGTCCGTCTTGAGTTTATCAATCTGTTTCAGGAATAGATTGGTCCACACATCTCTGCATACAAATCTTACAATATCAACTTCGTCCTGTGTGCGCGGCGCGTCTATATTCAGTCTCTCCTGCAGCACCTGTCCCACGCGGATCCCCATTGCCCGCAGCTTGCTGCTCTGCTGCTCGGGCTCCGGGAAAGTGCGGACTATAAAGCTGTAGATCTCTCCATGTAGGAACGCGAACAGATCTACACCCACCTCGCGCTCTTGTATCGCTTTTGCCATTAATTAATTAGTGTATGGACAGTGAGACTAATTACTCATAAGTATAGTTACATAATTGCAAACAATACATATCGATTTTATGAACTATAAATCAGCATAGTATAGCTATACTAACTAGGCATAACTAGGTTTAACTAGCTGAACTAGGCATAGCACTAGGCATAACTAGCTGAACTAGGCATAGCACTTATTTATTGCAACCCCTATATAGGGGTTGCAATAAATAAGTGCTATGCCTAGTTCAGCGATTCCCAACCTGGGGTCCACAAGATCTCAAAATTTGTATTATGTCAATGGGAAGGTGGCCACAGAATGTCTAATATTAGCTATAGGGGGTCCACGGTTGAAAAATGTTGGGAATCGCTGACCTAGATAATAGGAGTAAAACGGAAGCTCTTTAGAGGTGAGTTTACATTGTGTTCGAAGACATACCCGTTAGACTGTTAGAAAGGGGAATGACGTACCGGTTTATTACAGAAACAATGTTAGTTCTATGGCCGATTAGGCCGCACCACTTCATAACTATATTGACAAAGGTTGTGCCACTTTTCATGAGCTTCCTACTGCCCTGATACCATACAACATAACTTACGTATCTACCCATTCGAATGATACAAATATTAATGTTTGTGCAGATTGTTTCTCTTAGAAGAATCAAGTGTTAGAATATGCATAATAATTCCAAAGAGGTAAAATAGTGAACAACAATTCGTACATCCAAATTTATACAAATGCAAGTACTTACTAAATATACAGCTTTGACTGATAATAATAATAACAATACACTGACTCAGTGATGATTCCTGATCACCAGTGAGATTAAAAACTCCTTTGCAAGCGAATACCAGATCATTAGTAATAATTAAAATAAAAACTCTACAGTGGGTGAGGGACATTAAAAATAGGCGTGAGGGGAAATGCCGCAGTTAAATGATTGCTTCCACCGATTCGTGTGAGCTACTGTCTTCTGTGGAAGATTCTGCCATATCGAGTCTGGCCAGCTCGACTGTGAGGGAGAATTTCTGGGATTCTATATCGGCTAGTTGGGCGTTTAACTCTTTGACGCGAAGCGTGCTTAGTGGGTTCTCCTGCATAGGCTGGTCGAATATGCCAGAGTCGGATTTGTTATCGTCCTGTGTCATTTGTTTTATCTTTTTTATAGTATTTCGTCTGTCACGGTCCAGCTGTTCCAAATCCTGGAACGTATATTTCAGTTTCTTCAAATGCTCATCTATGATGGCCTGAATGAACTTGGTCTGTAAGGGCACAACTTTAGCCAGCTCAATTAAAGGCATGTCATCTGGTGACCGTAAAAGAACAGGCGCGAAAATAATCGCGAGATTTAGTGATGACATTTTATTGCGTTCCTCAAGTTTGCATATTTGTGCCATGTGAAATATAAGTCTTTCTAAACAACTGTAATGTATGGGTGGCAGTAGATGCAAGATGGCCTGAATAGCGCGTATTTTCTCGCCTTTTTCGCTAATTTTAGCCGCGATAATACACTTATCATAAACGTCAAAAGTAAGGAGAGGCTCTGGAAGCTCGTTCAAAAAATATTTCACAACACAGCACATCGCATGAACATCATAACTCTCCCAATCCAGATTTTCTAAGTCCTCATCGATGGCACTAATTAGTCGAGAAATCTTAGATTTAACAGAAGACTTCCTATAAATTCCTTCAGTAATCAGACCTGTGCTTTCTATTGACTTCAGACAGACTTCGAATATCAGAGGTAGCCCAGTGTGGGATTTCGGAATGCAATTTAGGAAGTTACCGAAATGTGACACCTTTTCTGTTTTAGTATCGTGTTCATCAATAGGTTCGCAAGTGGAAACGCAAGGCACTTTGACGTTTGACAAACACGACTTGTGACACACGTAATCACAGGTCTGGCAATACTGCCCAGATTCAACAAGAGACATGGGGTAATCACACAACTCGCATACTGTAAGCACGTTGAAGTGTTTCTCTAGGAACGTGTGGCCAAGTATAAGTTTAGGCTTTTGGATTTCCTTTCTTCTCTGTAGCACCTTACACGCCTGTGTGGGGATAGTGGAATTGGGATCAGAATCCTCTTTGCTGGCCTCGATAAGGTAATCCTCCAACAAGTTCATGAACACATTTCTAAGCAGCAGCTGAGACTTAGTGTTGGACACGAGAGTTGTGAGGAGGAGAGAGAAGTCATGCAGCATGTCTCGTATCGTTATTGTTTGCGTCATATTCACCATTGCCTCCTTAGGCATCTGAGCACTGAGCGAGGTGTTAGCCAGCATGTTGGCATGCATGCGCTCGAGTGTGAGTATGTAGAAGTCATCCATGGTGTCTTTCTGTCTGGGTCTCTCACTCAGCGCGTCTTTCTTGCCCTGCAAGAAGCTGATGAGTCTGATCATGTCCGAGAGGTTCCGCGCTATCACTACGTCACCGGATGAGCAGGGACACGTGTCTGCGAATGGCATGCAGTTCTCGTGGAATATCTGGTTGCAGAGTGCGCACCTAAACACCTTTCCTTTCTGGAAGGGTGGGTGTAGCAACCGGAGACACTTGTTGCAAGGAACTTTCTGGAAGGAGCCGCCGAGGTACTGCTTGGGTTCATGACCATGAGCAAAGGTCTGGAGAGTTCCTGATTTCACTTTGTTCTTGAATCTGTCTCGCTTGTCTTTCCGCAGTTTATCGCGCCTGAATGGCGAGGCTGCTAGCGAGTATAACCGGCTTTGCACCGTAGCTATTGAGTGTATAGGCGAGTCCAAGCTCTTGTCTCTGTTCAAATGGAGACTACGGGTTAAACCAGAGCTGCCGGAGTTGAGCGTAGAAACCGTAACAGCTCTCGGCTTAAGATCGGAGAACTCTCTCTTGCAGTCCACAGACTGTGTCAGACTCAGACTGCTCTTAAACTGCCGCGAGGGCGACCCTCTGTTCGCAACCCGTCCATCGAATATAAGCTCGAAAGGTGAGATTTGGGAGAGCGATTTGACTTCTATGAGATCCACGTCTCTCTTCCTTCTCGGGATCTGGGAGGGTGACATCACACAACTCGGGAGCTGGCAATCGGGAGAGACATCTTCGTTCTGAGATATTTTTGGGAAGAACGTGTTGGTGGAAGCGAGAGGCGAGCACGGCAGGAAGTAGGGCCTCTCGATGCTGGGACTCACCACACGAATAGCTTCGCGTCTGACAACAGGCTTAGCTCTGCTCCTCTTAACCTTAACCTGATTGTAGTTAGTTGGAAGAGGAGTAGTTAGTTTCTCTTGAAACATTTCAGTGTTGAATCTAGAGTTGTTGGAGAGATGCAGAGAAGAGTTCTGTTTGAAAATAGTCTCTCTCTCGAGCGGAAAGTTGTTGAGGTAGTTGCAGTGAGATTTAATTAGTTTATTAAAAATCTCCTTTGGTGATGTGCGCGGCGGAGGAATGGGCGCGAAAGATGTCGGATTAAAATCGTAAGATTTGGAGTACGAAACGGGAGATTTAAGAATATTAAAGTCCGTGCCCTCTGCGAAGCTGTATCGAGTCATAGTTTGGCTTGCGCGCTTATTGAAACTGCTCGTGGGACGTCTCTGCACATCCACTCCATGTATCATCTCGTTAACAGAACCGGGGCGTTGCGTATTAACGTCAATACTACCGCACCTAGACTTAAGATGCACCGGACTAAGCACGATTTGACCATACTTCCGCTTAACTTGAGCTAAATCAAACTTGGAAGAGTCGTTCTCTCTACTCACATAGGTTTTGTATTGCTGGTTGTTAACTGCTCGGATGTAGGAGCTCCTGAATGGATTGTTATTCATAGCAAGCGTGAAACTGGTCCTCGGATTAATCTCGGATTTAGGATAGTAATCCTCTCTCTCCTCAAATATGCTTTTCGTCTTTTTCAATTTCTCCTGTCCAGGCGGGTAAGAAAGCGGGGTAAAATTCAAGTCCCTGGTAACAATTAAGTGATTATTCTTGATACACTGTTTACCGATAAGAGACCGCTTAATCTTCATAGCTTCTTCTCTCTCCTGTTTTATAGCTTTAATATCTTTCCTCACCTTGTATCCTCTCCATACGCTCTGTATGGTAATAACTGCATTCAGTTTCCTCTGCACAAACGAACGCATGAGATACCCTTTGCTGTACGCCTGTACAACAATGATGCTCTGTCTGAAACGGGCGTTCCTGCGCTTAGCCAACCAAATACGAACTGACTTCTGTATGAACAGGATTCTCCGTAGGATTATAGAGTTAAGCTGCTCGTCCAAACAGAGACCTTCTTCCTCCCGAATGAATACCTTAGTTTTCCCAACTTGGTAGCTGTTGGGAGGAAAGTACTGTAGTTTCAAGAACTCGCTTGCTATGGCGTGAGGCGGTCTCATGTCGTTTTGATGCAGCTTTATGAGAGGCTGGTACTTAAGTATGAATGCTTGGAAAGACATCCGAATGGAGTAGCCAGCTTGCCTCACTTTAATCGCTTCAAATAATCCGGAATAGTTGAGTTGATATTTGACAACTTCGTCGTTAAAGTACTTAGGCTGCTGACTCGCGTTAGAACGAATACACTTTATGAAGAACGGATTCGCCGATGAGAGCTGGGACATCAAGTTATGTAGAGAAGTCTGGTATTGAGACACGACTGTGGGAGCTCCCCTCAACTCCTGGACATCGAAACTGCTGAATCGCGGCTTCTCTAAGACTTGCTTTGCCTTATTCTTACGATCAGAAACTCTGTTCTTGCTCCGTCTACGGTACGACAGTCTACGCGGGTTGTCTGTCGGCGTGTAGCTGTTGATGAAACGAATGCAGTTCCCTGTCTGTCCTTCCTTCTTGCCATAGTTCTGTTTAGGATTGGGCTCGGAGTTCTTAGACTTAACAACCTGTTGGTCGTGTATCGCTTCGTGTCGCTTGAAGCTCCGGTCCAGCGAAGGCATCAGGAGCGAGCTGGGCGGCTTTGGCCCGCTGGGTCCGTTTGTGAGAGGAGGGGAACGAGACTCAACTCTCGGGGAAATGGAATATTTGAAGTTCTGCACTGCGCGAAATATCATACCTAATTTCCGCCATTTAATCTTCCCAATGGCCTCAACGCCAATGAGCTCTCGCACCAAATGATCCTCACTTGTACGCAGGAGGTCCACAACACTGTGTGACATCAGATCCTTGTTCTTCTCGATGAATTGGTTGATGTGATATGTGACGGATCCCGCGTAATGCGTTATTGTGAATACTGGGGAAAGGTGCTTCATCTGAGGAGTCTTGAAATAGAAGTTATTTTTGTGATGACTGGTAAACTTTTCGTATAAACTTGCATTGGTTCCACCTGGTATTGTAGACTCGTCGTTTATTAGAACAAACAATCCCTTTGGTTTTCGGGAAAATAGGCTGATACACCCACTGTTATCCTTAAACGGAATGTGTTTCCACTCAATCTTGTCATTCATGTACTCTTCTTGTTCAGCTTTTAAAACAAAGTCCATGAAATAGAGGTGTAGCTGCTCGTTAGCATAGTTAATACAAAACTGTTCAAAGGAACTGTTGCTCACATTCTCAAATCCGAATATATCCAGAATGCCAATTGTCTTAATCTTCACTTCTGACACGGCAGTTCTTCCCTTCAGAGTATCATTTATTTTGAACAGAATCCAATCGAAAAGAGAGCTGTAGAGAGCTTTGGCTAGCGAGTCCCTGGTTTGTACCATTTGATCGTAAGTGCAGGGAATTAGAATCTTCTCTGGGCCAACTATTGTCTGTCTGTTTGTGAGGGTTTGAGTGAGCAGAGCCTGCGGCACCTTAAGCAGCTCAGAAACCAAACAGAGCTCCTTAAGAGTACTGGAGTCCAGAACAGCGGTGATGTCTAAGTGTTTGAATTTGAGGTTTCCGAGGTGGAGAATAGCTGATAGGATAGAGAATATATTGAACTGCACGTGTTCATGGAAATGCATCGATGTGAGTAGATTGCAGAGCCTTGTGAATCCCTCTACATCGTGCTTTGTAGCTATTACATTAGATCTCCGAGACAGGTACGAGTAGTGCGTGGTGAGATCTAGCGAGAGCTCTTGCTTGAGCTGATCCGAGGCGCCACTCAGCAGATAGTAGAACACGTGGAAGTTCCTCTCTCCGTCCTCCTGCGACACGAGCCTACACTGCTCCAACAGGTACTTGTCAATGTACGCGCCTCTGCAAGTCCCGTTCTCACTGAAGCACAGCGTCACGTACTTCCCGAAGCGACTCGAGTTATGGTTGTGTAGCGTAGTGGCATTACCGAACGCCTCTAGGATAGGCCCAGCGTTTATGATATAGTCCAGGAGATCCTGTGGGAGCAGCATGCCACTGAGACTGGTCAGGTGCTGCAGCAAGAACTTAGTCGTCTCTGTCTTCCCACTCCCGCTCTCTCCGCCTATAATAACGCACTGGTTCCTGTCCTCCTTTAGCATGTTCTGGTACGCCGCATCTGCTATAGCAAACACGTGGGGCGGTAGGTCGTGCAGCCTCACGCCCTGGTAGAACTTAACGTATTTCGGATTGTAAATGGGCATGTAGTAGTACGGATTGACTGATATTAGAATGGAGCCTGCGTATGTGTAAATACTGTCCATAGCGAATCTATTCCGTACCGTAGAAAGCAGAGATTTCTCTGTCAAATCCTTCAACTGAGTGACATCGTTGTCAATCGCGATAATACTCGCTTCTAGACTCAGCGAAAGAGTGTTGGTTCGCATGAGTTTGTAGTTCGATATTCTCCTGCCTTGTTCCAGGAGTTTTGATTCGCGTCTGGTCATCCGCTTTGGACTTGTAACCGACATTTCCAATAAAACTACTGCCAATTTAATTATAAAGAAAACGTAAATTCGTATTAATAATGGTGGACAAGCTAAGAACATCGCTTTAATAAACAAACAAGCCATGAGCATAATGAGCCTCTTGTGATAAGTATACACGTTCAATAGGCGAGTGGAACGGTGGTTCAACTCTCCACTGAGAACAATAGTATACCAACGCACTAGGCTTCTAAATGCAGTAATGAAGTGAGCTATGTGTAGAGAAAATACGTAAGAATGACTAACTTTATAATGAACTTTTATTATAAATTTAAAGATAAGAAAATAAAAAGTGACATATAAATGAATGGGGACATATATTTAGTAGGATTCTTTAAAAAATCATTTTCTTATGGATTGGACATGACTTTCTTTATAGCTGATAGTGCGTGAAAGTGGACAGTGGAAATGTATGAATGTGGATTTAATTGAGTAACACAGATAATCGCTATCTTGATGCACCTTATAGCATTTTATAAGAAATCAAATTGCATTGCGAAGCGCGTAAATAACAATTACGCAGCCAAAAGATTGAACAAAGGTAAACCTCAAACTTATTCAAAAAGAAAAGAACACAGTGGATTAACCTTGAGCCGATGTCTGGATTCTAATTCGAACTTTGTTAAAGTAATTACTAACAATAAGGCATCGGGGAATCTCAGTTATGAGATTAAATGCCTTCGTAAAAGCAGAATCTCAACTTGGCTAATTGAGAGAAAATGGCCTTTAATTATTATTCATTGAGGCAGCAATCCCATTCTAAGAAGCAGGCATGACACAATACGATTCCAAACAGTATGCCTTCAGATGTATAACTCGATTGTTACCAAACTTAATCACATTCATTAACCAAAAACAATATACACATTACGCTGCATACGTCATATAAATAGCTATCTCACACAAATGACACAGAGTAAGAGCAATAAAAGGAATACGTACAATGATAAGAATACGAGTTACGTATGTACATATAAAAGCTAGCTAACCTCGCAGGTTAAAACAGGGACTCTCGTATCTGTGGAATCCTCTCCCTCTCCCTCTCCCCGATGAGATCCTCAAGTATACCCATGTGCTCAAACTGAGACTGTCTCGCCTTCGCATCTTTCTGTGCAGTGACAACACATATAACGGGGCCCCTAAGCCGACTGCCCCGCTTTATGCCTGCGTCATACTCCCCCTTATCCGAGTGTGTCTTATCGAGCTCGTCAACAGACCCGCTACTAGACGCGGTTAGAAGGGTGTCGCTCCTGACAGGACTGGTCAGGTCGGTCTCACTGCACACTCGGATAGGGGGCCGACCGCCCTCTTCGTCCTCTCTCATCTCATCGTCCAAGTGAGTCACCTTAGGCACAGTAGATTCGTCCGGATGAATCGCCTTAGGCACAGCTAGGATAGTAGGTTCGTCCGGGGGAAATTCAATGAGAGACTTCTCTTTGATTGGGACAGTGGGCACCGCATCACCCAGGAGAGGAGTAGCTCCACTAAATAATATCAGATAAATGCACTATAGTATGAGTATGGGAAACTACATACATTAACTAATAAGTATACTATTTTAATTAAGCGGTCTTGTGGTTGTTAATACCAGAATAATTATACGAATCACTCCATACATTTAAGCTGTATAATTGCTGGGTGAATGAATGGAATGGATTATAGATTCCGAGTGACTGAATATTCAATTAATTTAATGGCACACTGTATTAACAGATGCCCTATAGAGCTTGAACTAATAACAAATGTGATTTGTAAAAGTATCACATTGCATTAAATAGTTATTCAATACGGAGCTGTGACTGCATTATAGAATCCATCAGTTATTTGCTATGATTTTATTGCAGGCATTGGCATTCTAATGTGTTAATACTTAATAGTAGTATACAGTGGTGTTCGCGTAATAGCAAGTCGCATTTTGCACGAAATTTTGCTTGCTAATAGGCGAACTTGGTATTAGAGGAACATAAATAAGAATATATGATCGCTTGGGGACTGAAAATAACTTGCTAAAAGAGCAATTACACCACTTAATGTTAATTTGCGTTTGTGTTAGTTGTTAGTTTAAAGCAAACAAATCGAGCGTTTCAAATAATTAATCCTTTATATATTAACATAGACTCTTTAGGGATTTAACGAAATATCTCACCTGGCTCCCTGTACGGGGGCGGCTGCTCCGTTTACAATATCCGCCAGTTTCTTCTCCAGCTCTAGCACCAGTTTCCTGAGACAATCGTAGGAAGCGTGCTCCAGCGCCTTTATCCAGGACACCATGTCTTCCTCGTACTCTGCCAGGAACTGGTAGTCTCTGCTGTTAAACACACTGAACGTTATCGAGAAACTCAGCTTCTGGCTGAGGTCCCTCGATACCTTGTAATTCTCGAGGATAATTAGTCCTACAAGAGTTATATAACAATAAATAACAACTGAATAGGATAATCATAAAATAAGTCGTGTAAGGTTTGTACAATAAATCACAAGTTTGGTCAGGAATGGTTTATTCTGACAAAATCTACATCTTGTTAGTCTATTGTACTACAGTAGACTCTCGTTAATACGAACACGGATAAGGAAGATATCAGTTAAGTGACTCCGGTTGATACGAATTGCCGGATATTAAGAACATTTTTAGACGGTCCCCAGGTGTCATATTAACAGACTCGACTGTATACAGTACCTATCGGTTCTTTGTCATCACGTTTCTCGAAATAGAACAAAAGGTTTCCTTTGAGTATAAACCATCTCTTCTGGAAGCTAGCTCCCGAGGCGGCTCCCTTCTTCAGCAAGAAACCTTCCTTGTCGATGGGAGAGGAAGAAGAGGCGAATCTGACCAGGTCCTTGTCGTTAAGTTTCATTCTACAACTCACAAGCTATAGACTCAATACAGTGTGTAGAGATCTCGTTACTATATTATGTTATGTTAATTAATGTTCCATTGAGACAAACATGGTATGGAGTTTAATAGCTTAGAAAAGGTGGATTGTGGCGTAAACACCTAGATAAGTATATTTATTTATCAAATAAGTTGAATAAAATAGTAAAAACAGATTTCGGTATTCAGAATGCTAGGAGACAGCATTTCTTGTTCTTCTGTGCTACAATAATCCTATTCTTCTTGTCGATTGCTACTCCATAAGGATGATCGAACTTCTGATCTCCAGGTAGCGTATCACTGTCGATAGTGTGTATTGGCTCTCCTTCTTTGCTGAATATCCTGATTCGATTATAACCAAAGTCAGCTACAATGATATTCCCCAATCGGTCTATCGAGAAGAAATAACTCCGCCCAATCTGACTTTCTGGTATCAGGCACCTCTCTAGCTCTCCTTCTAGGGAGAATATCTGTAGACGGAAAGGAGCACTCCTACCAAACATTACATACATTCTGTGTTTGTAGAGTTTGATGCTGTTAGTGTGTGTGTCGGATTTGATTTGGGAAGTTTCAAGTTTGATTCTTTTGAGGTATTTGAGATTGTTATCAAACACAATAACAGATTTGTTCAAGACCTCACATGCGTAAATATTCGTGTTTTCATCGGTATCGATTCCCCAGACTATCTCCTCTGTTTGAACTGACTTCACAGTTTCATTGTTCGATTTTCTTATCTTCTCTAGCTCGTCTGGAGCCGATACGAAAACATATTCTTCTGTCAGAGCTATGCCAGTAGGACGTGCAGCTGTTGGTATCTTGTAGAGATGGTTGCCTTCTTCTGTAAATACTTGAATTGCATTAGCATCATAATCAGCCACAAATATGTTACGTGTTGTGCTGTCGATCGCTATTTGCATTGGACGCTTAATTTCAGCAGGCCCTGTCCCTTCACGGGACCAGACAGGGCTCAGTTTCAGAGAATAGTCCTCTGATCTGAAAGGTCTCTCCTTCAGAGTCATAACCGTACACACCTCAATCACGGACTGTTCCAGCTGTTCCCTCTTCCAATCCAACTCTACCCACCCCACACTCACACCCCTTGATACCTCCTCTCCGATCCTATCTTCCAGCGTACGGAGATTCTTCTCGAGCACATCTCTCAGTTTGTTCTTGGTCAGATCTCTCGCTAGGCCTTCCCTGGCTGTGTCCAGTTCCTTGAGGGTCTCTCTCTTCTCTGCCAACTCGTGTCTCGCTCGTGCAACTATCCCATCCATCTCTTGCAGCAGACTGAGTTCTCTCGCTGCTAGCAGAGTGTAGCTGTAGGAAGTTACTCCTCACGCTCTCTTTCTCTCGCTGCACGTGGCTAACCAGAGCCGCTAGCGCTCTCTCCAACCCATCAGCCCCCAGCAGCTCTCCTGCTGCCAACACGCGTGTCGCCATAAGTATTGTCTTTTTACTAAGTTACTTGAAGAAACGAATTTGAAAATGAAGAATACCTAATGGTGATCAATACTTATATGATCTTTCCATAATTGTAAACCCATTACGGAGTCAATATTCATATTATTGGGTAATACAATACCCAACAGTTTCTTTTCTAGTTCTATACATATGGCGATTGGGTAAATTGCCATAGATGTATGCAGAATAACCAATGGAAAGTAGATAGAAATATAAATCTTTTGAAAATATTGCCTGGTTTCACACTACATAAAAAAAGATATTTGTACAAAAAGAAAAATACGTATGTAAATAAAATAATCTCAAAAAATGGGGGCAAAGGTAAAAACATGCCTGAAATTTACACTCAAAAGTAGTTAAAAGCTTAAAGATACATTTTCGCCTCTTTAGGAATAATATCATACACATTCTGAGAGTCCTTGGAGAGACCAGAGGGGTGTCTGGCGTGAGGCAGCTCAGTCTGTTGCAGGAGCTCGTAGTAGGAGAAATCGGTGTCAAAGAAATCTAGATTGTAATGATAGAGGATATTACCTGACAGGTCGATGCTCTCATCCTCGTTGTTCTCGCAGAAGTAGGGCAGGTGCAGGTCCCAGAAGTTAACCACGTTTTCCTCCCACTTTTGGAGTTTGGGATGTTTGGCCTTCAGTTGGGACACAATCCTAACGGAAGAGAGTTCATGAATAAATAATACAGTATAATCTCGTTAATAGGAACACCAACGGACGGTAAAATTTGTTCGCTTTATCCGGAGTTCGTATTAACCGGAGTAATATCCATTGAATAGCCATTGTAGGGACCTGATTTCGTGGAACTGTTTGTTCGTCTTATCCGGAGTTCGTATTAACTGGAGTAATACCCATTGAATAGCCATTGTAGAGACCTGATTTTGTGGAACTGTTTGTTCGTCTTATCCGGAAATTCGTATTAACCGTGTTCGTACTAACCAGGTTCTATTGTAGTTACATTTCTATTAAGGAATAACTCACGATTTGATTTTTAGAATTAAATGTACATAGTGCTCATTCGTTATCTGCTGGTTAAGTAGATTTATGAGACGTTTGTGAGTAATGTCATGAGCATGGACAAGTTTCAAAATATCTTCCATCGAACTCTAAAGAAATAGATAAAATATAAACAGCGGATTAAAAGGACATGCTTGGGTTCCAAACCTTTGGGTTTTGGATTATGGAACTCTCTTTGTATTGGAGTTTGACTTGCAATTCATCCAAGAAAATCCGTAATGGTTCTATGTCTTCAACACATCCCATTCGGTTGTCTAATAGAATTAATAAAATAGGAATCATGTGTCTAAATGCATCATTAATCAGGGCCGTAGCCACTGGTCAGGTTGGTAGGTTTCAACCTGACCACTTTTGGTTGATGAATTTTTCCAATATGGCACCACTCGGTCAGGTTGGTCAGATTAACCTGAACACTATGATATTGGTGCCTACGCTACGGCCCTGTTAATGCATAATAAGATTAGCTACCTAAGCAGTGTTGCACAGCCAGCTCTAGGTGTCTCTCCACCTTGCGAGGGAGGGGTCGCTTCACGGAGTAGGAGAGGTGACAGAACTCGTAGTACTTGAGGTTCAGTTTGTCGTAGAAGAACTTGAAACACTCAAACAGATAAACAATCCTGAAATCGGCCAGAATAGTAGATTGGGATTTGGAAAGCCTGAGAAATATAAAAAATAAAATGTACAATAGAGTATCCAAAGCAGGTAACTTGCTTGTTAAACTCGAAGGAAGAGAAAGCTGATTCGAGCGTGTCTTGGTTCATAATGTGTCTGGCATACATTCCTAGTGTGAAGTCTGCCCAATCTCGGTCTCCAGGCTAAAGGAACAATTATAACGTCACAGTACTATTAACTCATCCAGTTACTTACAGTTATGTTCTGACTCTGTATAAGGAAGCTCGTTACAGTCTGTAATCCCTTGAGTAGGATTAGCATCTTGTTGTAGTCCAGCATGTGGAAATGGTACTCCAGGTCTCTGATCAGATTCTCTGGCAAGGGAGTCTAAATAATCCATAAATACAACAAACATCGCATAGCAAATACTAATATAGTTAGGTATGCTGATATTATTACCTTAAAGGGCTCTGACAAAAGATCGTTAAAGACGTTGATTTTATAGTATTGAGAAGCAGCCAGCCTAAATGAGTGAGAGAATAAATTTCCATTCCAAATACAGTGAATACCAGTTATAAGAACATGCCTCGTTAAGGAACCAGATTGTAGGAAACGGTAGTATATAGAGTATTTCGATAGGGAAATATAATACAAGTGTACTTCGTTAGCAATTCGCTTAGGGATATAACACAAACACATAACGAACATCGCAGAAATTTCAGGAAAATGAATTCACGAGATTGATTTCTCATGCAAATAAATTTCAATAAATTGAAATTCATGAACTTGAAAAACATTAAATGAATTTCATGCAATTGAATTACATTAAAATGAATGTATTATGAAGGCACATACGTTATTGGTGTTGCTATTCTGAAGTGATACTCCTTTTCAATCGGGTCATCAAACTTGAACTTGGGTGAGATGTAAGTCATAATAATGTCTCTCTCTAACCCATCCAGGTTAAAGCCTCCCTGGATTTCCTTAATTACGATAAACATGTCAGGAGCTCTCCTGCGGTAGAACTTCGAAACTTCTAATTTCTCTTCGGTCAGTGTTTGCGGCGGATCTCCTCTGCACGAAGCCAAGCTGAGTAACAAATATAAATATTATTAATATACAGTGGAATCTGGTGGAATTGCTATATTTAGCAACTCCCCTATTAGCAACTTATTTTAAGTTTCCAAGCGAGATTTTAATGTTATTTATGTTCCTCTAATAGCAACTCCGCCTATTAGCAACCAAATTTCATGCAAAATTCAAGTTGCTAATAAAGCGATTCCACTGTAGAATTTCAAAGTTTAACAGTTGTTACCTGTTGTGTCTGAACTGCACCAGTTCGCTCTGTGTCAGATCGGTAATCATGTTTGAAATAGCCGAGTCCTGCGTGGGGAGAATGCTGGGAGCTGTCTCAGTGGAATACCCCGTGTTCTTACTCACGCACTTGCTAGCTAGGTCTATCAGCCCGTTGTGCAGCTTTATCTGGATAGGGAAATACAGTAGAAATCATGGACAGTGAAATAGATACCGGAGAAATCGGCCCATGAAATAACCGGTGAAATTGAAATCGCCAAATTAATCTCGATACCATAAAACAGCGATTCCCAACCTTTTTCAACCGTGGACCCCCTATAATATATATTTGGCATTTTGTGGACCCCCTACCATTGACCGTAATACATCTTGTGGATCCCCTACAGGCGTCCGTAGACCCCCAAGTGGTCCATAGACCCCAGGTTGGGAACCACTGCCATAAAATAATATGCCCTGCAAAGTTGACCAACTTATCCCGGCCGATTTCTCCGTGTATGAATCTTACAATGTCTCTGATGACTGTGAGGAGTATGCTTATGGATGGGTTCTCAGGGTCTCGAGACTTCTCCTCCACATTCAAGACGTGGTACATAAAGAGTGTTCTGGGCAACTCATCGATCTTAAGATTAGGCTTTCTCAACGCAATATACTCGGGCAAGTAAATTTCAAAATCCTTAACCAAATCTCTCAGTTCGATTAAGCTCTGCTGTCTGCTCGATACTTCCTTAACGAAATCAGTTAGAGTTTTGTTCTTAGCCATGTCTTTAAGTAGAACGTAGTTTAAATCTACGTGGAACATCTCGTACAGTTTGAGAGCAATCGGCAGCAGCATTGCACCGACACGAAGCGGTTTCCTCAGAGAAATGAATGCCAGAATTACATCGTGGTTATTTAGTTGTTCGGAGTTCTTAGGCTCTATGTAAGCTAGGATGCTCCTCGCAGTGATTGGCTTGGGAATGCGAGTATTGAGCGTCCATAGATTGTGTGCTAGGTCAGGATTCCTTCTAGAGTCGTGCTTAACTTGGGTTAAACTAACTTTGTGGAATCGATAGTGGATATTCAATTCAAACTTGATAAGCTCCTTACGGTCAACAAGCTGAATGATAGTCTCGCTGTCACTGCCAGTTAATGTCTTTGTAAAAAAGTGTTTAATCGCACAAACCATGTCTTCCTCATAAACACCACTCACTTCTACGAGCAGTTTCCAATACTTCCTGACGTCTCCAATTAAGTTAATTACTAAATTCCTACAGTAACGAGCTGAGAACAGCTTTGCTTGTACTTCGGGGCTCAATAGAATATGTTGAGTTAAATAGGAAAGTAGGATTGAGATGTAATTAAGCAGATTGATAAAGTAGAAGGATTGTAGGCTAAAACTGTTGCGTTTGTTGATTAAATCCAAAAGAAATGAATCACTCGAGTAGAGCCCTTCTTCGTTCAAACAACAAATTAGATCTAATTTAGCTGTTGCATCTTCTCCGATCTTTTTAAGAGTCAGACAGCCTGGCATGTACACTACACTGTGAGGCTCGAATATTAGATTCTGATAGAAGCAAGAGTTATCAGGCATAGTTAGGAAATATTCAATAAAGTATAAGACTGATTTCTGTAGGTAAGATTGTTCTGTTAAGAATTGCCGGATAAGTTGAGAGTTGGGAATTTGTGGGCTTGAAGTAGGGTTAGCGAAATAACGAATAAATCTCTTTTTAGATTGGCATAAGTCCGGGAATGCTCGTGTTATTTCCTCATCAAGAGGGAATGTCTTTTGCTCACAGTAGAATTGTATAAATACGGCATACCAAAGGGTCATGATAACTTGTCGAGAATGGGCTGATTCTCTCACAAGGAAATTCCGCAAATCGTTTAGTTTATGAATTGATGGATTCTCAGAAATTTTTGGGGATACGGTTTGAGATTTCGACTGGATATCTTTGAGGATTTTAGAAATATTTGTATAGGAACCAGTTGTCCAAGAAAAGACATTAGATTGACTCAAATAATTATTCATTTTTGGCTCAAAATCAATCAACCACTCATGTATGGGTTGCGAGAACAATTCTTTCAAATACTCAGTACACATATCGCTACTTGAATAACTCAAGTAAATCCATGAAAGCATTACCCACGAGTGCCCTCCCTTTATGCCTCCACCGGAATCTACATTCATCAGTTCTTTATAGAAACCTTTAATCACGTCTGGGAAATTCTGCTGGTACTGATCAAGTCCTCTCGGATTCAAAAGAGCTTTATTGATATCGTAGAAACTCGCATACTTTTTCAGTATAACTTGGAACAGAGCTTGCTTCTCAATCTGAGCAATAACTTCTAAATCTAACAGATTTCTCTCTATACTAAACAGTTCATGCTGTCTCATCATATGTTCTAGTTCCCTGCCCTGCATGAGACGCTCTAGATCATTCATACAAACAGAGAAATACAGATGAGCCATGTTACACCGCATGTGGCTAGCTACATTCTTATGTGCCTGTTCTATAAAGTAGTTCTTGGGGTTGTAGTAGTAGGGGGGAATGAATGTGTCTAGGGATTGGGTCAGGTGCGGGGGCGGGGTGCTTACCTTCTTGTTAGGCGGGAAATAGGATGAAAAGCTAGGAGTGAGGGTTAGGCCGATTGACTCATGTTGGAGCTGTGGACCGTAGAGAATGGAAGAGCCGATCGTTTGCTTTAGAAACGTGTTGAAAGGGAGAAGAGACTGGTCCGCGTCATCGAGATCGGGAGGCTGGGAATTGAGTAGCTGTACTAGCAAATGCTCCAGGCGCTGGAAAGATAGGACATGGTAGAACTCATTTGAAGGGTCGAATACATTAAGAATGAATTTTGTAAGGTAGTCACAATCTTCTCCAGGCAAAGGAGAACACACATCAATATAGTGGTCTAAGAACCGGCTAAGGAATTCTTGAATGGCACTTTTCTCAGCCGTCTCTCCCATAAACCTTTGGAGGTGTGTCATAAAGCTTTGCAGATCGCTGCTCTCGCTCAAAGGAAGAGTCTTATACTCGATAAACATTGCAATCGCGTTGGGAATAAAACTCCAATTGACTCTGTCACAGCAATTGTTGAGATACAGAAAGTTTAGTTTCAGATAAAGAGATTTGCAGGTGGGATTCAGGTGTTCTACATTAATATTCTTCTGTGAGGTTAAGCATTCGTAATTTAGTGTCCATTCCTTCCACTTTTGAATATCCTCCCCGCAGGTGGCAAGCAGTTTATGGAAAGTGCTCAGAATGTAGGCTGAAAAGTCAGCGTGAGCAGATTCAATCGTTATGTTCAGGTCCACGTCAATTGTTTTCTGTAGATTTAGCACAAGGTATAGCTGACGGCTGGAATCGGGGGGGTTGAAGTAATTCTCAACATGGAATGACGTCACTCGTTCTATCACAGTTTGACCTTCTAAGTTGAACTTTTGTGCCCAAAGCCGAGCGAATTCAGCTATGAACCTCCCCATGTCTTCATGCAATTCCAAACGGGAAAGTATAAAATCTGTTTTGTAACAATTCCATGCCTCATTGTCTTCAAAAGCTTCAAGTGCAATCACAATAATTGGGTACTTAACCTCATGGTACATGCCAGTCGCTTCAATCTTCTTCATTCTCGAAATAAAGTTATTCCTCACGCGGTCTTGTATAGGTACATCTACCTCCTGCTTCCGATCCGAGGTGCCACCGCGGGGTGTTTCTATCGCGATCGGAGCTATTTCCGCAAGCGACATTTCAATCATGTCTTCCATCATCTGCGAAATATGCTTTGAAAATGGGAAGTCTCTGCTCCAGCAAGGAGTATTTACTGCCATGTCTTTGTTACGGTTAACTAACTGTAGGTCTTCTATTGAAGGAACGTTATTGTAGTTGATTAGAATACGTTCAAACAGTTGGCAGTTCTTTTTATTGATATCAGGAGTAACCAAGTTGCTGTCTTCTTCAAATTGTGTAAACTGACGTTCGAAAGAAGCTTTTATAGTTGGCGACTCTACGTCGTACTGGTTGTCTTCATCCGACTCAACCGAGATCTGGTCAGTTTCGTCGAAAAGTGTGTCAAGATTGAGATCGTCATTAATCCGATAAATCATCTCAATTATGTATTGCGAGAATAAATAGCGAATGTTTGTCTGGACATAGTCACTGATATTTAAGTTGGAGTCTCGGGAAATTACAGCTGACGAAGCAATAACCAGCCTCTCCTGAATAGCTTTTGGAGTCCAATAATGAACGAACTTCTCACACAGAATAAATCCTATATCGGTAAGCTTGAGAATCTTTCTCAAATAGATTATACGTCTCGTAATGCTCGGAGAATCGGAGTTGATTGTGAGACGAGAATCTATTTTTTTTGCCCTGAAGCTAATAAAGCTCGTAATATCCAACAAAATGTCTTTCATAAGTGATTCCTTCAACTGTTGAACAAACTCGTGTTTCCACGCTACATCCTCGTCATCGCTATCAATTGTAAGCTTTAGCCAAGCCTGGATATCGACAATATTGCCTGGAGGAGAAATACTGTCGATATAGTAGTGGTCCCATCCCAGCACGAAGTGGGAGGGATAGCGAGACGTGGTGCAAGAGTCGTTATCGGAGTTAAAGCCTTGCGAGTGGAATATACCCGGGGAGTAGTGGAGAATAAGGACAAAGAATTTACTCGATTTTTTGCTAAGTCTTTCTTCCTGCTCTATCATGTGACGCACAAAGTTAATCTTACGAGTTGACACAAGCTGAACATTCACAATCAGAACCATAACTAGGAGTTTATCCGAATCCAAAAAGTTTTTGAGTTCCTGTATGAAATGCTCCTGAGTGGGGAAATATCGCAGAGAGAAGAGACATACTCTATCCGCATGCGCGAATATACAGGACCTAATGTCGTTAAGGGTATTCTTCTCATTTGGGTCAGTAAAACCGGTATGTTCAGTTGGGAACAGATCCGGTAGTTTGTGAAGAAATGAGTTTGTAGTTGTAAAGCATATTAGCTTGGTAGGTCTCAACTTGAGATCCCAGTGCACTTCTTCCAGCAACTGTATATGCGAAGCGATAAGTTTCTTGAGTGAAAAGTGGTTCTGATAATACAGATAGTGTTTTCTGTACGCGGGATCAATAAAGTTTTTGTTTATCGTGATAGTCTCTGGGATGGTAACTTTGAGTAGCTGACAACACACGTAACGGATTATGAACTGAAGGACCATACTGCCTACAAGTCGCTCTCCATAGTGAACGAATAACTTAGCGTTGAATACTCGTTTATCATCATCAATGTAGTCGGCATCGGGATCCTCTACAGTGTACAGGAGCTCAATGGCATGGGGAATCCACTTTATTATGCTGGATGGATCAGATTTTATTAAGTAGTACTCTTTGGTAGCGTCAGGCACCTGAGTTAAAGCGTACTCCAGAATGTCCATAGCAATCGTGTTACGCTCTGCAATCGACATATGGATAATTTGGAAGTGATACTTTTCGCGGAGATGGTCAATAAGGAGGTCTAGGTATATATAAGGCTCTGTGTTAAACGCATCAGCTGTGCTCTCCTGTTTGGAGAGGGCTTGGTGGAGTCGGATTCGCTCGTTACGATCAACAACAGGTTCCCTATCCCTAGGGGGTGGAGGGAGTAGCTCGATTAGAAGGGAGTTAACCGTGTCTTGTATCTGACTGTAGAAGTTCTTGGGCGCGAGGTTTATCAGGAATTGTTGTATCTAAAAAGATTGTAAGTAAATATTAATTTGTTACATCTATGTTAGAACAAACCTTATCGATAGCACAGGTAACGAGTTTGTTCATAGAGTTAGGGATTGCTGTGAGCGTAGCGTTCTTAATATCCTCCTGCGTGATTAGAAACTTCTCGAATCGGTTTAGGAATGGCGCGGGGGCCGATGCTATTTCTGATTTGTGCATGTGCACAATACACTGGAAGTCCGGGTGGATTCTACAAGGCTTCGTGTGAGAGCCAATCGCTATGTTTGCGTAGTAGCGAACTCCCGTCTTGGCGTCATTTATTTCTCTATAGTTTTGGTTGAATACATCGTAGAAGCATTCGAATATGTCATCGCCATGACTCATTATAACCGTCAGGCCCTGAGAAGCGGCGTTCTGAATGGCTGACACCAGATTAACTTTCTGCATCTCGTCGTCTTCTAGGAAGTCTGTGCACACAAAGTGTCTGGCCCTGGAGTCGAGTATGTTGTGTCGGAACAGCAGACGGATAACCGTGTCGTCCTCGCTGGCGTCGATTATGAGCTTAAAGCGAACCTCGACCAGCTTCCCGCCCCCCTTCTTGAGGGGACGCACACTCTTGTCTTTGAGACTACAGTCGAGCACGTCTACAGTGTTTCTGAGAAGATGCTTCAGCTGTGTCTCCTCCTAATATCAGAATAGTGTAGTATAGCCTTAGTACAGTTATATTGTACAGTATAACGTCCACCTCGGGAATGGAAACTAAGTACGTATTATCCGAGTGTACGTACTAACCGAGTTTACCATACATAGAAATACATAGTGCTTCATAAACATTATTAAACAATAGTAGTACGGATTAAGACAAAGTATATACTAGTCCAGGTACGTTCTACTGTATTAATTATATAAACTAGTTGTAACCTGTTCTGGAGCAAAATGTGTGAGGATGTTTAGAAATGTTTTACTGTCTATTCCTGAGAAGTTTCTCTCCAGAGCGCGCACCACCATCATCTCTGTGATACCACTCAGCACGGTAGAGTGACGATTCAGGTAATTGAGGAAGTGAATAAAGTCACGCATGCCAAAGAAGTCAGATCGCTCAATATCACTACAGACACAAATATGTTGTTAATATCAGGCAACACCTTTTCTAATGTAATTTTTAGGCACTGGCAAGATATTTTTTATATGAAAAGTTCATCTTTGCGAAACCAGTTTTTATTTAAGTAAGTAACCCTTTAATAAACTGTGTACAAACAACTCACTGTAGATGGCTCTCTAACTTAATGTAAGCATTGCAGAACTGTTTCAGTTTCCCTTTCAGCTCTTCCGTAACTTTAGAAGTGTTCTCGTCTTGGTAGAAGCAGCCTTTGGCGAGCTCTTCCAAATCATTCTAGCAAAGATAAGTACAGTAGAACCTCCTTAGTAATAATACGGTAAATACGAAATTCCGATTAATACGAACACTATTTTATTCCCCTTCAAAGCCCTTTCAATACAAATGATGTTGGTTAATACGAATTCCGGATAAGTCAAACGCATTTTGACAGTCCCCTGGTCTTCGCACTAACGAGGTTCTAGTGTAATTATCAAAATAATAAATAATAGCTCTAAACTCACGCGATCATTCTGGTACGGCCGGAACACATTAATGGCTCTGTTGCTCTTAGCTGCGTCTAGTATATGGTTGGATATAGCTACGAAGGAAACCTTGGGAGCATCCAGGAAGTAGTGCAGCACTTTAAGAGAATCCTGTTGCTCTTCAGGGAGACCGGCTTCGTCTAGGAATACAACACAGTTGACGGGGAGACCAGCCTCATCATTTGCTTCTTGTCGCTTGAGTGCCCGTTTGAAAACATTCTCTATCTCTTTAGAAGTAGATTTACGCGAACACTGGTAGTACTGAGCGTCTAAGGAGGGGAAGTTCGATTGCTGAAAGTAATAGCTTTTCGAGTCTTTGGCCTTATTCAGGTTAGAAACTGTGAGATTAAAGGATAGGGTTTTGGAAGTGCCTGGGGGCCCTACGATTATTAGAGGTATCTTGGTTATGGTGCAAACAATGGTCGCGAATAAATTCTCTTTCAATCCTTGAGTTTTCGCGATCCCATAAGGGATATCTGCTTTGCTAACAAACTGATCGACTTCGTATTCGAATATATTCTCAAACTTTTCAAAAGAGTCAATATTTATCGCTGCTTTAAAAGCCTTACGGAACTGATGGTCAAGTCTCAGATAGTACACCACACCCACCGCCACGAGGATAATCCTGCGACAGAGTCTGAAGTGGTCCACACCAGATTCCTTCATTTCAGGTGGAATTTCCATTATTGAGCCAAAGAATTCTATAAGAGTGAATACTCGCTTGATGTCTCGCTGACTCACGGAGCTCTTGGAACGAGAAATGGTCTCACATTTGATCCTCTCTTCTCTCTCCTTATCAATTTCAGTGTCCGGCTTTTTCCTGAGGAAGATATTCATTAAAGTGTCTCGCGCGAAATCTCTCACTTGACTCTGCCCTTTGGAAATGAAAGTACTCAATAGTTTGAGGTCAGATGGTGACACCTTTGAGAATGAAATACACCTGTCCTGTTTGCTCTCAAACTTTTTAGCAGTGATTGCCATTAAACTGGAGATATACTCGTTCTCTTGTACTTGGTTAAGAGCACCGAAATTCCACTTGAGTAGCTCCATAGTGGGGTGTATCTGATTGACATGATACCAACCCAATACCCAGTCTCTTTCCTTGGCCTGGTTAGTGATGGGAGCAGACACAGACCTGTGTGGGTTTGATGCGGCTATGACAAACAGATTGGTCGGTAGGGGGGTACCATCAATCGAGTTGTCTATTGTGATCTCTTTGAATAGGCCAAGACAAGACGAAGTGTTGATCTCATCTATAAATACAGTTATAGTCGGTATGTGCATCAGTTTTTGATTATTACTGGTAATCTTCTGGCATCGAATATATATTTTGGTAGCACTCTCAATAATTTCATCGAAATATAACTTTATACTATCTTGTGTTATAGCGGAGTGCATGTTGTATTTGTAAAAAGTTTTTATAAACGGTGCTTTCAGGAGTCGACACAGAAATATTGAAATGTGATATGAATCGCTGGCACTACACTTGCCATGGAAAATCTTTCCAATAAGCTTTTCATCCCAATCAAAATCAAGTAAGTAAAAAGCTGGCAATATTACTAGCTCTTCGAGGGACTTTATAACTGCTGTGAAAAATCTTTTTACCATCTGTTCAAGTTTATCCAAATCTTTCAATAAATCGATTTTAGCAAACTCAGTGCAAGACAAGCCCACCTTCTCAACAATAGAGAACAGTTCCCCGACGAACTTCTCATCTTCGTCCGCGAGTTTATCATTCAGAGCTTCATGGAATATACTCTTCCATCTCTCTATGTTAATTTCGTAGGGAATATTCCATAAGATTGAGAGGATTCGCATCAGCTCTGTTTTCCCGACTCCTGTCTCCCCTTCTATTATCACCGGCACTCCACACAGTCTACGCTCATTTATGTTAATCATCTTCAGAACGAAGTCGGATGTGAGGACATACTTTTCGTTGTCAATAACACCCAAGCGTTTGCCCTCTCCCTGCAGTCTGATGCCCATAGCCCTGGCAAGGTACGGGTCGAGTGTGTCCCTATTCCCGAGATGTTCCCTCTGTGGTATGAACACGCCGATCGTCTCCAAAGCCTGTGTGATTACTTGGGGCAGCTTTTCAGGTGTGAGAGAGAGGTATAGAATGGAGTATGCCCCTCCCACACTGTCATACACTAACTGGTGGTGATCGAGTGATGACCATTCTCTACTGGAGATTAGACTGCAGAACGTAGTGTTAACTTCATTCAGCATCAAGTCCATTAAGGTGGAGCCCAACATCTTCAGACACACTTGTTTTGTCTTTCCGTCAACTTCAATGTGTACAGTACTGCCTGTATTGAAATTGAATGGAGGCATGGTTTCCAGGATCTGGCAACGACGATACATATATTTTATGAACAATTTCTGAAGAATCTTCTTGGATTGAACTTCAGCTACCATGTATTTGCTTAGGAGTGTGTAGCACTCGTCATCAGGGACTTGTGACTTGTTCCCAAACTTTATCGGTGAGCCGCTTCCCTCTTGATAGAGAGCATTAATTCCTATTTGAGAATTACGGACGCCTCGCCTGTTCCTATACTCCTCGTTCGCACGGAGATATTTACACACTAACTGAACCTCTTTATCGATGAGATACGGTTTGTTTGACTCTATTAACTTCTTTCTTCCAATAAACTTTAAGATCGGTACAAAGTTCAGAAAGTTCTCAAGGTAGCGTTCAGGGTCCCTCAGTCGAACCTCTGTGTACTCGAGATCTGTGGCCTGGATTGGGACTTCTACGTAGATTTGCCAGTTCAAACCCACCGGCATATAGAAGCCTTTCCCCGAGGCTCCATCATACACGTAGCCTAATATGAGAATGTGAAAAAAGAACCAGCAGATTGAAGACATCAATTCTTGAAACTTTTTGTTCTTTTGATCGCTTCTAGGGCAAGCGATTGTGAAATTGAAATACATAATGTTCCCATTCTTTAGGTTGTTAGCACTGAACTTTGATTTTATTTTCTCAATTACACTCGATAAGTTGAACCCCTCATGAATGGCAATCTGAACCACATCGATATCTGCCTTCTCCTTAGCACGTTTTATCTTCTCCTTGATGTAGTGCGTCTTTCCTACGCCTTCTAATCCGTACACAAGAATCACCTGGCATATTTTCTGGGCGTTTAAGTAGTCAAGACACTGGTAATACGGATCCTCTATTCTACTGTCTGTGCCATAGGTATGTATCCTAACAGTAGATAGTTCTCCTAACACTGAAGGGCCAGTCTCTATGTAATGCGTTTGAGCGACAAAGTGCTGTTGACTCATATGAGATACTATTTTCTCTTGCAAGTTTGTTGGCAAGAGATTGACTTTAATCATGGAGTATATAAGTTGCGGAAATTGCTTAGTTCGTTTGAGGAATAGTTCTATTTCCTCCTCTCCCATTGAGGGTGTGCAGTGGAGAATCTCTGTGATGTGAGGGATGTGGAATGGCTTATCGATGTACAAGTTAATTAGCAGAGACATTATCTCGAGATCAGACACGTTATAGTATTTATGAATGTTATGTAATAACGGTTTTTCTGCTTCAGGATTTTTAGGTGGAACTAGACTCTCGCACATGAGCACATGCTCAGATGCAACATACGCTGTCAGTTCAGAATTATTCTTCATCATACCCAACAGCTGACCCAGATGCTCCGCGGAACTGACATCGCCCTCCAGGGGAGTAAAATTGTTACTCAACCAACTGGCTAGCATAGAGTGCAGTCCTTGCATCCGATTAAACAGGAAAGCTAACAGCTGAGCGGCCTCGTCCCACTCTCTAATGGTCAGGTGTTTTATGATAGAAGTCACTCGCTGCATTGTGAAGTGGGACAGGAGAGGGTAGGTTCGGTGGCGGTTATCGATTCCTTGCTTCCATGTATAAAACAGGCTCTCATATTGGGCAATCTCACTCTTAAGTTCTTGAATATCTTTGGTTAGGTAATGGATTTCAATACAAGTTGTGTATTTTGGGTGTCCGTAGTAGTGAAGCTGTGTTAGAAGTTTGTATAGTTTAACAATGTCGGAATAGAACGCCCTAAATTTCTGAGTTTTTTCGCGAAGAGAGTCGTTCTTATCAAATTCTAGAAAACCAAGCTTTCTCACAAACTCATCAATCATGTCCTGATTCATGACCTTAATTATAAGTGTAGGCTGTCTCAGAGAATTTAGCGGCGAGAGAGAATCGGCCATAGAACTCTGTCTTCGCTTCTTAGTAGACTGACCGTATTTGAGTAGAATTGGAAAACACAATGAGTCTGAGCCCGGCGCGTTATCTGGGAGTGGAATGCCTTTGCTCGCTTCGAGAAGTGAGATGGGAGAGGTTTCGCCCTGATGGAGAGTTCTATCGTTTATGTTTAACTCGAAAGTTCCATTCTGTAGGATGTCGGTCAGCTGCTGTGAGTCGTTCTGAGCCGCCTCGCCCCTGCTTCTGATAAACCAGAGACGGATCTGCTGAATGTTCCGATTCACAGTTTCCAGCTGCTCGAAACCAGATTCCTCTCCGTTCTTAAAATCTTCTGACGCGATTAGCTTCATTAGCTCTCTAAAGCTGTGTTCTTTGAAGCAGAATGGAATTATAAAGTTGTAAGCAATCAGGAGATGACTCAGTATCTTATCATTGTAATCTTCGTTCTGTAAATCACCTGTGATGATCTGGATTTCGTCGAAGAAAAGTTTGCGACGTTCAGGCTTATAATATTCGTTCTCGGGATCAGTAAGAAAGTTATAGAATTCTTTCGCACTCAACATTACATCGAAAATACGTAGCCTACGAGGACTTGCTCCTGATAGACATTTCCTCAAATCAGACAGGAAATTAGATGCGTCGTGTATTGTAAGAGAATTTACAATAAGTTCATTCATTAGTTTTTCAGAGTATTGGTTAATTCTCTTATACTCATTGCTATTGATACATCCAGTCAATAGATAAGTGTCGCATACACTCTTTATTGCCGGAAGATGCACTCTGTATTGAAGCAATTCGAACATATCCATGAAATTAAGATCTCGAGTCAGACTCGAGAAACCGGGGAACTTACGAAACTGACTTTTTATCAAATCGATATTCAACACATGGAGATCAAGCAATTCGAATATGGGCTTTATATCTGCAAAGGTTGACTTTTCCTGAATAACATTTTCAAGCCAACTATAGGACTGTGAGACTGCGTTAGAGAAAGATTCAATGGAGAGGGGTGTATCACCAACTTTTTCTTTTTGACAGAAATAAGTTAAGCTGGCCATAAACAAGTCATTTTTCTGAAGGAAAAAGTGTGTGAAAAACTCTTCGTACTTCTCAAGTGGTTGTAGAAATTCTAGAATATTCTTGGTAATTTTCCCATACTCATTTATCTTAATGTCTGGCATAGGGTCAATACAACAGGGAAATTCTGAGTTCTCCATTTGTACTATTTTGAAGTATTTGTGTATTCTGTTTAGGTTCTCAACTTCAACCCCAAACTGATCCAGAGCATCTTTCAACAGTTTCCAAGGACAGGGCGGAAAAGTTTTCTTTGGAAGTTGTAAGATTAGCTTTCTCGTTAGCTTACAGTTAACTTGGTTATAGAGAGTATTCAGTTTTCCTAACTCTTCTTTCGTAAACACTTCTCCAAGCCCTGCCATTTTGTACAATTTACAAATTGAGTCCTGATGTTTAAGGTAGTCAAACAGTATTGTGAATGTAACGTTATTCTTCTGTATGTCGTAAGCGGCTGATTTCAGATGGTCTCGTACGATCGAGAATTCTTGTTCCACTGTTTGTATGCTCGCTTCTTCAACGTACGTTGAAGCAATTTGTTTTGTGTTGATGTATATGTCTAACAGAAAGAAAATGAAGACAGGCATGTTGTGTAGTTGGAGGTGTTTAATCCCAGAAGTGTTCTTGCAGCAAGCAGCCAGAATAATCCAAGCGTACAAATACTTAGGCGTGAGGTCTTGTAACTCAAATATAGTGAACCACTCCTGGATAGCTTGAGTAGTGGCTTGGAACACTTTCTGCGTTGTCACGAGAGGAAAAGGAGACATTATTTCTGTGTGAATAGGTGTAGCTGCCTGGAAGGAGAGATATGTCTTAATGTATTAAACAATTTAAACTTACAAACTCACGTCTAATAACATTTGCATAAACCACTCTTGAAGAATCGTAGCTTCTCCCCTGGTAGGTAGAGCAGCCTATAAACATTGTTTGTAAAAGCATAGCCATTATGTTAATTGTAAGGGAATATAGAATACAGTCGACTCTGCTTAATAGAGTCAACTCCGTTTAATAGAGTCACCTCGGGACCAGGTCGCTTTGACCCGATTAAGCGGAGAAATATATTCACCGGTGGCTCTATTAAGCGGAGTCGACTGTATATTCTCTGAAAACTAACTAGGATTTTATTGAGAGAATTCTGGATCTGTGTTGGGAATTTATTGAAGCTAATCTTGAAATTCTTCCACGAATCAGTTTGGTTTATTCTCTCCAGATTGTATATAGGTCTACACTCTATCTTCATAGCAAACAAATCTAGGATGAACTGTATAACGCCTTGGTGCAGCATCTGTTTGCATCTGGCCGGCTGGCAGTACTGCTTGTATATCTTGTGCAGGCAAATTAGAACCGATTCGAAAACCCTCTTTGAATCTTCATACTTTGTACTACGGGAATAAGTATAAATACAGTGAAGTCTCGTTAGAAAGTATGATATTATTAGTTCAGTAAGATGTACCTGACTGTAAATGCCATGTTAAATATTTGAGACCAAATGTTGTATTGCAGAGAGACATCCTTGCTTTGAGTATAATATTCCAAATAACTCATCATGAACTATATAATTGAATTATAGTTAGTTAAATGAACTAGAATATACGTATGATAATGAAATTAAATAAAACCTACTTCTTTGCTCAAGAAAGTGTATTTTGTGATGATGGTGTAGAAAACTTCTGGGGAGTATTGCTTGGTGCGATTGATAATTTTTGCCAACTAAAGTGAATGGAAATAATCAGTATTAAAACACACAATAACAGCGCTATTGCTCTTACAGTTGGGTTGATATAAGAATGGGTCCATTTTCTAAGAAGGCCATAAGCCGGATTTATCTTTAGCCCAATCTTGAATTGCAACAGGTCGTCAGGGTAACTGCCAGGAATGTTATTATTGTAAATCGGAGACGCCCACATTTCTACGATATTCCCGTAAATCTCAGCCCACGTGTGTCCCAGCTGTTCATTCTTCTTAATTTCCTCACAAATCGCCATTTCTTTCGATTTATACACAACTTCAGCCAGAAAACTCATAAGCCGGCAAGCCTAATAATAAACCCTCATTAATAACAATATCTAAGTTAATACAGCACCGTATACTCACGTTATTAGTGTACTCTGGGTCTTTTAGAAAAGTCTCGCATTTAGCCTCATCCCATTGGAAGAAAAATTCTTTAAATTTAATCATGAACGTGTGACCTTCATTGTAGGAGGAGACTGTGAATAACTTTTCTAACACAAAACTAATAGAAAGATTGATTATATACTCAGTATTGATAAAGTAGTCACATCAGTAGAATCTCGTTAATACTAACACCAACGGACGGTAGATTTGTTTACTTTATCTGGAGTTCGTATTAACCGGAGTAATACCAAATTGAATAGCCATTGTAGGGACCTGATTTTGAGGAACTGTTTGTTCGTATTAACCGTGTTCGTACTAGCGAGGTTCTACTGTGTTCAGCTTGTAACTGACCAGATATTCTTCAAGCTTTTCTCTTTCTTGATGAGCAAAATGAAGTGACAGGGCTGTATACATCGTTCCGGAGATATTCCCATTTCTTTGCCCATGATGACAGCCTCAGACAGCACACGAAATGTAGCAGCAGAATCCTCATTAATCGGAACCTTACATTTCTACGAATGGGGGGATATCCAAGAAAATATGACAGCTAATTTTATAAATATCAGAGGAGCATACCTGTGTGAAAAAGTTGTTCCAATAGAAATTAGCAAAATGCTCAGTAGCGAATGATGATTCAAACTGTTCTTCCATCAAAAGGTAGAAATTCGCTGCAAAAGAAATGAATATTATAAAGAATTGATTGTTGTTTTTAATGTTCGTTAAAGTGTTGCATGTAATTGTAAATATAATTCAACACACTTACACCAAAATAGTTTATCAGCCAAGTCTTTTGCTTCCTTCGTTTGTTTGAAAGATGTTTTCTCGCTCCTCATGAATTCTAGTATCTTTTTAGGCATCGAGTCGCAACCAAATATCGCAGTTGGACTTGTGCTATATTCGTAGAGAAATTGTAGAATAATTACGTAATTCTAATGAGTGGGACAGCCAATAGCAATTGCATTAAGGATAACTAAAGTCAATTTAGATCTGTATAACTTGTTGGGTAGTGCTTATAATTAGTTATAATTACCAGGTTGTGTAGAAGGATTTGAAGATTTCCTTCAGATCTCTGGGGAGAACATGCTGAGCTGAAACTGCGCTGAAGAAAGGGAAAATAGCCTCAGTCACTTTAGCCGCTTCGAGAGAAAATCTTGAAAATAAAATGGCTTAAAAGCAGTGATGTGCTCCGTTACTAAATCTTCCGTTACTCCGTTACTCCGTTACCGTTACTTTATATATCCCGTTACCGTTACTCCGTTACCGTTACTTTATTTGTTCCGTTACCGTTACTCCGTTACCGTTACTTATTTTTCTACCGTTACTTTACTCCGTTACCGTTACTTTATTTCTTCCGTTGCCGTTACTCCGTTACTTTTGTTAATTTTATCCGTTTACCTTTATTCAGTAGTTACCTTAATTTAACGGTAACTGATTTAAAATGACGTTGTAATGGCAATGGAATAAGTTTAACGTAGTAACGGTTACTGTGTTACAGTATTGTAATGGTAAGAGTAACTGATTAAAGATAATGGTAACTAGTTAAAAGTAACGAATGTCCGTTACCGTTACTTTTTTTCCGTTACAGTTACTCGGCGATGCCCGTTACCGTTACTTTTTTCCGTTACCGTTACTCCGCGACGCCCGTTACCGTTACTTTTTTCCGTTACCGTTACTCCGCGACGCCCGTTACCGTTACTTTTTTCCGTTACCGTTACTTGTCGATACCCGTTACCGTTACTTTTTCCGTTACCGTTACCGTTACCGTTACTCCGTTACTAGTAACGGAGCACATCACTGCTTAAAAGGAATTAAAATAAGTTAAGTAACAAGACTCACATTTCTTTAATGAACATAATATAGTAAAGGAAGTCAGTTTTTGCTTCTGAATATTTCAAATAAGGAGAAAGTCCCTCTTCGTATATTCTTCTAGCTTTCTATTTTCAAATAAATACAACAAATAAATGTAAATAAGATCAGAAAAATTAAGTTGATAGATAAACAAACACACCTTTGTTCTCTTTTGATTATCGTCCTCTCTGGCGATACGGATAATCTTAAGAATCTCAAAGAAGAGTCTCGGGTTATCCTGCATGGAGCGAGGCTTCATAGAGTCAGTGCCCAGCAGCTCCGATACGTGCTGGAATGGTTCTAGAAAATAAGTAGAATATTCAATAAATTAATGTTATACGCGACATACAGTAGACTCTCCTTAATACTTGTACAAACACAGATAAGGAGAAATATCGGTTAAGGAGTACAGGGCTTAATTTCCCTAGCCTATACAATTGCATGCGAATGACTAAGGTTAATACGAACAAATTACAACGGTCCCCTGGTGTTCGTATTTTAACTACAGTATACTGTAACTCAGCCGAAACATGTGTCTAATTCTAATCAATGGATTAGAGTCTAGAAAGTATAATAAGATTGTGTACCTTTGGAATCCTTGTTAAGTGGAGGCGGTACAATTATCCTGTGTTTGTGAGCCATCTCTTTATACTCCTTCAAGCTCACCTCAGCCTTGAGTTCGGGATACTTGAAGAGCTCAATTATTTTCTCACAATTTTCCTCCACAAATAGAAGCGGGAAATTAAACCTGTTTATATAGTCACTGGCCGTAGCAAAGTGTTCATCACTTGCGTTCAGAATTATTATCGCTTGAATGGTGCTCTTGTGAGTCGCCTGGTCCAGCTGTTGAGCTAGCTTGTCTGACTGGCAGTTTATAAGTAGGATTCTCAGCTGTGTTACGTCCACATCCTCTTCGTCAGCTAGGATCAGCTGCTGCTCGTGAATGCCCTGAGTCAGCTTAGAGAAACAGCTGATCGAGAATACGAACTTCTCGGATTTCTCAGGAGGATTGAGCTCAACAGTTATATGCAAAGCTATAGGATAATATCTTGTGTCAAAACAATTAATTAATATTGAATTGTTAACAAACCATTGTGCATTTTATAAAGAGTGGGGCCCTCTGGTAACTCCGGCTTCTCAGCCATTTCTATATTCTCTGCCATTCGATTAACCTCTCAGGATAAGTCACATAACATAGACCAACTAGTGTAGCTAGGGTAACAACAAATAGTAAAGATTAGTTAACTACAGTCAGGTTCTTTTAAGGGATCAAAAATTGTGTTCATAATAGAGAGACTTCATTATAAGCGAACTCAACTTAATACAAACCCTATGTAAGTTGTTAAATTGGGACTAGGGTTTGTTCATAATAAAAATCTTCAAATTAAGCAGACCTGGACTGTACTGAGGCAGCTAACTCCTATAAAAAGCTAAATTATCCTAAAGTTCCATTTATATACAATAGGTGGATCATAGGCTTTCCAATATTCTCCCAGGTTTAATCAATGCCCTGATTACTTAGCATAAATAGAATTAAGGTTCCATCGCATAAACAGCTGAGGTTTCCAACTCCTCAGCTATTTGCATCCACTCGTTGTCGCTGATATCTTCAGAAAAGTCCGTTATAGTATCGATATTAATTTCAGTATCAAAATGCTCATTTTCCTCAATGTCCTCAGAATATATTTCTATTGGAATCGGCATTTCATTAGATTTGAACTGAACTCGTTTGCACTCAGGGTCGTAGCATTTCTGGTAATACGTCATTCTCTCCAGATTGGCTATTATCATAATGTTGTTACTCCTGTGGTGTCTCTGTATATTCTCGCAGTAGCGGTGCCCTGCTATGTCAAACATGACAGCCCTGCCTTCCGAGAAATACGTAACTCTACGTATTCTACCATTCACTCCGTCTCCTGTTATTATAGACATAATAAACGCGTCTAGCAGAGGGAAAGGCGAGGATTCTCCGCTTTCTATGCTGGGGCCAATATCTGTATTAGAGAGCTTATAAGAGGGCAGGGTAGAGTGATCGGGCTCCAATGGTAAGGACGGATGCGTAAATGAGAGAATTCTCAGGTTAGTATCAAACGGAGTGTGAGATATGAGAGAGTCGAATAGTATGTTGATGTGCTTGGTTCTAGGATCTAGCAGTGGATCAGTTTGTTTTGTTATAAACTTGTTTTCGTTAGCAAGTTTTAAGCTAATATCCTTTCCTAACTTAGAAGACATGTAGAGTCGAAAATTCCTGTTTTTGGTATAAACTCCTTCGTCGCAGATCAAAACTTCGCTACCTTTATCGCTCTTAACAAATAGTTTCAACAAGGATTCCTTGGCAGGGCAGTTTACACTAAGTTTCCAGCTGACTAGCTTAGACACAGAGTGTGTAGGAGTGGGATCTATGTACTGAAATGAGGAGGTTGATTTAAGCGCACGCAACTCGCTGCATATGAAATCTACGAATTTCCCAACTTCGCTGTTATTCTGAAACACCGCATCAGCGAAGTGAAATATCAAATGACGCGAAAACTTATTTTCGCTACTCGAATCTAAATCTAGGATTTGTTGCCGATCGCAGTGAATACCGAATAAATCATACAAACAATAACAAACGAATTGAATGAATATTTCCAACACCTCTATCCCGTCTACTAATGGGTTGCTCTGTTTATAATACTCTATATCGAAGTATAGTCTACATACAGTGCCCTCTGTAATGACCTCGTAGAAGTGAGCTGCCTGCGCTTCTAACAGGTCTAAGTAGCGATGCACGAAAGTGTGGAGGGCACTGACTACGAAATGACGCTGTCCAGCTGTGCCAAATTTCGCGGATTCAAAGGAAAACACACCAACACTATAGCGACTTGAATTAGCAAACGTAATTGCTTGGTTCTGTTTAGGAAATTCTTTCCAGACTTTAATATTTTGAGCTCTCCCCTCGAGAGAAGAAGGAACAGCTGTCACCGCGGTCTCACATGCGACAGATTCCGCGCGCGTGCCCTCTTCTATCCGCGATAATAACCGCGCGTGTCTGCCATGACTCGCAGACTTTGATTCACCGAATGTTAATTCCTTACTGTAAGGCGGTGCTGAGGGGAATGCCATTTGAATTCAACACTTAAATAACTTGGGTATAACAGGAATATTAACACTAATGCCATGCGTTCAAATACCATCCATAGAATAGTATATACAGTAGAACTTCGTTAGTACGAACACGATTAATACGAAATTCCGGTAAATATCAACACTATTTCAGTCCCCTTCAAAGCCTTTTCAATACAAATTATATTGGCTAATACGAATTCCGGATAAGGCGAACGTATTTGACTGTATACAAATATTATAATTAGTATTTAAATCGTATTAACAACAAAATATATAATTATTTACTCTCGAATCCATCCATCTTAGGACCTCCCTTATGGTAGTTCCCGCTGATCTCTGCGGTAGAGAAATCGAACCCCGGATGTTCCAGATGAAATCTCTCCAAAGTTAGTTTCTTCTCCATATCGTCAAACACTTTTGGGTCAGCTAAGAATTTATCCTTCAAAAGAGACTTCCAACAGTTGCTAGCATTTCTAACACTCTTAATTAACACAATTTCTATTTGTTTCCCATCGTTTAAGCTCCAAGTACTTTCGTCCGTAATCACTGTACTGTATAGCTGGCCACTGAACAGTTCCTGTGATTGAATAGTTAGACTCAAGTTGTTTGGTCTAATTTGACATTTTATTTCTTTAGCTGGTGTTTTATTTTTGAGATTCACAACAACCTGTACTTCCTCGACTGTCTGTGTCCAATGTCCCCACTCAGTGGAACAAAGTACCAATCCGGACTTCTCGTCGAAGTGTGCCATTATCAGCCTAATTAACCTATCAAAATTACGATTGCAAACACTACAATATTTACAAACTTTTGAATATAAGCACATCGTCGGGAACTGCACTTAATGTGCATATAACCGACATGTTCTTATAACCGACATAAATTATATAGGGTAGATGGCAACCGTTTTCCAACACAGTGTTCTTATATCCGATATGTTCTTATACCCGTGTGCTTATACAACATCTACTGTAATAATAAAAAGTCAACTTTACTCAAGAAATAAAAAGAAAAAACTATAAAATACTAAGTAGCTAAGAAGATAAGAGATCTGGTATAAGAAGTGCTATAACTTGAGAGCGTTCTTGGATATGGTTAAGAGCGTGACGTTGTACGAGTTAGAAAACTCGCAGTACTGTTTGTCTACCCGCCTGTAGCCCTCTATCCCGCTCTCCTTAATGCCCAGAGCGGAGTTAGTGCAAACGGACGCTTGGTTAACAAACAGAGTAAGCAGCACGTTCCCTGGATTGAATCTGTTAACAAGTTTCTTAACAATATCAGTGTACTCTTCCTGTGGCCAGTTCGTCTCAAGACTCAGATACGAGCAGTTTAACTGCGGAGTCACGTGGCAGTTCAAATAGAATTCCTTATGAATCCCGTTCATAGAGAAACCACAAGGATCAAACGCTTTCAGGTCGAATGTGAATAAAGGGAAGAGAGTCCTAATCCCGACCGCTTCACACATCTCTTCGGCCGTAGGGTGCACTGCCAGAGTAAAGTGTGACATCACCTCGGACGGAAGTGACGTCATTAGTATCTCCAGCGTCTGATCGGGCAGCTGGTTCTGCACACGATGGTCTACAGTGTACAGGTACCATGGATCTCCGTTCAAGCGACCTAGAATGTAAGCACTGCCCGAGTCAAACAGGCCATTCAGGTACTTCACTTCCTCGTCAAAAGATCTGTGTGGAGTGACCTGAGCGTAGGGATCCGCGTAACCGCGACGCGAATAAAACACATCTTTCACGCGCGGAAGTTTACACTTCTCGCGAGCAAAAGTTAAGATCGGTTGAAGAGCCGCTAACGGTGTTGTTGTCCCACAAGTCTTAAGAATGAATCTACAGTCGAACACAATGAGACTGCTCTCACTGAGCATGTACGCATCTATCTTATCATTGCTGATAACACTAATGACACTGCATTTAGCGTAGTGCTTCAGAATGTGGTTCCACTCGGCCTCTGATATGAGTCGCAGGCTGGGCAGGTTACTAGCCGTGTCTCCGTTGCCGACAGAGCTGTCCTCCGAACACGCGCTCTCCTCGGAACCCAGCCACACCTCCAGCAGCTTCTCAGTGCCCTCGAAGAAACCGACATTACTCAGAATGTCCCTGGCGTTCTGGTATATCTTAGGAGAGGAGCCTCTCTTCCTGAACTGGCTGTACGAGGCTATGGGGTCCACCATTATTATACGCTAACGAGTGTATGGTATGCTATGTTAACTGGGAATAGATTCAATAGAACTGGGCCAAAATAAAAGTTTAATACTCAAAACCTGTCATTACAGCAAATATACACAAAACCTGTCATTACAGCAAATATACTCAAAACCTAAATATACACAATACAAGAAATAAAGAAATAGAGCAATAAAAGAAATAGAATAGTATAGGACATGGTCCTGATAGCACATACTAACTATGCCCACCAGTAATAGGACTGCACAGCTCCAAATAGCATAGCGATACAGCAAGCTGCTCCCCCTGCGCTAATTACGAGGTTTGTAGCACTGAACAGCCAACCGAACATCCGATCCTGTCTCTGCACCTGCTTGAGAATCTCCGTATACGGCAGCAGAGTGAACGCAACGGTTGGATAGAGAGGCAACACGTGCTGAGGGAAATATCTGTTGAGCAAGAACTCAATTTTCCTCTTAATAAGGAACTGAGTTGAGTTCATGTGGGACCTCAGCTCAATGTAGTTGTACATAGCCAGGTCGCAAATGCACTCGCCCTCCTTCTGTCTGAGAGCAGAGAACCCCTCGCTCGCGGCAAACAGGTCATTATTGGACTGAGTGAGCAGAGCGTCGAATCGCATGCAATCCTCAAACCCAGTGTTCATGCCCTGGCCGTAGAAGGGCACCATGGCGTGCGCTGCGTCGCCTAGCAATACTGCGTTCTTGTAGTGGTAGGGATTCGACTTTATTGATATGAGACTGCCTACTGGGTTAGCGAAGTAGTCTCTCAAGAACTTCTCTGCGCCGATGAGTGACAGGGCATCTGGGAAATGCGTCTCGAAGAACCGTTCCACTTCGTCTCTGGATTTGAGTTGCTTGAATTTCTCCCTGGGCATGAAGAGAGTGACGGTGAATGACTTGTTCAAGTTGGGCATGGCTAACAGCATGAATTCGTTACGGGGCCATATGTGGAGGTGTTTGTGGGAGAGAGCGAACTCGTTGTCCTCTGTAGGCAGTATCTCGAGCTCCTTATACCCGTGTGGTATGTATTCCTGAGAGAAGTTAAGCGCACGGGACATAGAGGATCTCACAACAGAGTATGCGCCGTCACAACCGAACACGAAGCCGGTGGTCTCTGTTATCCCTGGTCCATCCTGCGCTTTTACTTTGAAACTCATTTCGCAGTCGGTGTCTCCGTACTCAATCCCAGTCAGCTGATGTCCGAAGTGCAGCTGTGCCCCCGCCTGCTCCGCTCGCGAGAGGAGAATCCTGTTGAGCTCCGTGCGACGAATGGACCAAATAGCGTCGTTGTTGTTGCTGTATTTCACATCAAAAGTGGAACCGTCGAGGTTATGGATTCTCCGAGCGTACATGGGTAGCGACCGATCGAATATCTCATTATCCAGGCCTAACTTAGAGAGGGCAGATCGGGCGCGGGTTGACATTGTCAGGTTAATGCTCCTGGCGCCGTCATTGTCGCTATTACGCATGTCAGAGCAACCCTCGTATAAATGCACCTGGTAACCCTGGTTACGGAGATATATGCTCTGTAGGGCACCCACGAGACCGCCTCCTATCACACTGACTGACATTGTATGTTATAATGTATGTTATATTGTGTGATATAATGATGTGTGTTATAATGTGTGATATAATGATGTGTGTTATAATGTGTGATATAATGATGTGTGTTATAATGTGTTATATTGGGAATAGTATGGAGTTGTTACTTCCGTTACTTATCGCTGTATTTATATGATACATGGCACTGACAGATTGCTATTAATAATAATCACACTTAACTAATATGATTAATATAATTGCGCCAAAGAGCTTGCATCTAAATTGTGCAACTGACAATAATATACGTAAATGTTGCTAAATATCGTCATGTGCAGAATTATTTTGAAAAGTTATTATATTTACTAATAAATATGATGAATTATTAGTATTATCAAAAGCCAGCTTACTTTACAAAAATACGTAAAACAAGCGTTAGTAGAAAAACGTCAAACTTACATTTAAATATGAGATAATTTGAATCATGTTGAAGATCTTTTGTTCAGGTAGATCAATATCACAGAGAAACAATGTGTTGATCAACCAAAAAGTCTAAAGAGATAAATTGGTTAATTAAATAAATAACGCTTCATACTTACCTTATTACGATTATCTTCGTTATACACAGAAAAATAGGTGGGGGTAACAAATGTGGCAGCCATCCTCTTTTCATTACAAAATGGTCAAAAAGCGTGACATAGGAAGAGAGCCTAACTTTTTTGAACGAACCGGCCTGCTCCATTGTATAGATAATATTCTATAAACTCGAAGGGGAATACTATTAGCAAGTGAGAAACCATTCCCATATCTTCTCCGGATAATCATCAATAGAGATAATCATAATTCAACAAGGTAGAGATATAATTATTAGCCTTCATATAATAGGTAATTTGAACTCAATTGTGGGCAGCCAGTTAAATCAATCCGTATTAATTCTCAACCTTAGCTCTGCAATACAAGCATTTATTGAGTTCTACAATGGAAGAGATAATAGTAAAAACATGAGCGAAGTGAAGGAAATAAATAAAAACGCAAAAAAACCTGAGGACAATGCTAGCAATGTAACAAATGAAAATACAATCAAATTGCAGCAGCAATACAAACGGAAGCTGCTCTGTATTTTCGCTACGCTGACTCTTCTCAACCTGATGGCAGGCACTCTCTTCGTTCTCAGATTCTATCTGCAAGATCCTCTCCCGCCTTACATCCTTAGCAACGAATTCACCACAAGGTATGCAGAAACGAACAGCTATTTCGCGAGAGACGCAGCAAAAGGGGAAAAACCAATGCTAATCAAGGGCAGTGTCGTTAACACGTGGTATGCGATGACACATTGGAATGAGGATTATCTCACGAAAAAGATAACAGAACTACACCACGTGTATAATAATACAAACAGATGGTTTGGCCCACACTATGATCCAAACAAGCCTCTCACACCTTTCGTGCCAAGAATAAATCCTTATAAAGATAGCGCCACTATGCAAACAAGCGATTTCTTTCAGCAAATCAGAGTTAAAGAAGAAAGCAGTGGATACTACTTGTACTACACAGGGAGTATTGAATCGATCGGCGAATGGGCACTGGGGGATATACAACCTATACAGGAGCTGATTTCCCTAAAGCCAGGCTATAGCTATAACAAAGTTTGGTTCGGAGAGACAGGTGTTATTGAACACATGCACTATGATTGTTACCATAACTTTTACACACAAATAAAGGGAAGTAGGAAGTTTACAGTATTCCCTCCTTCCGAGTGGGTATACCTATACCCCTACCCCTTCCTACACCCACACCATGGGCATACACAGGTTAACATTAGCAACACGAATGAGACTGATAAGTTTCCGTTTATAACCAAGGCCACTGGGATGGAAATAACACTCGAGCCAGGCGACCTGCTGTACCTCCCTCCGCTGTGGTTCCATCGCGTGGAAGCCCTTGACACTAGCATCTCTGTCAACATACGCACTGATACAGAGCAAACAGAAATAGCTGAGAAAATATTATCATACAGCATTCCGGTATGGGAGGAAAAGACACGCGCTAAATGTATTGCCACGGTCTTATTGATAGACGGGATATTCGATAGAGTTTGTGCTCGAAAGAGATGTCTCGGACTGATTGAGGAGGGGCTGTGGAATAGATACAACACCACGTATCAGGTCGTGGTAAAGAGAAAGCCAACTTATCAGCTGTTCAGGCTATATAAGATAAGGTACATGCTCACTCAGAAGGTTCTAGAATATTCTATTCAGGATCATAATATCTGGTCAGACGACTACAATGGATTGATGTGCGAAGGAGGAGATCTATACGAAGATTTAGTACGGAGAGTTTTTGGCGAAATGTATAGCATAAGAAACAAACCACAAGTTCAAGCTTATCTCCAGAACGTGGCTAATTTAGTGGCCAAACTCCATGACACCACGTGGGAACTGTGGCTGGGTAATTATGTTGAGCATTTAGCTTTGCAAGCAGTCCCTCCTAAGATGGTAGGGAACTTCTTGAAACATTCATTTTCTTGTCTGGAAATAGCATTTGTCAACAACTTATTCTAAGATATGATGCATTACATGTAATACTAAGTAAATAATCATAGATAGAAAGAAATACATTTGTATTGAATAATTGAACTATTCCTAATAAGAAAGCTAGTTGATAAAATAATTCGGGAGAACTAATAATATTACTACATAATACGAAGTCTAACTAATTCTTTGAAATGTACCCCCAGACTCCAGATGCGGCACTCCCCAAATCTTTCTGAGAAGGGACCCAGGACCAAACGTATCGAGCCGGTTTCTCAAATATGTTGAGAATATCTTGAGTGGGAGAATGAGTTTTTGGTATACGACACTTAATTCTGTACTGAACTAGAAAATATATTCCAACAGCAATAGAAATGGCAGACGGTACAGCTATGAGAACTATTACAAATGTAATCGCCTTATCTTGCTTTCTGTTCGTTTCAACTATCTCTGAATAAGGTGTTGAGGTGAAGGCAACTGTCGGGTAACGAAGTTGGAATTTAGAAGGAAAAATCTTAGCGAGCAAGAAACTCAATTCTCGTTTACACCTGAAAAACTTCGAATTAACCCTCTGTCTCATTTCGATATAGTTGTCAAGAGATAAGTTACATATAGCATGAGAATCAGCTGTTCTATCCCTGGAGTACTGGGTCATGGCTAGCTTAAAATCCTTGTCGTTGGATCGCAGAATAGCTTGGAAGACAGTGCAATCCTCGAAGCCTGCATTCATCCCCTGTCCGTAGAAAGGAACCATCGCGTGAGCTGCATCTCCCATCAACAAGCCGTTCCGGTGATGGCAAGGGTTGCATTTGATGGTCAACAGTCTCCCAGTTGGGTTTAAGAAAAAGTCATCCGTCAACTTTCTAACTCCGATAAGATCGACTGCATCAGGGAAATTATCTTGGAAAAAGTCCTTGACTGCCTGGTTTGTGTTTAGACTGGAGAAGATGGATCGAGGCAAGAAGAGAGTTAAGGTGAATGACTTATCTTGATTTCCCAGAGCGATCAACATATGCTCGTTACGAGGCCAAATATGCAGGTAGTTATGATCAAGAGCGAAATCGCCATCTTTAACCGGAATTTCAAGTTCTTTATAATCATGCTGGATGAATTCCTGCGAGAACAAGTCTATACTCGAAATCATTTCCTTCCTCACTACTGAATGCGCGCCGTCACAACCGAATATAAAATCATACTTCACCTTTAAAATAGAAGGATTGTTGTTAGTGTCCAATTCGTCCAACATTTCGAACACAACTGTATTATAGGCGAAATTAACGGACACACACTTATGCCTGAAGTATACCTTAACCCCAGCCTGATCTGCCTTTTTGAGCAGGAGCTCATTCAGCTGTTTGCGGTTTACCGAATAAATGCATTCGCCTTTCGGACTGTATGGAAGTGTGAAATGGCTGCCATCCTTATTGTGTATGTAGCGTCCGCGCATCGCAACTGACTTATCTAAAACCTCGTCCTCGCACTCAACTAAACTCAGCGCTAATCTGCCTCTCGCAGAGAGGGCCAGATTGATGCTCTTTCCCTCCTCTTCCCCCTCCCTGGGGTCCATTCGTAGGTCGAATAGTTTAACTTCATAGCCTAACTTGGCGAGCATAAGCGCATGCATCGACCCCACCAACCCACCGCCGACTACCACAAGACTCATCCCACTTATTCACTGCTAAATATTATATCATTTAGTCAATTTTGATGTCGTATTTTGATAATTAATTAACACAGATATTTTTGATGATAGTGCTACTGGAAATAAAATTCCGAAGCGTACGAGGTTTCAACTATAGAACTTATTGTCGATAATGACGTATAATAGGCGTGTGAGTGTTCAGTTTATTGTCTGACATCCCGGGTTAATCCCACCTGGTTTTTACCATTAAGACTTAAGGACACATGCGTACAAAGTTCACATTTGACACAGTGATATGCCACTTTGTATGGATACCATTAAGCACAATTAATTTAAAAACGTATGAATATAATTATCCACGTTCTATAACAATAGGAAAATGACAATGGGACGTTAGCTTCATTATAGTGATTATGTTGTATTGTATACATGATAAACACGCACCTTAAGTACGAATGCCCCATTTATAGAAAATCACCTGATAGTGTTTAATAGTATAAAATTAATGAATAAGTGATGGTTTATAACTTGCAAATCTCAATACAGTTACATTATGTCCTTACCCAGTATTAAATCTCTCAGAGTTTTTCATGCTTGCATGATAACAACATTGATTTACTTGACTGTTGCATACATGGATTGTTATTCATCTCCAATTGAAGACGATTTATTGAAGAAAAGAATTTTTACAGAAAACCTCTACCCTTTCTTCGTTTCTACAACCTTTCTAAGCGCAATACTGAGTTCATTAGTTGTAGGCCCGATTAGTGAGTGGCTGGGTTGTAAAACTGTTCTCATAATCTTATCTCCGCTTCCTATTATCGGTGGTTTTCTACTCGTGTTAGGTCATGATGCTTGGAGTATGATTATAGCAAAGGGACTGATTGGAGTGTATAGCGGGAGTGGGTTATCCTGTGGTGCTGTATACAACGCAGAAATATCTCCTCCCCACCTGAGGAAGTTCTACGGGTCCATATTTGGCTTGACTGTACGGTTTGGTGTTTTATTCTGCTATTTGTTAGGGATTTGGATGAATTTTCGCTGGCTAGCGGTTGTCTACATGATTATCATATTTTTTGTTGTCTTGAACCAAGTGTTCTTACCAGAGAGTCCGAAGTGGTTGAAAAAGAAAGGTTACATAGAAAAAGCGAAAAAGGCAAATAAATATTTTTACGACTACGACACTAATTATGAATGTTTGACAGAAGTAAAGTATATAAACCTTGATACAACAATCAAACAAAAGCTATCCAGCTACTTTGTATGGCCAGTGATACGTCCGATGTTAGTTTGTAGCACCATCCATATTTACAAAACATCTTCTGGGTATGAATTGCTCTTATCTTACTCATCACATATACTTGAAGAAGGTGTCAACATTAATCCCCAAGTGGTATCTCTGTTCTATGGTATATTTCTATTTTTCGGCAGCGTTGTATTTGTTTGTATAAGCCACAAGGTTAACTGGAAGAAGTTGCTTATGGTGACAACATTTGTACAGTTCCTATGTAATGTATTGTTGGGATTAGTGTTTTATCTCTCACTCAACATATTCCATTGTTCTAATAACCCAACGGAAGCGATTATCTGTGATATATTAGAATACTCGCTTATCCTATTAATTAGTGGCTTTGCATTCGCAATGGCTCTAGGCGTTGGATCTCTATCTTATTGGCTGTTCGGCGAAATATTACATCGCCACTACACTCGCGTGTCAGCGGGTATCGTTATATGTGTTAGCTACATAAGTGGCTATTTCAACGAAGTCATAGCACCATTGCTAGTGGAATATATCGGGGCGGCTGCAGTGTTCTTTGGATATGGAGTCATAAGTTTGATTGGATTATTCGTACAATATTTTTACTAACTCTGTTCTCCCCTAATCTACTCTACTAATTTCTGCAACGCTAAAAACCTCTAACACCCAGCTCTAATTTGGTATTAATTTGTTATTTATTTGTTTCGTGATAATAATACTTTATATCAGAACATCTCATTAATCTCTACTATTAAATAAGCACGTGCATTAGTCATTTTGTTAGATACAATCTGACACTTTTTATGATTAGAGATTTTGTTAGAAATACACTGCACTGGACCGTAGAAATATAAAAGGAAATTTCGTTTAATACGTACTCACGATAAAAGGACCAATTAACTTGATACTATCGACAAGTAACATTTAGTCTTGTTACAAATTTTCAGAAAATATGAAATTAAATGACCAAATATAGAATTCTTCAAATTATCCAAAAAGGTTTCCCACACAATAGCCAGATTTGCACATAGTACAGTAACTGTGTTAGCAGAAGAGTCTATGGATTCACTGTGTATGGGGCTTGTTGTGAACTAAATATAATGTTTCGTCGTATAATAACTGAATTTAGGACTTCACAAGTTCACATCAAATTCTATTCTTGGGAAAACCTTGACGAGATTCGGTAAAACAATAGATATCCTTTGCAGGTAACAGGAAAATTCCATTAGCATTAGACTTGTGATGAAGTAGACACATTAGGTCATACATTTCTATCACTCGCTTCATTGTCGAGTCTCATTTATCATTAATTAATGGCTGAAAGGATTTACGGGCTTTATGGACGCAGGCAATTACCAGGAGTGACGTGCCTATAATAAAAAAACCCTGAATTTTGTACGCCTATAATGTTGTTGTCTTTTGGCTAAGGGGGGCCACAGCCAATGTTTATGCTCTATCTGTAGTCAAAGTATGTAAGGCGCACTATAGGAAAAAGTGTAGAAAAGTGGTAATAAAAATGATAAAATTTTGAGGTGAATCGAAATAATTGTTAATCAGAACATGAACAGTAACACTAACAACAAAGTGAGAATAATCAGTGATAGGGATAGACGTGCTGATTAATAACCAAAATCAAAATAGATAAAACTCTAAATAAAAGTTCCACTAGAGTACGATAAATCACTGAGTAGAATTGGTCAGCAGTACTATTGATACCACGCTACCGTGATCAGTACGGATAATTACAGACGTACAATAAGCTTATGTAAAAGGGTAGTAAAATAGATATCTACAGTAGAGAGGGGAGTTACGTCACACTACATCATTGTTTCTTTCTTGTTTCTAACTGGCTTGGGTACGTCGTTGCTGTAGGTGCGACGCACGGAGTTGAGCGCCAGGTTGGGGTTAGAGCTTCCGAGCGAGCCCGTACGCGAGAAGGCGGGCGCTAGACTCGTGACGTGCGCGTAGGTGGCGGGGGAGAGCGTCCGGCGGGTCGGGGAGGGCGAGTAGGGGACGGTAGGGGAGGCGCAGCGGGCTCTGTTCTCGTTGAATATCTTCTCTTCCTCCATCTCTAGGGAGGACTCGGACTCGGAGAGGGTGCGACAGAGCGCCTCGCTGCGCTCCATCTCGCGGCGCAGTCGCTTGAGCAGCAGCATGTTCTGGTCGCGCAGGCCCTTCTCCTCGAACTCGAGGTGCGCCAGACGCGAGCTCTGTCGGGACTCGCTCTCCATCAGCAGTCGCTTCAGGTGTCGCACCTCCGACTCGAGGCTGCGGCACCTCACGGCCAGCTGAGTGCCCTCGTCCACACTTGAGTTGCTGCCGGTGCTGGTCTTGTGCTCGTGTAAGTGGGAGGCGCGCCCGGGAGAGGAGCTCGGACTGGAGACGCGTCCGAGCTTATCTTCCAGCTCTCGCTTCTCCTTCTCCACCTTCTCCATCTGTTTGTAGAGCTTGTTAACGAGCATCTCCTGCTCCTGCTCGAGAGCATTCTCTAGCTCTACTTTCTCGTGCTTGAGTCTGTCCAGATCCTTCTGTTTGGTCTTAGTTATCGCCTCTAGGTCGGTTACCTTCTTCATCAGGGTGGTCACTTGGTTCTCTTGCAGCTCGTGATCCAAGGCCTGCTCTAGCTGCAGCTTCTCTTGCCGCAGCTTGTCCAGCTTTCGCTGCAAGTCGTTGGTAAGGAATTCCTCTTCCTGCTCATAGTTCATAGCGAGGACCTCTTTTTCCTTCTTCAGAATTTGTATTTTCTTCAGAAGTTTGTTGCTGATGTACTCCTCTTCCTGCTCCGCCATCGCTTGTATAGAAACGCTGTTGGCTTTGAGGGAGACGTTCTCAGACGTGAGGGAGGTCACTTTATTCTTCAGCAGCTCGACTTCGCTCTTGAGAGTGTTGTTCTCTTGGAGGACATAGGTTATGCGCGCGGTGTCGCTGTCCCCAGTGGCGCTCCCAGTGGTGGAGTAGGAACTCTCGAGGGACTCCATTGAGGAGCTCTGCGCGTTCTGAAGACTGGAAGAGAGACTCGGAGAGGACATTGAGCTTCTGGCACTGGCGCCGATCGGTCCGGACATGATGGTATAAATAATAAATTGAGGCTGAATAGGTTATTTGAATTAGAATGCAAGATGAAGTTCAATTAGTGTAACCCTGCAAGTTTGTTTTATACCTGAACAGCGACTAAGAATAGGCTAACTTTGTGATGAAAGAGTAGGTAAGCTCTGTAGAATTCCATTAAGGTTACTCAGCATATTATACAGTCCACACTGAATCGGGCAGTGATGTATGTTCAATAATGAGTCATTGACCATGTAACTTAGTGGCCATTATTATACCATACTGTGTTGAGTTTAAAAATAGAATAAGAATTTGTTGTGTTAACAAACGATCAGATTTCAAAGGAACTCATGTTTTGTCATAAGTCGATGGATGACAGTGCATTTTATTCTAAGAATAGCTATAGTCTGGAAACACTTTCCTGTGGTATGTCGTGCTAAAAAAGTTATTGTCGTAAAATGGTCGGGTGACAGTATTCATATTATAGGACAACGGGAATTTACATTGGTTTAATGGGCCGGTCAAATGTAAAATACTAATAGTGCATCACATGTAGTCGCAAAGGAATAGACACGGCAAACTGGAAACATTTCTGTATAAGTAATGTCTACTTCACTGAAATGAATAAATCATTGTTTAGAAAGTTGGATTTATTCAGATGACAGTAACTAAATTACGAAATAACTTTCTGAAAAAAAGGATTGCGTCCCCATCACGATCTAGTTTCAACAAGGATCTACATCCGATCACGATCCTTTGATAGTTCAATCAAAAATCAAAGAGATATTGATAGTATTTGAGCCAAAGGGCTCGTCTTATGCACTTATAAATGTGTAAATATATGATTGTAGATTGTAAATTATTAATTAAGAAGAAGTTAATTTTGATATTATGCAAAATTAACCCGTTTAATTAATCTGGAAAAAGATCGAGATCATTTGCTAGTAAAACTTCCATCAAATCTCGATCACTTTCCAAGTTTATAAAAGGACCTATAAACCCAAAAAAAGGATCGCGATCCGATCGAGGATATGGATCGAAAGATCTTAATGCCCTATTGGATAGATATTTATTTTAATGCAAAGATTTGTAAAACACGTGTTAGAGGTTGAATTCTCATCCGATTAATTACTATAACTATAAGAGTATGCTTGTTGTATCATCACTAATCCTGATGTTTTCACCCAAGTTATCTCATTACAGCGCTGAGGTAACCGAAACCAGCTGAAACTACCAACAACATTATTATACTAGTTAATATACTGCAGCGTAGAAATGGATACTTATATAACTTAATTAATTAAGAATAAATATTAAGCTCTGAGTTTTTGCAATAACAACAGATGGAATACTAATAATTATAGCGCCATTTATGAATCTAGGATTACAGTAGGAAGAAATGGTGAAACAACATCATGCTTGCCACTTGATGTAAGCGAATTATGATTTTAAACATTGAGCTGAAATTACTTAGGATAAACTGATGATGTTCATAGATTACATAGAAACACCCTCTGGCCCAAAACTCTACTAAAACTCCTCTATTATTTCTGGATTGCATTACCTGTAATAATACATCATCGTTATTAGTAATCAGTAAGAAGTTTTAATAATAAACCTCTGTTTGTGATAAACAAATTTGCTATTAGAGGAACTGAATTAACAAAGTATTTTTTCTTGGGATCTAGTGGCTTGTTATCAAATCACTCTTGTCATTAGTTCAATTGCCATTAAGATGAACCCAACTTTAGTAATGAAGCTGGACAACACACTCCTTATACAAACTAAAGATTACTTATAAATCACAACGTAGTCTTACGAACTATAGCTTGTAAAAGTAAGTATTAAAGGTAATGCGGAAATGGTTCGAATTTTTCAAAATAGGAAATAGTTCGAACAAAAAAGGAAATAGTTCGAATTTCATTTTGTATTGTTGGACCATGGATTCAAGCCGGGATTTTCTCATATCCATGGTGCAGCAACACTAAAAAATTCGAACAATTTCCGGTTTTGGTTTTTCGAACAATTTCCAGTTTTGGTTTTTCGAACCATTTCCAGCATACCGTAAACTCATTTAAATATAAAAATCAGCAGATTCAATAACTACCAAAAGCACAGCGAATTCCCGTTATCCCGAAGCCAAGAGACAATTCGTTTGCTCAAAATAAGCGGAGTAAATCAACTACTATATATTTAGGAAGAATATATTTAACTTCGTTATAAGCGGGTATTTCGTTATATCCGACTTCGGTATAATGGGAGTTTACTTTTTGATGAAAGAATGTTGCTCCGGAAAATAAAAGATACTCAATGGTGAGCAGAGAATAAAGTGACTATAATTGAACTCAACAAAGCTAATAAGATAAAAATATAGTATAAGAGCTAGAGTTAATCTGTCCCAGCTTTGGCACCATTCAATATCAGATAATCACAGATCTCTTCAAACCCGGCTTGTCTAGACCCGTCGAGAGGAGTTTGGCCCCATCGATCTTTAATGTTAACATCAACACCACAACAATCAACGAGGAACTTAGTGGCTTCCATGTGTCCCTCGGAAGCTGCGATATGCAGCGGAGCTCTGCTGTCATAGTCCACAACATCCAAACTGTAACCGGAGAAGAAGTATTTCTGTAGGGTGCCAACTGATCCGTATTTGGCAGCGTATAGCATAGCGGTTATTCGGTGCTCTGGTAGATAGTAGCTGGCGAAACGAGGGTCTTTATCTGTAGAGTCTGTTGAGTTAAATATGTGGAAGTTAAACTCCCGGACGAGCTGTTTGTTGAACTCAATTCCTCGCACGCTATTCCCCTTCTCGTCAAGGGAAGGCGACCATGCACAGTAGCCGAGCTTACCCGGGACAACAGAGAAAATACAGCCTATAATGTTGGACTTAGAAGGAATCCCAACTTCAAAAGCAAAAGAGCTAGACGAATTGTAGAGGCCACAGCTGTTCATAAGACTGAGCATTCGCTCCACAGCCGAATCGCTAAACACTCTCTCGCCCGTGAAAGGATTAACTCCGTAGTTGGCAATAGTGGCAGCGATGCGAGACATTATGTCGCAGTTAACTTGAATAGCTGACATTTGAAAATACAAGTTGAGCACCTTAAGAATGTCAGTGCCTTTGGGAAACACTTTTTTAGATTGCATTAAGTAAGCCAAACTATAAGAACGAAAAGCGGAACCTTTTTCTGAAATGTAAGTAGGTATGTCGACGGAGAGAGGTGAAATCCCAGCGCATTTCTCAATCAGTGATAAGATTGTGACGATCCTGTCAGCCAGCGGCAGCTCTGGATGCAGGATAGAAGTAATGGAGAGAGCGCCCGAGTTAATCATTGGGTTATGAGGAAGTCCGTTGTCCGCTAAATGTACGTTATCGTGTAGGAATGCAGTTGGTTCATGGCCCACGTACTGATGAACGAACTCCTCACCCAATAAAGTAAGCGCGTACCCATAAGTAATTGGATTAATACAGGACTGTGCAGGGAAGAAAGTATCATAATTCCCGCAGGATTCTTGCTGGCCATCAATAGTACAGACACTCAGTCCCCAGTGTTCAGCCGTGAAATCACGGAGCTCGGGAGTATCGGGAGAAATGTTTCCGCTCGAGTCAGGTGAGAGCTCTTCGAAAATTGTATTTATTTTGTCTCTAAAATCCTTGAAGTTTGGAAATATTAATCTTCCTTGGAAAGCTTTTGAAATTAGAGGTAGACAAGGATTGATCATCTCACAAAATTCTTCGAATTTGACAGTGACGTCACCTGATTCGATAGATTTTTTAAATTTCTTCGCCGTCTCTTTCAGTCGTAAATCCTTCATAGACAAACCATTGCTTTCTAATTCATCCATCACAGAATATATACGGAGGCTGCCTGTACTGTCTTTATAGCGATCGAATATTATCTGTTGGATTGGAAGTTCGACCGAGAAGTTGCGAACTGGAGATGTGAATATTTTGGAGCAGATGGGAATGAATGGACGAATTAGAGAAGCAATCATTTTAGCGAAGAACTACCTGGAGACTGAAAGAAAGGTAATCTATTGCGAATGTGCGATATTTCGCAATAGCAGACGCAAGTTACGTTTCATACATAATTATAACAATATTTACTAAACATATTTATGATTGTATAAAATCCAAACGAAAAGCTACAACTACATATTGCAAAAAGAATTGTCCATAGACAAATAATGCAAAAATATATACAGTAATTTGAAAATTGATGTACTAGTATAATGATCTTAGTCGATATTTTGGTAAAAATGGAATAAATGGTACAAGATACAAAAGTTACCTAACGTTTTGATGCAATATATCTTGGAGAACAATAAAACATTATTCGAATAAAATCAGTGTTATAGTTACTAAAGAAGAAAAACTGAGAAATAAAACAGAACACGAGATGTTATTTAGGTCGAAAGCCTATAAAACAACAATAAATAAGTGACAAAAATTCGTCATTTGTTATTGAAGTCGGATAACAATTGTAACTATTAGCTCCTATTAGTGAGGAAGCCACATAATAGGCCAATTCTTTGGTGTTTACTAGACTCAAAGAGGTGTTAACAAGGTGTTGGAATTTGAAAATATATTTGTTAAAAGTCAATAATTTAGGAAATTAGCATTTTAGAATACTCTATTTTCAGACAGACCCTTGTAATTTGCCATATCCTAACAAAGCAGTGAGATTAGAAGGGATTGACTGTACGGTGGAATCTAGTGGATTTACTAAAATCGACTGAATGGTGGAATCTAGTGGATTTACTAAAATCGACTGAATAGTGGAATCGAGTGGAATTTGATTGAAATGTTAACCAGTGTTTCATACAGGATTTGCATGCAAGGGGGACAACCTGGGATATATAAATTCTTAAGCAGGCATAAATTAAAACTTCGTTGTGTAAGTGGTTTTTCTAGGGCACTTGAAGAGCAGGGGGCAAGTGCACCCCTTATATGAAAACGCTATCAACTACTCAGTCAACCCCAAATTAGAACTGTACAACTATAATATAGTATAGTATAGTGGCACAATAAAAACTGTAATAGAATAGACTGGCGTGGATAACATTGCAATGTAACAGAAAGATAAATAATTCTTTAATTAATACTGAAAAATAAAAAGTGAAACGAGCTGACTATAGATAAGGATAGTGACCGGGTTAAGTAGACTCTGTGGAGAAAGGGGGAGAGAGGAGAATAGCAGCGTTAGCTAGACACAGGATGTCAGGGGGCTTGACACTGGGAAGATTAATGTACGTAATTGGAGCACTATTCGACTGGTTATTAGAACGGTCAGAAGTATAGTACACAGGCATTTTGTAATGGTAATGCTTTCTGGAGTGTTTCTTCTCAGTGAGTATAGGCATGAAATGAAGCGAGGGGAGTCGACTGAGAGATTTAACATTTACAGTTGTCAGTCCCCCCTGCAGCACATGCGAGTCCCATTTACAGCCCTCTAAGTACAACCCGTGTACCAACGCGCCGTGCTGAGATTCGTATCCAGGGATAAACCCGAGTGTGGCCTCCTCCGATGAGGGCAGGTACACACTCTGTGAGCGACGCTCAATCAGAGCCCGCACCTGGAACTTAATCCTCTCGAGGGGATGGTTAAACTGCCGACTGTAGTCCTGCTTCAGGGCAGTCAGGAAACAGTTCGGGTTGAAGAAGGCGCTCAGCCAGAAGCTGCGGGGGCGTGACATGACCTCGGGAGGAATCGGAGAGTTGGTGCCAGTGTCCGCTGCGCGCGGGGAGTGCAAGAGGTTCGACCAGCCGGAGAAGAAGTTACAACGCTGTTTGAGGTCGATTATAAACGCGCCTAGCTTCCTAGTGGTGGGGTAGCAAACAGATCTCCACTGTTTGGGTACTACGTCATTGTTAATATCCCTATACAGCTCCTCCAGCCGACTCGACAACAGAATACCGCTGTTCTTAGAGTGTTGTAGTTCCGCTAGGCTGTTAGTTATCACCGCTAGCAGACGCTGGTACAGTTCAATCTCTCTGTCTAATACAAGTAGTAGCGGCGAGTTAGTAAGCAGCCCTTCGGTGTCCACGGGTCTGTCACCGACATTGATACCAGCCAGGAGTGAGGAGTGCTCCCTACTACCAAGGGCTGGGGAGTCGAGTGTGTATGGGAGGGAGCTTAATATCTCAGAAGACTTCCGAAATGCGTTATCCTTTGTCTGCCATAGCCTACCGGTTCCCGCGGCAGTGCTGTTCATCTCTAAAAGACATTGCAATAGGTAGTTGTTGTTGCTAAGGCTATACGTGTCGTCAATTGATGTGGACAACCCTAGGGACTTAGGAGAGTCATGGACTGGCAAAAGTTCGATGTGCTTCTTCCAACCTTCAAATGTTGCATCGTCACTTACAATGGGAAATTTAATTGGATCTTTCAAAAGATGGTATTTATCCATGGTTACTTCGCTATTGAAAGATCGCTCTAAAAGAAACTGTAAGCGTTTTCTATCAGAGAAATCAGTGATACGACCACCGTAACACATGTCGCCCAGTGATTCTACAATTCCACTCCACGGAATAGCTGAGTGGTCCGTCATTAACTTGAGCATTATATACTTAGCACAGGTGAAGTCTCTGATACCGAAATCGTACACAGAATTCCAACCCAGCGTTTTATAACGGTTCCTACAGCGGACTACTGCGTTGAAGAAACAGAGAATGAACAACAGACGGTTCCAATAAGGACCTGCTCCTTGTTCTCTCAGATCTTCCTGTGAGATGGCGCCTCGGTCAGAGAGAGTCTCTTCGATATTTGCTTTTATACTTTTCAGAGACTCGATTCGGAGCTTCAGTGAGAGGTGCAGGATAGAAATGGGGAAATCCTTGCAAGATTTGGTGATTAACCAAAGGCGGAAATTAGGATGGATACTGTTAACGCCCCTAGCCATTGTCAGCAAGTTATCGATAATATTAGTTAACCAAGTTATTTGCAGATGTACATTTGTGCAGATAATCCAACCACCGCGCATTGCCTGTCGCTTGAGTGTAGCTAGGCTCTGAGAAATCCTCTCTTTTACAAATACAAGTTGAGACAACCGGGCAGCCGATCCGAGTTTTTGCTCTGCAAACTTCTCCAAGTCTCCTACCATATCCTTACAGTTGCTAGAGTCCTCAGATTGTATCAGAAGAATGGGAATAAGACTCACCTCTTGAGAGGGACTGCTATTCAAGAAGGCGTCATCTAGATCAATGACTGGAGTTTGTATGAATTGATGGCCGATCGTACTCATTATAAAGCTCTGTACTGAGGTGTCAAGCGCATCCTTACGAAGCTCTTTAATTAGAATAAGTTTGTGGAAATAGGTAAGGAAGTCCGGCTGGAATTCACATTCAATTGACATTGAAGTTGCCCTGGTGCTGATACCAGAAATCATAGGGGGATGGGGTTTGAGTTTTTGCGGTGAAATCGGTTCGACATAAACTTCTTCGAACTCATCCGATTCCTTCTCCTCCTCGATGACGTCAAGCTCGCTCTTGACACCCAGCATGTCCATAGGGTCCAAGTTAAATGTGAACGGAAAAGGGTCTGTCATGAATTGCTTCCACAGACGGGCATTCAGAATAATGAACTGACGGAGAGATGTGAAAGCCTACAAATGTGTGAAATAAACGGAATTATACAATTACAGTAGAACCTGCATCCCAATGAGCGTCGGACTATCCATTAGAAACTGCATAATCCGACAATTTGGCAATCCGACATTTTCCCCTATCCCAACGGGTGTAGGATTAGACAGGTTCTGTTTTGACGGATTTGGACCCCCCTACAGATTTGGACCGGGGGGTCCAAATCCGTCAAATATGTAAAATATTGATAGTGTTTGACGGATTTGGACCCCCCTTTACAGATTTGGACCCCCCTTTTAACTTGATAATCAAGTCATCATTATTGAACCTTTACTTCCTGTTTGTCATCACAAGTGCTTACTTTCCAACTATCTTTGATTACGATTACCTATTAGTGTAGTCCTAGAAGTAGATATTGTTATTATGCCGATTGGGTTAGATTTTGAGATGATATATAGATTGTCTACAAATCTCTATCTAAGTTCCTTCACGATACGGATTTATTTTGTTTAGCTAAGTCTCTCGCATAGACGGTATATGGACCCTCAGGAATATGAACTTTTGTTCAATTATTTGAAAACATTTACTTACCCACATGGAATGACTAAAGACCAAAAGAGAAATTTTCGGAAGAAAGCTTCTAAATATTCGCTTGCAAACGACAAACTTGTAAGAACCTCGGAAGGCAAGCAGCTTATTGTAATTATCACCAATGAAATTCCAGCCATACTAGAAGAAATCCACGACAATCTAGGCCATCAATGCTCCCGCTACTCATATAGCATTGGGAAAGACAGATTCTTTTGGCCTGGGATGTTGAAGCATATTGAGTCATACGTTGATAATTGTGTCCGTTGCTTAAAGAACCAACCCAGTATCAAGGCTCCTGCTACACCTCTTCAACCACTCCCAGTAATTGCCAAAGTGTGGTTTCGCGTTGGAATGGATCTTACTGGCCCACTTGTCGAATCGGAGGGGTATAAATACATTTTGACATTCATTGACCATTTTACCAAATGGATTGAGACTCGTCTTCTCCGGTCAAAAAGTGCAGACGAAGTCGCCAAAGCAATCTTCTCTATTTATTGTCGACAGGGGGCACCAGTACAAATTATCACTGATAATGGTACAGAATTCAAAAATCAGATCTCAAAGGCACTGCAAGATGCACATAACTGTAAGCTTATTTTCTCGACACCCTACCATCCTCAAACCAATGGCTTAGTAGAGTCTACCCACAAAGCTCTCAAGAGATCTATGGTAAAGTCGTTGGGTGAAAAGAAGGAAAATTGGTCTCACTACCTAGAAGAAATAACATTTTCCTTGAATATCAGACCTAGAGACACTACACAATTTTCCGCATTTGAGCTAATGCATGGCTCAAGGAAACCTCGCCTCCCAACGGAGGCAGAGAACCAGGCCTTTCTCTACCCAGATATTGCATCTGTATCAAGTGATCAAGATCAAAAGGAATTGTTGGAGTACATGCGAACTGCACAGGATGTCGATTTTCAAATAGCTAAAGACTCTCTAACGCACTCAAAAGAAGTAATGAAGAAACGACACGACAGAAAACTTAACCCGATCACTTTTTGCAAGCTAGAAGAAACTGACGAGGTTTTGATAGAAAATGTCTACCAAAAAAAGAAAGGGGGGAAACTACAGGATAAATGGCTTGGTCCCTATCCCGTCGTTAAGGCTAATCAGTCTAATGTTCATATCGTTCGCAACAAGGCAACTCTCCGTGTGAAGAGATCAAAGGTAAAGCTTTACAAAAGATCGTTTACTGATACAGCAACAGAGGTACCACCAAGCAAATACCAGCGTTTGGAAAGTGACAGTATTGATATCCAGCACACTTTATCTGACTCCCCATCAACCCCTTTTACAGGAGTTGAGGAAACAGTTTTTGAAACAAATATCATACAGAAAACACGGGCAGAGGTATTGGAGTTGCTTGACTCGTTTAAGGATAAAATTATTTCCTCTCTTAAGTCTACAATTCCAGTTTCCGATCTCCATCGAGAACTCAATAAAAGACAACACCTTCCATTTCGCCAACTATTTGACTGGAGATACGAAAATTTTCCTCCAACCAAATATCCCGAAAAGAGACTGATGGACCATGAAACAAGTCAAGAAATGGCTGATATACTAATTCAATGGTATCTAGAGAGTTGTAAAATCAAGATTCCTATGTACCAATATACCGATGACGACTTCAAGTTTGCCACTTATTGGCAAGAAAAAGGCATGAACTATGTAACAAAAGTGCTCCATCCAGTTGTAACTGAATTAATAATAAATGCTCCTCAGGCTGCAAATGATATTTCCAATATCAATACACCTTTACCACTTTCATTCCCTCTGGAAGACCGGTGTGTTAGTTGGGGTGGATATTGTCATGGAATCGAACTAGTCAATACCTGCGCTGTTGACAACTTTATAACTTTGCTCAGTTTGCATAGAAATTCACTTTTTACAGCCTTTGAGCTTATCCGTTTCTCTCCCAACTTACTCCTCGAAAACATACTATCGTTGATACATACGTTACAATTTAATGAAGTGAGGACAACTATTTGTCAATTGATAGGAATACCACTCGAAAACTCACAATATAATATGTTGGGTTATGAAGGAAGGTTTGTTCAACTCTTATGTAAGGATCTATCTCTGAATTCGGATGGGTACAAAATCAACTTTCAGTGTTGGGGCTGCTGTTTCCAGTCTGAAAAGATACTTAACCTCTCTTGTCTAACAAAATTCGATTCCAGCTGCCAAACGTCCATCAATAATCAAATTAATTCCAGGTTTGCTTGCTTAAAGTGCAGAGATCAAGCAGCTAATATTGAACCGATATCTAAGGAATTCAGCGAAATACCACCAATCTTCATTCTGGAAGTAGGTCATCTTACTCATAGTGTCCAAATATGTGAAATCGATGACACTATTACGATATCACAAGCAGATCGACTACTATACTATACGCTTCTCGGCTTTACTATACATCATGCAATACAATTCACGATGAGAGTCAGACATGATACCGTTTGGTACTCTTACGACGGAATGGAAAGCCCAAAATTAACTCAAATCAGGAACAAGGAAAAAGACTTACCTGGTCGGGTAAATTGCATCATATATGTCCTTAATAATATAGTAAATAACCTATGAATTTACTAACAATTAAGTTACTTATTGTAATCTTCATTAATTTCTCTAATTTTGGAATTGCCTGTATAGTAATCAACTTTAAATCCAGGGGCCTGAGTTTCACAGGTTTTCATAATTATTAACTTGAGTGCTCAGTATATCTTTATTGTTAGTGTATTATCAAATGACAGACAAATTTACACTAATAGGTAATCGTAATCAAAGATAGTTGGAAAGTAAGCACTTGTGATGACAAACAGGAAGTAAAGGTTCAATAATGATGACTTGATTATCAAGTTAAAAGGGGGGTCCAAATCTGTAAAGGGGGGTCCAAATCCGTCAAACACTATCAATATTTTACATATTTGACGGATTTGGACCCCCCGGTCCAAATCTGTAGGGGGGTCCAAATCCGTCAAAACAGTTCTACTATAGTATAATATGCAGCATTACCTGTGGGAGCTGGTTTTCCAGAGCCTCGCACTGCTTCCATATGTCCGCGGTGATCTCGGGGAAGCCGAGGGGCAGAGACACGACGCTGGCGCTATGCGCGGGCTCGCTGGGAACAGCTGGCATCATCAGGTGACTTATGTTGCTGGAAGTCTGGTGAGAATCCTTAATGATAACTCCGCTCTTGTCGCCGAAGAGAAACAGATTCCACTCCTCGCAGGAGAGAGAGCTCTCCTCTCTCTGCGGTGACGTCATCAGCAGCTTCGAGCAGAGCGTCAGAGAGAAGGGCAGCAGGTGCTTGGAGAATATAGCCCTCCCGATCTGGAGGCAAGTTTATATAAACTAAATTATAGATTCTCCACGGAATGAATTTGTAAATTGTTTCTAAATCATATACGTATAAGATATTTAGTATAATTTAATCGCTCTTAAATATAAAAGTGTAACTCTGGTTAGTATGGACACAGTTAGTGTGTATTTTCCCAGGCTCGTACAAAGAACTGTAATCCACTGGAGTTAATGCAACTCGTTATATTCTCTATATTTTAGTGCAGCAATTTGCAACCATTTTCATCCATCTATTGCAAATAATAAACATTCTGTGGACCCTCTCCTATTGCCGTAATACAAATTATGTGGACCCCAGGTTGGGACCACTGTACTAGGACCATCAATATTAGTAACAGCTACATCCCTATTGACTGAGAAAGGCGCTTACCTGAATATAGAAGGTGTGAGTCAGTTTGCTGAGAATATTAGCAATCTTTTCGTTGCCCAGCTTTCCAATGACATTAGGCTTCTTAGTAAGCTTAAGCAGCGTCTTACCGGTCCCTTTGAAGCAGGAGTTATAGAACTGTAGGAACCAGTAGATAGAGAAGTGGTACATGTGGTTAAGCTGAGACAGATCGCAAGCTATCGAGTACAACAGGGAACCACGCTTGGCGATAACACCGTATGAATACTTTATTTTATTTATATCTTCCTGAGCACTCTTCGCCTCTGCTATTAGCCTTCTGATCTCAATACGCTTTGTAAGGTTCACGGCTAGCTTGTCAGTGTACGCGGGATTTTCCAGTATATCGAACACCTGCTTCTGTAGAATGCTATCTATGCTGTCGTGTATTCCCCACAGCTCCGTATAGCAGTTGGGGAGCTTGGAGAGAAGGTCGGTTCGCTGCTGATTCAGCTCTGGCTCTTCGGTAGCCACCGCCTCACTAAGCAGCATGTCTTCCATGCTCTCTTCGGAGATGGAGAAGTTAATAACGTTAGTGCGGATGTACACGTACGGCTTGAAGCGGGGGAAGGGGAGATTGCAGGTCATGTAGAGACGGAAGTTGGAAGACCCGGGGGTCTCGAACAGACTGATGGAATCTGTCCCGTCTGTCATCTGTAGGGACTCCTCTCTTAAAAGGAGGGTGTCCAGGGAAAGGGGGAGGGTCTCGGGGATATTCTGTATCAGGAGAGGGCTCCGATTCTCAATCGCCATCGCAATACAGCCGGACAGGTTCACATTTGAATAGTCAGAAATGACAAGATTATTCTGTCGCTCTCTCTGCTCTATCCACTTATTCGCCAGCTGTTGGGGATCTATAATCAACGGCCATCTCACGCCCTTCTCGATCAGCACTGCGTTCTCAATGGAGCCCCTATCCTTTGGCAGTCCCTGTGTGTACCATATGTCGTAGTACTCCTCAGTGATCAGGTGCTTAGAGAACGAGTACTTGGAAGAGACAGGTATCTTCCCGACCCAGCAGAGGTCTAACCACTGAGACAACATGTTCTGTCTGTAGCGGACAGGGAAGGGACCCAGGTATGAGACGCCGGCAGAAGATATAAGACAGTCCCCGAGGACAGTTTTTATCTTTTCAGCCTCTTCTTCTCGCTGTTCTTTGCAGCGGACCTGTTCCTCCTCTAGGGTTCTACAAAGTAGATTATGTAGAATGCAATTGGAATTATACTACAGTGTTCTCGTTAATACAAACATCAGAGGACCGTAGAAATTTGTTCATATTTGTTCATACATATTATCCGGAAATTCGAATTTACCGGAGTCAATTAAACCTTATGCTACTTAACTGATAATTCGAAGTATCCGTGTTCGTATTAACGAGAGTCTACTAATTATATACGTCAAACTACTCACTCTCTCAAGAAGTTAGCTCGCTTCAGTTTGTCTTTTAACTTGGAGAGTCTAACACCGAGTCCGTATTTATCTTTGCGCGTTTTCTCGCGAGCTGCCTCGTTGCGGCGAATATTCTGTTCCATCAATAACAGGTTTTCATGCGCTCTCTTCAGTTCCGATCGTATCTCCTTTTCCAAGTTCTTTGATCTCAGATAATCTTTCTGTATCGGTTCATACAACCGATAGACCTATAACCGAATGTAACATAAACTAATCTATTTTAATAGGACAAGTAAACTCACTTTACAATACTTTTCTATTGCAAACATCCATTTGCAGATCGATTTACAAGCACCTGATACCTTGTCAACATTATCGGGATGGAAACGCGGGTCGTTAGTATAAACCAGCAGCTTTTCTAGAATCTCATCCGGCACGTGTTCCTTGTCAAAGCTGATAATCATCTGAATGAATCCCCTGTCTGCTAGCAAGTGTTTAATGCTAGTCCAGTCAGTGGGCTGCTGCAGGAGTATGCACATAGCAGTCATTACTTGCTGTACTATTTCAGGAGGGTGTGTGTACCTTCTGATCTCAACAATGTCACTCTTCTTCAACAGCTGGATTTCTCTCATCGCCTCCTCGAAATCTGGACGCACTTTCTCAAAGCTCTCTGCAACATCTTTAGTTATTTCCTTCGTAGCAATTGCACGGTCTGAATTTTCAATCTAAAATGTAATAAATACGCATGTTAATGGGGTTACTTATATGTATCATTTTCTAATGTAATTTTCAGACATATGCAAGGTTATTTTTTGACATAAAAAAATTCCTAGCGAAGCTTATTATATTGAGGTATATCTAAGTAAGTCCAATTTTAAAAGTCTCGATAATGAAGAAATAGATAGTTACCTCACTCTGTGTGTACATTTCCCTATGGTACAGGAAGTCTTCTGTATCCAGCTCAATACTCCTCAACAGCTTTTCCAGGTCCAGCTCCTTGAGCTTTAGCATCTTCTCAGCTCGCTTCAGACGATGGCTAATGTCATTAACGCCTTGGTCCGCCTCTGAGAATCTGCTGACAGTCGTGTCCAGCTGATTCAGTCTGCTAGTCAGCTGGTTGAACTGGTGCCGAGCTGACGAAGTGAAGAGACGCACCATCTCTATAAACGAGGCCGTGGTAGCGTATGTCTGCCAGCATTGCTCCGCTTCCAAGTCATTAATGCGACTCAGAACACCGTCGTAGATCTCAGAGCAAGTCTCTGCTATCCTCTACACATTGAAATATATAAGTTAACAAAGCACTAATTAGTATAATATATACCGTATTTCCCCGAATAAGCGCCGAATCAATAAGATGGCATTTGTATGTTAAAAATATATACCGATACCCATTAGTTGATAACTGAAGATAATTAAATGAATTTATGCAATATCGATGTGAACTGTCGCTGAAAAACCATTAGTATCCACCTTAATATTATTTCTGCAGTTAAAAATTTTTTGAGAGTAAATTTGGTCAATGAAAACAATAACGGCGAGGGCGCTTATTCGGGGTAATGCGGTATAAGATGTATACGTACCTTGAGCATGCTAGGATGAACCATCTTATCGGTTTCCAGATTTTTGAGGAATTTCATTGCAATACTGGTTCTAGCCTGCGCCGGCCATTCAGAGAAATAGTTTGTGGTACAGTGGCCCATGACGTCAGGATACTCCCTGCAGAGCAGTGACAGGATTCTGTCGGATAAACTGACGGATATAAACACGTGGAAATTAGCGTTGACAGCGCTGACGAATTTCTGCCATGGTGTATCGAGCTTCCTCACAGAATCTATAGTGGGACAATCCATGGCCTGCTTGATCTCCTGTACCTCTGCGATAGAGAAGAACTGAGTTGTACAGCCCTGGGTTATAATGTAGGATACGTAGGAGAGGATGTGAAGGTTCTGTTCTAGGAACCGGCTGGGCAGGTAGAGAGCGGACTTAACTCCTTTCTCTCCCGCGTCTCGGAACAGCTGTTTGACCAGGGAATCGAACTCACACATACTCCTACAAATATACATTATCACATGTTACAATAAAACCCTCTCTGGCTGTCCTTCGGTGATAAAAAAATTGAGTGTTTTCTAATAATAATACACCAGATGCATTTCCCTGAAATTTTGAGTCGCTAACACTTTTAGTATAAAATTAAACGGATTCGTATACAGACATAAAATCCTATATTGTAAGAAGCCTGCAGAACAACTATAAATGCTTACTTGTGTTCCCCATCCTTGTGCGGCATTACGATACTGTACCCCATCAGATGAGCTGCGAGAGCGAGCCCAGTCCGCTTGCCTGAGGCCGGGAGTCCCAGCATAACCATGTTAGCGCAGGGAATAGTGAGCACTCTACAGATGCGCATTATGTTGTGGACAGCCACGTCGAAGAATATAGGCAGCTGGTAGCGAGAGGGAACTGAGGATTTAAAGAAGTGTTCGTCAAGGATAGCGACTACAGTGTTAGTGGGCGGGAGAGGCCGATAGGAGGCATGCAGGTTGGAATGAATCTGACTTATATTTCCAAAGAGCACTTGCTCCTCTTGAAGTATTGAGGGAGACCGTACTATCTAAATACAACACAATAACATACGTAACAGATAGCTACAATACTGACAACTAACTCTGCAATATATGCGAAGAGCGTTGTGTAGAATGTCAAAGTACTCTCTCCTCTCCTCCTCACTCGTGAGCCTGTCGTGAATAACCCGATTGCACTCGTGTGTGAACAGGTCTATGATGTCATCAGTGCTCTTTATAAACTCGGGAGTGCACTGCTGCATGCCCAGGAATATCCGAGAGAGATCTCGGATCTTGAAAATGTAATGGGGACTCCGTGAGGTCGGCTTGAACTTGTCACAGGCCGATTTGAATAGAAAAGTTAGTGCAAACACGATCTACACAAATGAAATATAACAAATTGGCTCTGGTATATAAATAAATAAAGTCTTGATTGGGTATTGAAGGCAATAGTATTATACTCAATTAGCACAATATATGGGAAATAATTAGGGCTGAAACGAATATTCGAAATGTAACGAACGAACCTTTTTCTAAACGAACGAATATTCGAATATTCGTTCGTTTGGATGACTAAGCATTAAATCAATTTCTCGAGACAAAATACATTGGAAAATAGGTTTTTGATCATGTTACAATGGTATAATAATAGTTACGAAGTGTATTATACACAAGTTAACTAATAATCAGCTAGTTTAAGTGGGAATTTATAATTACGATATCTCTAAGCTATACAAAAGTCTTGTTGTTGTCCAAAATTAGTCAACGAATATCCGTTTCATTCTAATATTCGTTTCGTAACGAATATTCGTTTGCAAACGAACGAATATTCGTTCAATCATTTCGAACGAATATTCGAATATTCGGTATATTCGTTTCAGCCCTAGAAATAATACCTTGTCAGCCATTAGAATAATCTCTCGATGGAACTGCTTTCTAATCAGGAATAGACTGACGGCAACACCAAATATGTGCTTTATAGTTGCCTCTGAGGGGGTGGGGATGAGGAAAGGACAGAAGCGTCGGAGAAACTTCCCAGTCAAATGCTGCGAGGAGTTAGAAGTGATGCGATAGGTTCCCATCGTGATGACGTCATACACCCACCTCCACTGGCCGGACTGCCGCTCGTAGAGTCCGCCGGTGTCGATAAGAGAGGAGACCAGCTCCTTGCAGGGAGACACGTTGTACTGGTCAGACTTAGGCGCGTTTAGGTCATCAAGGAACAGCAGCAGCTAGAGAAGTATAAATACAGTGAAACTCGGTTATAACGTACCTGGGTTAGTACGTACAACTATTTTTTATCTAAGTTTATAAAGCAGTATATATTTCTATGAGGGTAAATTCGGGTAGTACGTACACTCGGATAATACGTACTTATTTTCATTTCCGAGAGTGTAAGTTACGGAGTTCTACTGTAGGAGGATAAATATAATAAATCAAGAACTCAGAAACAGCTTACTTTCTTTCCATTACGGCCAATTAGCCTGTTCCTCCGTTTAAGAAGCTGTGACTCGATCAAGTGTTGCATTGTGTTGGCTGACATGCCATAGAATAATTTTATTTCAGATTTATAGAAGCTAGATTCTATTTCCTTCCTCTTGTAAGTGAACACGTTATCAAACTCATTCGTTCCCAGTTTCCCCCCCAGTATAGTAGACACGTAGTTGTCTCTCTCTTCGCTCTTAATGAGCAGGTCTAGTCCTGAGCGCATGAACATGGACACCCCCGAGGCATGCTGCCCAGCCAGCAGAACGGAGTAGCCCCTAGACGCGAGGAGGGATATGAAGAATGTGGTGCGCACAGCGTCGAGAGTGGGCACGATATTAAAGTCCTGGCGTGCCGCCTCCGTGAGAGCTGGCTCTCCCGACAGGTGGTGGAACACGGCGTCCATCTTCTTTGTGGAGATGTTATAGGAAGTGTGGGGTATCCCGGTGACTATCTTCTTGCCCTCCATAACCAGAGATTCCCAGAGAGCGAACTTACCAGAGTCAAGATCGACGTAGTAGGAGAATATTGGCCTAAGAAATGTGTTTATTAAATTGTATTAAGGACAGATTACAGTAGAACCTCGTTAGTGGGAACATCAGGGGACTGTCAAAATGTGTTCGACTTATCCGGAATTCGTATTAACCAATAACATTTGTTTTTAAAAGGTTTTGAAGGGGACTGAAATAGTGTTCGTATTAACCTGAATTTCGCATTAATTCTACCAACCTTGTAGAGTTTGGTAAGTCAATGGTATGCGGACTCTGTTTAGAAAACAGCTGATAAACGAACTGATCGAACTTAGCTCTCCCAGAGGCTCCCCCTCTCAGCACCAACTCATCAGAGGCGTTGTAGAAGGTGTCTGGAGATTGGAACTCGTCCAAGTCAAAGCAGTCCAAGGGACCCCCGAATGACCAAACGAATGCAAACAGAAAGAGACGGGCAATAACGTTCATAATCTGATCCGGGTTCTTCTGCAGGTACGTGAGAGAGGAGCTGGAGGGAGTCTCCGGGTTACTGAGTGACGACACGAGTGTGTCGGGCAGATACTTCATAGCCGCGACAAGCTCTGGGTCCAGATGGGATAGGAGCTCGTTAGGAGCGTCTTCTTCCTAAACAGACATGTCAATAACAACAACAACAACACCAACAACATACAATATACTCTTGTTAGTAAGCACACGGGTAAACGAATAATCGGTTAAAGAATACAAGGTTAATTTCCCTATCCCATACAAATGCAGGTAACTTTTGAGGTAAGTGACTCCAGTTAATACGAACAGATTTTGATGGTCGATGTGCAAATTAACGAGAGTCTACTGTTCTAATTATCATCATAAGATAAACACCTGTTCAAAGACAAGAGGCAGGGTTGCCTTGTCTGCTATCCCTGTGGAGTAGTGGGTGTCCCCTCCACTCATGCTGGACACGATAGAGGAGCTCTTCACGTGGTGTCCCCACTGTCGGCCTACAGTAACTTGTGTGACGTCACCAAACGTCTTATTCTCCACCAGATAGTATATAAGGCTAGTCATTATGTTGCACAGTGTGTTCACGTATGATATTTCCGGAAGCTGCGCGAGTGGCTGGTTGTGCAGAGTTGAAATGAACTCGAGAGCTTGAGGGATGGAATAGAAAGCAATGGTCCTTAGGTAAGTGCGAACTTTCTCAGGGACGGAAGGGGGCAGTGAGTTGAGCCAGGAATTCAATATTGGTTTCCAACCCAAGTCTTTTTCAGATAGAAATACTATACTACAGCGACTGATGATAGAAGGGTTCGCAAATTGGAGAGATTCCGTTTCAAATATGAACCTAATTCCTTCTGATATTCTCAGTCGCTCTCCGTTGTTGAGACAGATCGCTTTGGTGTTGTCAAGCGCAGGATTCAGATGTTCAACCCATTCCTATAAATAATATCCACATAATAGCAGCCATACAATCTATACAGTAGATACTCACTGGATCGATAGGGCCATCAAACACGATCCACCTCCACTCACAGGGCAGCTGTTTCTCCTCAGCAGCTGTTCCTGTCATGTATTTAGAATAAGAAGAGAGTTTTCCAGCGGGGTGAGAGGAGCTGGGAATCCCAGTCAACTCGACTTCAAAGCTCTCGCTCTTCCGAGTCTTGGGTTTCTTTCTCAAACCGTCTTCTATCAGAGTTTGGGAAGACATTGCTTTTACCGATAACTTTTTGTGCATTGACGGGGTCGGCTAAATAACGGAAACAAAGTGACATAAAGAAAGTTAGTTGTCTAACAAGTATCCTGTGAATATGTGTATTTGGTTTAATCAGTTGGCATATAATTATAATACCTCTTTATTCAGTAGGATTTCCGAGTGTTTTTTAACTTTGAAGCTAGTACTCCTCAGCAAGGGAATGCCTGAATTGTCCAAATCCTTCTCATCTCTGGGTTGATACACAACTCTCCCGTCCTCAAACACCATCTCTCTCGGCTCAATTTTGCTAATTAGGTTACTTCTGCGCCGAGAAACCGTCTCCTCCCGAGGACTGATGTCACTCAAAAATGTCTTTAGAATCTTGGGAAATATTCCTAAACACTCATCAGGATCGTTTGTATCTGGTTTGCCATAAAACTCGTCTAAGCTGAATGCTTTCGCGTTTATCTGAGCAGAGAAAACCTGTGTTGAGGAAGGTATGTAAATAGTGCAGTAGACTCTCATTAATAATAATATTCCCTAGCTTATATAAATGCATCCAAGTGACTCCGGTTAATACGAATTCCAGATAATACGAACAAATTTCGAAGGCCCCTATTGTTAATATTTAACGAGTCTACTGTATTTGGAATCCAATACAGCGAACTCCCGTTATAACGAAGTCGGAAATAACGAAATGGAGATCTTCCCCTAGAGCACTAAATGCATTAATTATTATCCGCTTTTAACGAATATCCGGATATAACGAAGGATTTACACTTATAACGAGAGTTCACTGTATATTCAGTTGGGTCAGATTAACCGAATTGGAATCTCACTTTTGACTTGACCATGTTAGCAAACAGATTGTTGTTGGACATGTTCTGTGAGGAGGAGGAGGCAGAGCTGGTGGAGGTTTGGAACCTGTGTCCGGACTCAGAGGCGTGACCGCTCACGGGCAGGTGCTTCTCGCCCTGCAGAGAGAGCATGTCCAGGAGTCTAGAGAGGATCTGCAGACACGCTGTCTTGCCAGTGCCGGACTGTCCCACCAGCATAACTCCTGTGCTCTGCTTGATGAACTGGAACAGTTCCACAACCTTGTTTATCTATAGTACACGTCATCATAGGCATGATATTATTTAAACATTACCAACATTGGTATGATTAGTACTGTGGTATAACCTTACCAACATTGGTATGATTAGTACTGTGGTACAACCTGACGAACTACGGTTAATACAGTTAGTAAGGTTTCAATCTGACTACTAACGCCCTGATTGTATTGTGTTAGTTCAGTGGTCGCGATTTAGCTCAGCTCCATAAATTATAGAAATTGGGGTCGCGACATAAAAAGTTTGAGAACCCCTGTGTTAGTGTATATGAAATTCAAACTAACTTGAGGCGGCCACTTTTCAAGCTTCTGTTCTTGTGTTATTTCGTCAATCAACTTCTCCACAGCTTGCAGATCAGTGAATATGTGAGGAACATTCGGGAAGTGGTCCGAGAGGAGAGATTGGAACAGCTGTTGATCTCCAGGCAGCAGTCGGGGCACAATGCTGTCCTGAATGCATCGTATCATCAGTAGACTCTCCACTGTCTCCAACGGGAAACACACATTCCCCCAGTTTATGTAGAACACTTTCTTGCGCTCGGATGCTAGCTCGATTATCTTTATACAGGAAATACAAAAACAATGTTAATTCATGGAGTCAGTACGTATACGATGGACTTTGAAATGCAATAGTCATGATTTGCATGATTGTAATTTGTATATTGGTACCTGGTTGATGCTCCTCAATCCGAAGTTGTAGTGGCTCTCCTTGGAGAGATTCCGCTCGGCCAGCTGACAGAGGCTGCACAGCTTTCTCGCCAGGGCGGCGGCGGCTGAGAACCCAGAGGAGTACAGCAGCACCTCTGCTATGACCCTATCGTCTGCTTGGAACATAGCGCAAGGCCGCAGACTGCTTAACACTGTGCTAAGCGACTCAGTGCTGTCGCTAAATCCGTGGTTCATTGTAACAAAGTAGGCAGAAGTGGTCAGCAGCAGCACCTCGCGTGCATTTATCAATACGGACTCCTTTTTGGCATCCTTGCACATCTTAACAGCCTGCATGTAGTGGATAACCACGTGCAGAACTGAGCTGGACAGCTTGTGAAAGTCGTCGAAGCAACAGAGGGTCCCGGACGAACACATCCCGGAGAGATACTGAGAGAGCATTCTACAGCTGATCTCGGGCGTGCAGCTGTAGCTGAAACACATGTTGCCGATTGCTTTCGCGAAATCTTTCACCGTCTCTGTCTTACCGGTGCCGGCACTACCGAAGAACGCAGTGCCCATATTAAAGTGCATTGCAGTGCCCATGTGCCGAAATGCCCGCTCCGTGAGTGGGGTTATGACGAGACGCGAGGAGCAGCCGAGATACTCGTTGCAGTAGCGGAACCTGCCAAGGAACTGCTCCACCCATACACAGCAGGGGTCCTCCAGGTAGTAACGGAGGACCTGAATACATGTAATAATTAAAACTCGATTGTTGTGTGCTTGTTTGTTTGTCCGCATTGTATTAAGTTGCGAACCCCTGATTCACGTGAAATTCATTTAGATGAAGTAATTTACGTGAAGTGCAATTACTTGAAATTCAGTTAGATGAAATTCTATGCATGAAATCCAATTTCATGAAATTTATTTAGGAGATATTCAACTTTTCCATCCTGACCCTCTATACATATAAAGTCCATTAGTTATAGTATAATGTACTATCTAGACCATTAGTTATAAACAGTACTGTGGTGTTACCTTGCACCAGTTGTAGTCAGCTGGTCCCTGGAACATCGGCAGCTCCAGGAGAGAGCTGAGCACATCTCTGAAGTAGGTCAGAACAATAATCATACAGGTGGTCAGCATTCTGTTGCTGGATCTCCTGTTGGACCCGAGTGTGTTTGCTATCCTATCTATCTGCTGCTGCCATCTGAGTCTCAGCGCGAGCAGGGACTTGAGTTGGTAGGACCAGTCTTCCGAGTACTGCGCGATCACCATCTCCACCTCCAGGGTCCAGGTCACGAACAGAGACACCAGGATGGCCTGTCCTGAAAACGCCCCGTATATCCAGTCTTCTAGGATGGCCACGGAGAACTTGGCGTGGGCCTCTGCTATGGAGGTGCTCACGCGCTCTTGCAGACTGCTCTGTAATAATAATAATAACTTGTGTAGTAAATACAGTAGAACTTCGTTAATACGAACACGGTTAATACCAAATTCCGGTTAATACCAAATTCCGGTTAATACGTACATTATTTCAGTCCACTTCAAAGCCTTTTCAATACAAATGGCACCGGTTTATACAAATTTCGGATAAGGAGTACACATTTTGAGGGTCCCTTGGTACGTATTAACGAGGTTCTACTGCACGGGTTAATTAACTCACCAGTAAATTAGCTATCCAAAATGTAGACGCGGTATTCTTAACCGGGATGTACCGGTCCAGTTTCAACACCTCGCCTTCAAGAGATATCACACCATGGATGTTGGATATGTCCGGGAGGTACCCGCTCACGAGCTGCAGCTGCTGGACGCTCCCAAACAGCTTTGAGAGGAACGGCTGTAAAACCGAGGTGTCAGTCGGGTTACAGATCAGCTCGAGGAGCTCTTCGCGCGACAAGAAGTATAATCGACCGAAACTACTCCTCTTATTCTCGAGGTAGTCGTCTAGCAGGCGTGATACCCGTTCTAGCTGCGCTATGTGCGATTGGAATGCCTCCAGAATTCCAGGGCTGGTGGTGACTTCTTTAACATTAACAGTTCTGAGTGAGAGATACTTTGTGCTGAAATCTTGAAAACTCTTGTCAACAAGTTTGAAATCGCGAAATATCGCAGACAATTCGTGTCGCATTTCTAGAGTAGAGAAAATGCTCTCTAACTCACTCCATCTCTGCTGGAACAGAAACCAGGTTTTCACGGTAGCTAACATTTGAGAAAGAATCGCATCCCAAACTTCAACTTCTTTCTTAATGGGACCGATAAACCTTGAAGATTTTATAAAATTCAGATTCATGATGCTATCCTCCAGAAGCGACAATATATTATCAACGTCCACCAATAGCCATATGTCGTTCTTCTTTGTGAGAGAGAAGGAGTGAGTCGACCAAGTTTCTACCACCCTGTCGAATAGCTCTTTAGAGTGTCTCTCTTGCACTGCAATAAGATTCTCCTATATACAAAGTTATATTAATAAAAGCCGGGAAAACTGAAATAATTAACTTATCTAGGTCAACACCATTTCTATTAAAATTGAAGGTACCAGCAAGGTCATTAAAAAAAATACAATTCATATTTCCGATGCAGGGTTTTTATATTGAAGTTGTGGCCGATATATACGTAAGTAAGTCATTAAATAAATGCTTGCTTTACCATATTTACTGTGAAAGGGTATTCTAGTCACTCCTAACGGACCTGCAGTATTCTCTCTTTCTTAGAGCGGATATCTAGCTGCAGGAATTCCTCTAGAGTCATGTGGTGTGTGTCTATCTCTTCCTTCAACAGCTTGAGCAGTCTCTTCTGCAAACTGGGATCCAGCACACACACCAGTATTGGCAGGATCTCATCAAAGTGACACACCTCCTCATACACATTAATCCATAGAGAGTTGTTTGGCAGAGCGGAACCAAACAGAGACTTTAAATGCAGGAAATAATCCACTTGCTTCTCAATTTCAGGAATGTCGAGTTTTGACAGTTCCATCCGACACCAGCAGCAACTGAGGTCTCTCCATTTCTTCCAAGTGGACCACAACAGCTGTTTAAAGCTAATTTCCTTCTGAATGTCTCTCAGCTCGCTGTCCTGGAAACTCAAGTTCTCATCTGTAACGTACAGAGAGGCCTCCTCTAGTGCACCTAGTAGAGATTATATAAATTGACAAACAAACACAGCAAACAACAAATCAAACAAACAACAAACAAACAACAAACACAGAAACAATCAAACAAACAACAAACAAACAGACAAACAAGCAAACAAACAAACAAACAAACAACCAAACAAACAAAGAAATAGACAAACAAACAAACAAACAAACTTTGGATCTTGTTTTTCTTCTGCACTGTGTTCTTATGTCGAAACAGCTGTTGCACATATCTCTGCATCTCTCCTGTCTGTGTGAGCAGCTGTTCCACTTCCCGCATGTGTCTCGATAGGTCCAGATATACAGACTCGTAGCCCGAGGTCTCCTCCAGGAAATGCTGAGAAGACACGGACAGTTTGATGTGTTCAGTCCCCCTGCTAATCTCCGTCAGACATTTGTTAATCAGCACTGAGAACTCAGCGACCGTGGCCTCCTTTCTTAGGTCTGCTTTGCTGAACTGAGCTTGCATCATGGTGTACGCAGGCTCGATAGAAAGCCACTGTACCTTGTCGTCCACTGGGTAGGGCAGGTTGTAGTCCTCTATGATTGACATGTACCTGTTCAGCTTTAGGTACTCGTCCTCCACGCGGTTAATTTCGTGCTGCATGTGCTCCAGGAAGTAGAGATGGTTAGCGCAGCTGCTTACGTCATTTATCGTCAGCTACACACAAATAATATTTTATATCCCTATACGCCAAAATAGTGTAAAATAATGAAAATTCATGAGAATTATGAGAAGAAAAAAACAATCTAAACAAATTTGTTAAGAATCGAAAGAACATAGAAGCTAGCTTCAACGGACTTTTTGGGAAAAAAGATTTGCTTTACACGAATTTAGCATTTACAAAATTTTGATGTGAATATATATTGTTGTTGTCTACAATTCAACTCATAGTTGCATACCAATGGACCATACCTGTAGTTGGAAATTAGCATTCTTTATGGTCTCCATGAGCTTGGTAATACAGTCCAGCAGAATTATTGTTATCTGCTGCGTCATCTCCGCTATTATTCTCTGTGGATACGGTTTACAGGTCTTGTAGAACTCTACCGTTTCTACCGTGAAGGCACCAGATCGGAAGGCCCTCACCATCCTGTCGATACACTGCTCCTGCGACTGAGCAAACTTTATGTAGTGTCCGAACTTGTCAGGGCCCCAGGTCTCGGAGGGTTTGTAGGTATGGTACAACACCTGTTTGGAAAGTGAATACTAATACAAACTCATACTGTAGAACCTCGTTAATACGAACACCAGGGGACCGTCAAAGTGTTCGTCCTATCCGGAATTCGTATTAACCAATATAATTTGTATTGAAAAGGCTTTGAAGAGGACTGAAATACTGTTCATATTAACCGTGTTCGTATTAACGAGATTTCACTGTACGTAAATGGTTATCTTAATACCTTAACGCATTGGTTTAGTATCCCACAGTAGGGCTGATACGCGTCACAGTAAATATAGATGTCGTTGAGATTTCCCTCCAAATACAGACTGATGGCATCCCAATACTCAACCAAGGATTTCTCAAAGTTATCCAGCTTCTGATGGTCAGTATCAGAAAGCTGAGTCGTGTCTTCTTCAATACGAACGCGCTTGGAGGTCTTTCTAATAACCATACTGTAAATACTGGGTTTGAATCTGTATTTGTTTGGCGAGGCTATATCTTCTTCCGCGTGGGAGAGCGAGTGAGCTGACTCTACAAACTCGTCAACTCTATCCGGAGTTATCGTGTCGATGAGTGGCAAGATGAGGCTACTGGATTCCGTCTCTGTTGGGGAGTCAGCTGTTCGCGCACAGGGGAAAGGCGGGTTGTCGAACAAACTGGTGGTGTGGAACCAACACATGTACCTACACACATTATCGTGAGAATAGCCGCAAATGAGTGCGTATTCAGTAGAACTCGTTAGTGGGAATACCAATGCGTTGCTTTAATCAGAATTCGCATTAACCAAAATTATTTGTATTGAAAAGGTTTGAAGGAGACTGAAATAGCGTTCGTATTAACCGTGTTCCTACTAACGAGGTTATACATTTCTACATACTTTTCCAATTGAGGATACTCAATAATGGATTTGTACTCATTTGCTATTTTCCACAGCTCATGCTGTGTGTCGCTGAACAGCTCCCAGATCTCATCTCGGCTCGGGACCAGAATAAGCTCGCTGCTCTTACCAACTTCAATGCTGTCTCTCCTAACGAGCCCACTGGCAGGCGTGACGTCACTGACCAGCTGTAGAGACACGCGTAGCAGAGGGGGACTCGGGCCTCTCAGCTCGTCGACTATCTTGTTTATATTATCCGGCAACTGTCGATGTAATAAAAATAAATTCGTATAATTCGGCCAATGTTAAATACAATTCAATTGGCACATCCCTGTTGCTGGCATAATATTTACTCGCCTGATCAGTAACCTCGTGCACGCGTATGTCTGGCTTAGGAATCAGATTTGACAGCGTGACCCGTCTCTTGGTGAGCCCGCCCTCCTCCAGGCCCAGGTTCTGCGGCACCGGTATAATCCCGTGGGATATGTCCAGCAGCTGTCCGCTCATCTTCTGTCGGTTCAGCCGCAGCTCGAGCACCATCTGTCGGAACTGCTCCTCCTCGCGAAAGGTCCCCTCGTGCTCCGCGTCCGACATGGAGGTCTGCAGGAGAGCAAAGAGCGTCGCGGCGCCTATCAGACACAGCTCCCGGATGTACTGGTGCAGGAGCAAATCAATCAGTTTTATAAAGCAAGACGTGTCGCGTAGATGCTTGCGGTTATGAATAACATCAGAGAACCTGTATACAGTGGATGCCGGTTATAAGAACGTCGTCGGGAACTGCTTTTAATGTTCTTATACCGGCATAAATTAAACAGGGTATATGGTAACCGTTTTCCAATATAATGTTCTTATAACCGGTGTTCATATATCGGATATCTACTGTACCATACAAGTGAATACAAACAGAAAGGTATAAATATCGGTACTAACTTTGCATTCCTTTGCTCCTCGTCGGTAGAGAAGTACCCCTGTTCCTCTAGCCTCACTGCAAACTGCACTAACATGTCCACGACCCTCTGCTTAACCTGCTCTATGCGCTCCACGGATTCTGCGAAGTGCGCTGCTATGCCGGCCCTGAGCTCTCGCATTGTCTTAGTCCTGAGCAGGTCCATCCAGAAGACTCTGAGGTGTGTCTCCCTCAGCACACTGAGTGGCTCTGTGTAGAAGAGCGAACTGACGGGACAGACGGACTCGAGGTAGAGGAGCGTGTCTCGAAGCAGCCTCTGGTAGGCCGGCCGGAGCACGTACAGCTTCTCAGACAGAGACCTCTTAACTCGGAGCCTACATACAGTGAACCTCGTTAATAGAAACACTATTTGAGTCCCTTAAAAGCCTTTCTAATACTTATGATATTGGTTAATACGAATTGAGGGTAAGGCGAACGCATTTGGACGGTCCCCTTGTGTTCGTACTAACGAGGTTCTACAGTAGGACACATTCAGGTATGTAATAACTTGCATTTTAGTTTCAGAGTGGAACCTGGCCCACGCGTTGAATACCTTCCTCTGTCTGGCCTGTCTGAAGAAGGAGAGTTTCCTGAGAGCGTAGAACATGTCTCTCTCCCACACCCACCGACCCACTGACGTCACTCCGCTGAGGCCCTCTCCGTCGAACGCCAGGATGCTGAGCGGGCTGGCTGTGTAGTAGCAGGTGTTGCTAGTCGCGGTTAAGTGGTCGCAGAGGATCAGATCGTACGGGTCGAGCGGAGAGCTGGGGTTGGAGAGACAGTAACAGCTGATCTCTTCCTCGTCCGAGAGGGAGGCCAGGGCGCCCGAGGGGGGGCCGGGAGAGGGGTAGCGACAAGGACTCATGTCTAGACCCAGTCTGGAGCGGAATTCCGCTAGCCAGCTGACCAGCGTGTCCAGAGGGGGGGAGGGTGTGGGAACAGCTGTGATATTGTTGTTATACTTGGGTTTGTTAGTGCTCTGCTTTGTGATAGAGCTCTTATCAGATCTCGAGTTGATCTTTCTAGAGTTCGGTTTGTGACCATGCGATTGCTGACCCGTAACAAGGAATGGGGAAGTGTTTATCTTTGGTAGAAATACTAGCTTTGCATTATTATTTTGTGTCATTTGGGTCTCTACGTGAATAGAGTGGAGTAGGGACTTGGGGTCTATTTTGGCTTGCGGCACAATACCAGAGATGTTATGTGGCGGCAGGTGGAGCGGAGTGTCAGTGGGTTCTTCGGAAAGCGAAACGAGAGAGTTGACACCCGGGAGAGTCATGTCTGGTCAAAGGTTAGGTTTGCTAAAATAGTATCGGTTAGTTGTCACTATTTGAGAATTATCAATTCTAGTGTATTTAATAATCCAATGGAGTTAACCTATTAAGAGATACCCGCGCCCTTCTTAATCTTCTCAAATGTGTAAACAGCTGATTTCCATATACCAGCTGTTAATATTCCCTTCGCGCTCTGAGACACGCTCGTGCCCGCTATAATCTCCTCCAAGGTAAGAGCCACGTTAGAAGATAAATCTGCTAGCTTCTTATCTTCCAATTTAGACACGAATTTCTCGATGGATAGTGTCCGGTTATAATGCTCGTGCCAACCTATGTTAACAGCGAGGTTTATGAGGAGATTATATGGCAAGTTAGAAATGTGTTTTTTAGTAGAATTAATTGATTTATCTTGAGTAAGGCTGTCTCCGTTAATGTGTAAATAATCCTTAAAAACTCCATTCAAGTTTGAATAATATAACTTCTCAAATCCGTTGTAATTTGCGTTGACTATATTATTTATTTTATTCGCGTCTTCTGCAAACCCCATTCTAATATCGCCCGTATAAGAAATGCCGGCAATACGACAGAACAGCTCTCGCAGTGAGAATATCTCTGGCAGCAGCAAGAGAGCGGTCCTCACGGCGTGGGAGAGGTTCTCTCTCGAGGCGGCGTCCAGCTCTGGACAGGTCTCCAGCAGCAGAACGGGTTTATGCATACGCCCACTCACATAGAGAGTACTCCACTCCCTTAGGTCTCTCCTGAGATCGGCTGTCGATATAACGCCGTACTTAACCAGGCCATGCCAGCCCCGGAGCCGAACGAATGGGTTGTAGTAGAGGCCAGCTGCGCTGCTCTGTATTCGCAGGAGGAACGAAATGGGGAAGCGTCTGACAAATGAATAGTGGGTGGGATTGGAAATCATATTATGAGAGTGCCAATCTATAGGGTCATCTACAGCTAGTATGATGTCTAGCATTTTCCCCTTTGTTCTGCCTGACTGGGCGAAAGCAGCTGATCCGTAAACTAGCATTAATCGGGTCGGAGGGAAACACTCTTTCAAAAGAGCCTTCAAAGATTGAGAATTCAACACCAGCGACATAATATAGAACAGATTTACAAAGATAATCACAGCAAATAATAAAGCTAGAATTAGGAATAATATTTAATTTAATATTATAATAGTTTCCCTCACAAAAGGTGCTTGCATTTGAAAGTACAATAAATAGAACTGCTTATAAACACTCAAATTATTAACACCAATGTAACAAATAATATCCACAATTAAGTCAATCGTTTATCCGTCTTTCGTTCATAGATTGTAGAAGTTGCTGCATTTGCTGGGAACAGTTCGTTGTATAGCGCTTCGTACGAAACGCAGTGCTCGTCAGTCGGGAAGTGTGCGTTCTTCCGTAACCTTATATTACGCTCTTCAAAGAACTTGTACACTGTGTGGAATAGCATTTTATCCTTCGTCTTCTCTGCTGCGTCCAGGAAAAGCCGGGAAGAGACCACGTCCGTCTTGCCGATAGACCGTATGTATCGCAGGGCCGGGAGGATCTGTTTATGCGACAGCAACACCTCTATAATCTCCTCGTCAGCTGTTGAGAGGCGCTTAAACATGTCGAGTGCCAACTGCAGAGCGGGACGGTACTCCCGCTCGAAGGCGAGTAGCACGCAGGCGATGGGCTTGCTGTCGGCTATGACGTGGTACTGTAGCATTTGGTGCAGCTGTCCGTACGCGCCCTGGCGCACCAGGATGCTCAGCACCATCTCGAACAGGTAGTGCGCCACCTCCTGCTCGTGCAGGTGTAGAGACCGGATGTACTCCATCAGAACTGACACTATGAACTTGTGGTCCTTAGCCATAGACCCCTCCAGCGCCGAGAACACCTGTCTATACATCTCCTCCTGCGATACCACGCTCAGCACGCCGGGCGGCACCTCCGCGAAGGGACTCGAGAGCGAGACGCGCCCCTTGTGACGCGCAAACGCCTCGTTAATCCGGTCCAGCATGCGAGCAATGGTCACTATAGAAGACTGCCTGCCAGGGGTAAGTGACTGGCTAATCACAGATAGGATTATGGACTGACTCCTGTCGCGACGCAGGAGGAACTCAATCAGCTTAACCTTATCAAACATGACCTGACAAATGACGTCAAGCTTTAGCGACACCTCCATGTAGCGGCCCCACTTAACATCCAGCACTATGTTAGGCGGAAACGTTATCCAGTTCTGCGAATACATTTCCCTGGAGGATCCGTCGTGCGAGCCCTGCCTCACTGGGAACCGCTCTACGTCACAACCGCAGCTGGCGAGTCGCGGGGTGGCCATGGGGAGGGGCGGCACCACCGGCTCTATGACTTTGCTGCTGCTGGAAACACTGCCGTGCTGACATATGTCGAACAGCATGGATATCTTGGAGCCCTGGTGGTGTACGACCAGGAGATTGTCAATGCTGTTGAGTGCGAATATCCCACTCACGTCCATCCTGAGAATGTGGCTGAGAGAGGGAGACTGTCCCTGGTCCAGTTTGTACAGGAGCAGATAGGCACCCGAGTCAGGGCCCTCCGCGTGGTTCTTGATGATAACCAGGTAGAGCTGAGTGTACAGAGAGACCAGGGATATCTGCCCGGCCGAGACGCCGGCCAGCTTTTGCTGCGGATTCGTCGTGAGCAGATCCACGTCGAAGTCGGGGATGCGGGCGATCTGACCGCCCCGCTTGAAGAGGAAAGTGTGCAGCGTCAGACTGGAGGGGTTGGGGGACGGGAATATGAGGACTCTCTCGTGCGAGTTGTAGTAGAACCAGCGCATCACACGTATGTTATGAGACTTTAACAGCTTCAGTTTAAACTGCTCATTAAGCCACGCGTAGTACTCAAACCCAGAGTTAGTTATAATAACCAGCTCGTTAGTCTCCGTCCAGTAGAACTGCTCGATCTGCTGCTTCCCTTTAGCCACGTGACTGTACACTTTCGGGTGCTCCCCCGTCTTGAAAGATACGAAGTCTATGTTCTTGTTGTGTCTGAGGACCCCCAGCACGTCCTGGCTGGGAGAGAACTTTATAGACTGTATCACGCCTCCCACGTGCGGGACCGTAACCTTAACGTTAAGCTTGTCGTCCGGACCACGGATAACCACCTCGGAGCCACCGCTCTTCAGAACTAATATTTGGTTGTTAACTTCGTCATAGAACACATTCTTCACTTTAGAAAGAGGCTCAAATGTCATGGAGGGAATCTGTATTAATTCGATGTAGTGAGACATGCTACTAACCATTGAATAATAATATATTATGAATAGTAGATGATTAAAAGCCAGAATTAAATTGGTCAGGTTTAACTGTAGCTAAGTACAGTAGAACTTCATTAGTACGAATACGGTTAGTACGAAATTCCGGTTAATAGGAACTCTACTTCAGTTCCCTTCAAAGCTTTCTAAATACAAATGATATTGATTAATACGAATTTCGGATAAGGCGAACACATTTTGACGGTCCCCTGGTGTTGGTACTAACGAGTTTTACTGTATCACAGTAACAGTACTAATCTTACCAAAGTTGTTATGTTGAAACCTGACCAACCTGATACTACCATGTAGATAAGAGCCGATTAACATAAGTAAACTTAACACATTTATAAGATAAGCCAAATATCGGGAACAACATTCTCACCGTATCGAGTGTGGTGAGTTAGCTCTTATCAGCTGACTTTACGGCCTGTACGCATTGGCCCATTGTCCGAGAGGCGCGACTTATCGGGTCTGTCATGTAGAAGTCTGCCAGCGAGTTTAGCTCTACGGAGATAGGAGTATTGACCGGCCTCAGTTTGCTAGAAGTCCGGTACAAGAGTTCCACTCGCATACTCAGGAAGTTAGCTTCCTGCTTAGAGTCGGTTCTAACGAGTGTGGGAGATATCTCCCGCATCCTATCTCTGAGCTCATCGATGTTGTCATACGGCAGCGTCCGTCCCGCGAATTCTGACAGAGCGCGAATAATCGCCCAATCCTCCCGCGCCTCTCCCGGAGGTGTGACAGCCGCCTGCGTCACCTGCGTGCGGCCCTCCGTGTTAACAAAGGTGGCTTCTTTCTCTGTGTAGGCGGCCCCGGGGAGAATGACGTCAGCTAGGTTCGCGCCCTTGTCCCCGTGGTGTCCCTGGTACACCACCAGACAGTCAGCTGAGAGCTGGGGACGCGTTACGTCACTCGCGTCAGCTGACAGCAGATAGAGCAGACGCGTGGCGCTGAGATCGGGCAGACCCAGGGTTCTGTAGCCGATGTCCATGGCCCCCACCTGGCTAGCCGTGCTGTGCAGACAGTTAACGATCTGCCAGCGGGAGCCGCAGACGGGACTCAGGTGCGCGAGTCTGTAAATAAGATTCATCATGTAGTCCCCGTCCTCTCGCGACAGCACGCCCTCTCCCACGATAACCAGCGGCTTAGCGGCGCGCGTGAACTTCCGAACGAAGGGATGAGTGCCGTTAATCATGGCTGCTATTATGGCGGGGTTTGATCCGAGATTCTCATGTTTGTAGCTCAGATCCATCTCGGGCCCTATGACTGCTATCTCGGTCTCGTTGTGTACGTACCCCTTCCGGATGCGCGCGTTTACGAGCGTAGCTGCGTAGCGCGGGTTGCTGCCGACCAACAGGATCAGGTCCGCCTCCTCCAGGGCCGGGATCCCGGACCTGAGCGTGTACCCCGCGCGGAGGTCGTTTCGCGTGCATCCAATGTTAACCGTGGCTTCTGTGTGCAGCGCCTCGCTACCCACTCTGTTCAGCAGATCCTTCAGACACACCATGGATTCGCAGTCCGCGAGCGCGCCGGCTACGCCCACCACCTCTGCGGAGGGGTTCTGCAGCGAGGCCAGCTTCCCGCTGACCCGAGAGAGTACGTCGTCCCAGGAGCAGGTGCGCAGCTGACCAGAGGCGTCTCTGGCCATCGGAGCCGTCAGTCGCTGCGCGAAGAGACCGTCAAACGAGAAGCGGGCCTTGTCCGATATCCACTCTTCGTTCACACTCTCGTTAACACGCGGCAGCACGCGCATAACGTGACCCTCCCGCGTGTTGACCACTATGTTGCAGCCCACGGCGTCCAGCACGTCGATGCTCTCAGTGCGCCGGAGCTCCCACGGCCGGAAAGTGAATGCGAACGGCTTTGCGGTCAGCGCCCCGACCGGACACAGGTCTATCACGTTACCGGACAACTCGGACCGGAACATCTTCTCCACGTACGTGCCCACCTGCATGTCCCCGCCCCGCCCCGTGGTCCCCAGGTCCTCGACCCCCGCTATCTCCCCTGCGAAGCGTATGCACCGTGTGCAGTGTATGCATCGGGTCATGATGGTCTTAACCAGGGGGCCGACCTCCTTGTCCTCTACAGCGCGCTTCCCCCCAAACGCGTTGTCCACGAATCTACTCCTGTCGCTGCCGAAGGCCATGCTCTGGTCTTGCAGGTCGCACTCGCCGCCCTGGTCGCAGATGGGGCAGTCCAGCGGGTGGTTCACGAGGAGGAACTCCATGACTCCCTCTCTGGCGCGTCTGCTTATATCAGAGTGCGGCAGTACCTTCATGCCCTCCATAACGGGCATGGCGCAGGAGGCGACAGGTTTCGCGCTTTTCTCCACCTCCACCAGACACATCCTGCAGTTCCCGGCGACTGAGAGCCGCTCGTGGTAGCAGTACCGCGGGATCTCCACCCCCGCGGCGGCGCAGGCCTGCAACACGGTGGTGCCGGGCTCCACGCGCACCTGCTGCTCGTCTATCCACACCGACACCAGCTTGGGGGCCTCTCTCTGCTGCTGCAGGAGAAGCGGCCGGCTGGTGAGCGGCCGGCTGGTGAGCGGTCTGCCGTGACGCGGGAGAGCTATCCTGCGTAGGAGGCTGCGAGCCAGCATCTACGGGACATTGTATGGGAATAAGTAAGTAAGTAACATTTATAGAAATCTAAATATCTATACAGTACACCCTCGCTAATCCGAACAGAGGTGTTCCGATCCCAAAAATTTATGTCCCGATTAGTGAATTCGTTCGGATTAATGAAGTAATGAATTTTCTTAGGCCCCGAGGCCCCGATAATCCGAACCAAACTTGTCAAACCTTTTCCAACTAAACAGATAGTAAGAGCCTAGAGGTATTGAAAAGTACTTAGGTACATGTGTTGTGTACCTAAGGCACATATGTTGTGAAATTTTCAATATATTATGGAAGGTATACTACCTAAATACTTGTCTGAGACTTATTTATTTATAATTTAATTGTACACGTAATATACAAATATTTTTAAAAAAATTCCAAAATTTATACGAAAAATAGTTGTGGATCACCTGTTCGGACTAGCGAGGGTTCGGATTAGCGAGGTTCGGATTAGCGAGGGTTCACTGTAGTCAGTTGAAACCGGTGTAAGCGCGCTTTGGGGATCCCAGCGTTTTAGGGACCACGTCCCTAAAGGCCCAGCATTTTGGGTCCCCCGTCACTAAAGCCCTAGCGTTTAAGGGACCCCCCGTCCCTATATCGCTAGTGTCTTTAAAGCCCAGGGGGCCCAAAACGCTAGCGATTTAGGGACGTGGTCCCGAAACGCTGGGATCCCCAAAACGCGTTTACACCGGTCTATTCTAAACAATTATTTGCTTGAAATAAAGTAAGAAAAATCTGATAGTTAAAATAAACCGATTGAAAAAAAAGAAAGTTTCTGCGCATCCTTGAAGAAAGTTATGTGGATGCGCAAGAAAGTTTCTGCGCATCCTTGAAGAAAGTTTTGTGGATGCGCTAGAAAGTTTCTGCGCATCCTTGAAGAAAGTTTTGTGGATGCGCTAGAAAGTTTCTGCGCATCCTTGAAGAAAGTTATGTGGATGCGCAAGAAAGTTTCTGCGTCCGTGGAGAAAGTTTTGTGGATGCGCTAGAAAGTTTCTGCGCATCCTTGAAGAAAGTTGTGTGGATGCGCTAGAAAGTTTCTGCGCATCCTTGAAGAAAGTTTTGTGGATGCGCTAGAAAGTTTCTGCGCATCCTTGAAGAAAGTTTTGTGGATGCGCTAGAAAGTTTCTGCGCATCCTTGAAGAAAGTTATGTGGATGCGCAAGAAAGTTTCTGCGCATCCGTGAAGAAAGTTATGTGGATGCGCAAGAAAGTTTCTGCGCATCCGTGAAGAAAGTTTTGTGGATGCGCTAGAAAGTTTCTGCGCATCCGTGAAGAAAGTTTTGTGGATGCGCTAGAAAGTTTCTGCGCATCCTTGAAGAAAGTTTTGTGGATGCGCTAGAAAGTTTCTGCGCATCCTTGAAGAAAGTTTTGTGGATGCGCTAGAAAGTTTCTGCGCATCCTTGAAGAAAGTTATGTGGATGCGCAAGAAAGTTTCTGCGCATCCGTGAAGAAAGTTTTGTGGATGCGCTAGAAAGTTTCTGCGCATCCTTGAAGAAAGTTTTGTGGATGCGCTAGAAAGTTTCTGCGCATCCTTGAAGAAAGTTATGTGGATGCGCAAGAAAGTTTCTGCGCATCCGTGAAGAAAGTTTTGTGGATGCGCTAGAAAGTTTCTGCGCATCCTTGAAGAAAGTTTTGTGGATGCGCTAGAAAGTTTCTGCGCATCCTTGAAGAAAGTTATGTGGATGCGCAAGAAAGTTTCTGCGCATCCGTGAAGAAAGTTGTGTGGATGCGCAAGAATGTTTCTGCGCATCCTTGAAGAAAGTTATGTGGATGCGCAAGAAAGTTTCTGCGCATCCGTGAAGAAAGTTTTGTGGATGCGCTAGAAAGTTTCTGCGCATCCGTGAAGAAAGTTTTGTGGATGCGCTAGAAAGTTTCTGCGCATCCTTGAAGAAAGTTATGTGGATGCGCAAGAAAGTTTCTGCGCATCCGTGGAGAAAGTTTTGTGGATGCGCAAGAAAGTTTCTGCGCATCCTTGGAGAAAGTTTTGTGGATGCGCAAGAAAGTTTCTGCGCATCCGTGAAGAAAGTTGTGTGGATGCGCAAGAAAGTTTCTGCGCATCCGTGGAGAAAGTTTTGTGGATGCGCAAGAAAGTTTCTGCGCATCCGTGAAGAAAGTTGTGTGGATGCGCAAGAATGTTTCTGCGCATCCTTGAAGAAAGTTATGTGGATGCGCAAGAAAGTTTCTGCGCATCCGTGAAGAAAGTTTTGTGGATGCGCTAGAAAGTTTCTGCGCATCCGTGAAGAAAGTTTTGTGGATGCGCTAGAAAGTTTCTGCGCATCCTTGAAGAAAGTTATGTGGATGCGCAAGAAAGTTTCTGCGCATCCTTGAAGAAAGTTTTGTGGATGCGCAAGAAAGTTTCTGCGCATCCTTGGAGAAAGTTTTGTGGATGCGCAAGAAAGTTTCTGTGCATCCGTGGAGAAAGTTATGTGGATGCGCAAGAAAGTTTCTGCGCATCCGTGGAGAAAGTTATGTGGATGCGCAAGAAAGTTTCTCCGCATCCTTGAAGAAAGTTTTGTGGATGCGCAAGAAAGTTTCTGCGCATCCGTGAAGAAAGTTTTGTGGATGCGCTAGAAAGTTTCTGTGCATCCTTGAATGAAAGTTTTGTGGATGCGCAAGAAAGTTTCTGCGCATCCGTGGAGAAAGTTATGTGGATGCGCAAGAAAGTTTCTGCGCATCCGTGGAGAAAGTTATGTGGATGCGCAAGAAAGTTTCTGCGCATCCGTGGAGAAAGTTATGTGGATGCGCTAGAAAGTTTCTGTGCATCCTTGAAGAAAGTTTTGTGGATGCGCAAGAATGTTTCTGCGCATCCGTGGAGAAAGTTATGTGGATGCGCAAGAAAGTTTCTGCGCATCCGTGAAGAAAGTTATGTGGATGCGCAAGAAAGTTTCTGCGCATCCGTGAAGAAAGTTTTGTGGATGCGCAAGAAAGTTTCTGCGCATCCTTGAAGAAAGTTTTGTGGATGCGCAAGAAAGTTTCTGCGCATCCGTGAAGAAAGTTTTGTGGATGCGCAAGAAAGTTTCTGCGCATCCGTGAAGAAAGTTTTGTGGATGCGCAAGAAAGTTTCTGTGCATCCTTGAAGAAAGTTTTGTGGATGCGCTAGAAAGTTTCTGCGCATCCGTAAATAATGCAGATGTGCATTCATCAATCATCAAAATCAAATCACACAACCTTCCCATTCCATCAATTTATCCCTAAGTCTCCAGCTGATGACAGCTCTGCTGGGCTACAAACTAGAGAACAGGGAGGGATCAGCTGGGGAGAGAGCAGCTGCCACACGCGCCGCCTCACAGAATCTCCTATCGGAAGAGGAGATAGCTCGGTACCACCGGGCAGGGTACCTCGTAAGGAAGAGTCTCTTCTCCCCTCAAGAGATGGAAGTGCTATTCACGACTATAAAGAATGACGCTATTGTGATAGACAAGTCTCACGTCCAGAAGGACGCAGAGGGATTCTACAGCAAGCTGAGTCTGTGGAACCATCCCGGCACCAATATGTACGGGGCCGTGGCCAGGTCTGCTCGCGTTGTCGACAACGTAGAGACTCTGTTGGGCGGCTGGTCCCACGGGCTGTCGGCTGAGCGAGAGGAGGCGTACCATTACCACTCTAAGGTAATGATTAAGGAGCCACGGGTGGGGGGGGCCTGGGAATGGCATCAGGATTACGGATACTGGTACGACAACGGGTGTCTCTTCCCAAAGATGATTACTGTGATGGTAGCGATTGACAGACACACAGAAGATAACGGCTGTTTGCAGGTTTGCTCACTATTCCCTTTTATATTCGTGTTTCTGTCGAACTGTAGTATTTAGTTGTCAGTAAACAGTGGTCAGTAATTAACTAAGGCTTTTTCAGGCCTTCCCCATTGAGTACTAGAATCTGCATTTCCTCTCGATACTAGATCCTGGAGGGCAGTCACCTGGTGGGGCGTGTCAGCCACTCACTGACGGGCGATCAGGCCGGGGCAGACAAGAAGAGGGTGGACCAATGTCTGTCTCGGTTCACTAAGATACCTGTCATATGCGAGCCCGGGGACACTCTCTTCTTGCACTGCAACACTCTGCATGGGAGCGCTCAGAACAAGAGCGAGTTCCCCCGGTGGTCTCTAAACTGCTGCTATAACACCAAGAGCAACGACCCTTACGAATCGCACCACCATCCCAACTACACGCCCCTGGACAGATGGGCCGACAGGGCTGTTATGGACCTCAAGGGGGTAGGCGTCAGCGAGGAAGATGGGACTGTTTTCATGGACCACGAGAAGTATTTGAGCGACAAGAAATCCAGTCTCCAATAATGCCCGCTAATACGTACTTCCTTTTTATAGAATCCAAATTTATACTTATTTATATATTTACCTATTTCTGTAAGTGAACAATTAGGTTAATTTCCACACTTTTAAAAATGTGACAATTACGTCATAACCCTTGTAGGATTGAATTTTCGCTCAACACTCGAATTTGTCCGAGCCAGACCCAAAATACCCCTGTATGCCAAAAATCAGCCCTGTTGGTATTTTAGGGTATCGTAGTTCAATAAATTCTGTACTTACAAACTAATATATACGGACTATTTTGTGTTTTATTAATAGTATAGATAATTTATTGGCTGGTTTAACTATTGTGAACATTGTTATGAGATCAGTGCAGACTATATTATAGCAAAATGTCAACTGTGAAGTTCGCCCCTAACGACTGGAAGTATTCCAACCAAGTTATGAACAATAATGCGGAGAAGCAGCGCACCGCCTCCAATGACGTCAGACAGGCCAGTCACGCTCTGCGAAACGAGACAGACGCAAAGACGAAATGGGAGCAGCAGAGCACTGACAAGGCGCTCAAGCTGAGGATGGATGACGTCACCTCCTGGCGGGACCGCGTGGAGCTGACCCTCTCGCGAACTGACGCGGAGATCGTAGCTCTGGTTGAGCTGAAGGAGAGGGCACAGCTGGCCTATGAGGAGGATCTGTATCCGCTCAAGATGGTGGCAGAGTGCCAGGAGCTGCGGGAGCGCAGGGTGTCCATAGACCTGGTCAGGGACTTCGTGGAGGCGGAGCTCAACAAGGAGAGAGAGGTAAATGTATTCTTGTTATATCCATAGTCCAATAGTACATTTATAGTTTTAATATTCCAGAAATCTGTTAATTGGGCTGATTTTGATTGATACTATTGTTGAATACAGTGGAACCTCGTTAGTACGAACACAATGGGACCGTCAAAATGCGTTCATCTTATCCAGAATTCGTATTAACCAACATCATTTGTATTGAAAAGGCTTTGAAGGGGAGCGAAATAGTGTTCGTATTAACGATACGTACAATATTCCTTGTAACAACCTTACTACCGATTCCCTGTTCACAGGTAATAGAGGCTATAAGAGCGCGTCTGTTCGAGAAGGTGGGGGAGGCGTACGAGCAGGAGAGCGCACTGCAGGAGTCGCGGAACCAGCTGCAGCTGGACCTGATGGACAAGCGACAGGCGCTGGAGATCGACAGCGACACTCTCCAGCTGAAGGAGAAGCCGGACTCCCTAACCCTGAAGGAGCACTACACGCTGCAGAGAGAGGGCGTGACCGTGGACAGCTGGAACTCGTACAGCTCTTACAACACGCTCAAGGCTGGGGAGGAGATGCGCGCGAGTGCGGCACTGAGAGACGCGATAAGACACACCATAAAGCAGACGGCACTCGATCTAGAGACCCAGTTACAGGTGAGGTGTATTCAGGGAATCTGAGTTTTTGATTTTGGAATTTTTAATTAGGAGCGGGAAAATTAGGAATCTTCTCCTATACCGTAACATTAATTTGTGATCAGGCGTTTTAAAATTGGGCCAGACCAGGAGCGTGTTTACAATTGGTTATATAATACACTGTGTGTACTACATACTAATATACTATACGGACTTTGAATCCATATTGCCATATCTGATAATATATAAATGTATCATTCTACTGTATTCCTTTTAGTAAAAGTACGTACTTATCTATCGATTCTATATTCCTATACGTATATGATCTCATTAACTCTATTCACTCATGAGGAAACTTTCTTTTATCTTCAATACATACATAGCTCTATAACGAAGCGATATGCACTATTTAAATAGATTCATTATGTTTGGATTAAAATTTTAATAATGAGAATGATGCAAGTTCACTATATACGATTATCAATGTGTATGAATCAGCACTGGTTAGCCGAGGAAGCGAGGTGGATCTGGTCGCTAACTTGGCCGAATCTTGTAACGAATCTGTGCTTAACATTTATATTAATCTCGGGCCCTATCATATTTGCGGGCAGAGTAATAGACTCTACTACTGTGCTGGCTGGAGTTAGTCTCTGCGTTAATTTCTTCTTTATGGTAGCCTTCCTTCCTCTCTACGGGGTCGCCTCTTCGCTAGACACTCTCGCTACGCAGGCTTTCGGGGCGAAAGAGTACACAATGCTAGGAGTGTATCTGCAGAGAGGAATGCTCATTCTCCTCATTCTCTGCTTGCCGGTGTCAGCTGTTCTGCTCCAGCTGGAAGAGCTGCTGCTGCTCATTGGCGAGGAGGCGGAGATAGCGAGAATCAGCGCCCACATGATGCTCTACTCTCTGCTGCTTCTGCCGTTCCTAACAATGGTAATATTCGTTAAGGTAGCCGAGGCCCAGAGTATCGTAGTGCCGGCTGCTATTCTGCTGTTCCTAGCTGCGTTTGTGTACGCGCTGGCTAGCATTGCTATTCTGTATCTGGTCTGCAAGTCTGTTGTTGGGTTGGTGGCAGCCTCCCTGATTGCAATGGTGCTTGCGTTCCTTCTCTTCCTGGGCTACCTGCACATATCTGGGATGTTCAGGCGTATCTGGGGAGGGTTCACGTGGCAGGCGCTCTGCGGCTGGTCTGAGATTCTGACACTCGGACTCCCGATCTCCATCGGACTGATTGCAGACGGGGTCGTCGTACAATTGGGGATATTCCTAGTCGGCCTCGGCGACACAGATCCCGCTGTACAGATATCCATTTATTCAGCCCTGGTGTGTCTCAGCGATCTCCTAGAGCTCTGCTCCTATGCCGCGTTTATTGGGATATCTGTTCGCGTTGGGAACTTGGTGGGAGAGGGAGACGTGGCGCGATCGCGGCGAGCAGCTGTCGCAGGTGTGATAATAAGTCTGGTGATGACTGGGACAATCCTACTGGTTATATGTATACCTAAGAACTATATCGGCTATGTGTTCGTATCAGACAAACAGGTAGTGGAAGGAATATCTGAACTCATTCTCTATTTGATTCCCACCTCTCTGTTGATGGCACTGGTGTACGCGCTGAATGGTGTGCTGAGTGGGTATGGGAGGCAGTGGGTAATCATTATCCAGGTGTTGGTAGCGCTGTTAGTGGGCATGCCGGTGTCCCTGGTGCTAACTGGGTACGGATGGGGGGCACGCGGGTATTGGATCGGAGTGATAGCGGGGTATGCTGTTAAATCTCTCGTGGCACTACTCATTAACTTCTACTATTTGTTTTGTGCGAAAATAAAGCGGGTTTCATCGGAGAACTCTCCAGCCAGCAGAGAATCAGCTCCTCTCATTATGAAATCTGTTGCAACCACAGAATCCAATCTGACTTCCTATAAACATACAGTGGAGTATTCAAATGCAACTCATTTCAAGATGCGTTTATTCGCTACATTTAAGAAAGCTCGCTTATTATGCACTTGGGTAATACCAATCCTGTATGTGTTGTTTTGTGTGAGTTTCTTCATCTCGCTGTTAACCTGTAAGTTCTCACGTTTGGAGCATGTTTTCCATGTTAAAACTCACTTGAAGACAACTGTCAGAATCTGTTGTATGAAGTTCGTATTCAACGATACAAGTTTAAGCAATATTTCTCAGTTATTAGTTGGTAATTATTTATAATTTAGTTTGTAATTATCGATTCATTTTAGTTATCTAGATTGACTATAATTTGCTTTATTAATAGAATATTTGAGGGATTAAATACACGTGTTTTCAGAATACTTTCCTACGTCCTATTATCATGGGACCAGATTCATCATACTCATCTTTGCTTTTCCACATTCTACTGAAAGTGGAGAGAGAACTTAGATTAGCGCCGCCTATCCATGCGAGGTACTTCCGCTCCGCCGGCGCTATGACCCTAACCTTGGTAGGGAGGGGGCAGAGGAGAGAGAGCTCCCTCTCCAGCCTCTCTCTCATGCCCGGGAATAAGGTGCTGCCTCCGGAGAGCACTACGTTAGCGTACAGGTGTCTCCGTATATCAGGGTCGCACTTGTCGACAGAGGAGCGGATGCTCTCGTGAGCCCCCGGAGAGGGGACTGGGGGACCGCTGGGCGGGAGGAGGGAGGGCTGGAAGAGAGCCTCGGGACAGCCGGACAGCTGGCTGCTGCCTAGCGAGATGACCGTGCCATCAGGCAGCTCGTAGCGATCAGCTGTAGCTCGTGACGTAATCGCTGTGTCCTGTTTGCTGCTGAGAGACACATAAGTTAGTTTCTCTTTGATGTGTCGCACGGTCCCCTCTGAACTGCTGTGCAGAGACGCGGCGAGGTAGCCGGTCAGCTGAGCGCCTGCTAGGGGCAGTCGCTGGGTGGCGTGAGAGAGCAAACAGCCGGATAGTACCGGAGCAGTGTGGGAGACCGTGTGACCGCATTCCAACACAATTCCCGTAGTACGGCCAGCTCCGTATAGGGAGAGGACTGCGCTTGTAGATATGTAGAGAGCTGGAGTGTTGAATGTCTCGAACATAATCTGAGTTGTCTTCTCCCGGTTGGCTTTAGGATTTAGAGGTGACTCGGTTATTAACACGGGATGTTCCTCTGGTTCGACTCTGAGTTCGTTATAGAACGCGTGATGCCATACCATTTCCATGTCATCCCAGTTTGTTATAAGACCATGCTCAACTGGACAATTAACTGATTTAAGTCGTCTCTGAGTCTCTATTATTTTTTGTCCCACGTAAACAAACGTTTCGATTCTTTCTAATCCTATCGCTTGGGCCCTTGCCACTAGAGTAGGGAAGATAGCGCGTGGATATTCGTCTTTTCCGAATCCTGCCTTGGTAGAGTCGCCGCCGCTGTCTATGATTAGCGCACTTATATCTTCAGATGACATTCTAAATATTAATTTTGTAGTTTTAATAAAAACAGTATTCATGAGTTTATAATTTACACCCCCCCCCCCCCCCCCCAATAAAGATATTGTATGCGCCTGATATATTTGTATATATTGGTAACCAATCTAACACAAGGGATGTCTTAATGAACCTAGTAAGGTGGAGTATGCAACACTTGGTGATTTATTAAACAAAACAAATACTAATTTACCCTTATAAGAAGGTAGCAATAGGAATCATTATTTGAGCTTTATAATATACACAAATCATTTATCTAGGCTACCAACTATGCATTCCGACGCAGGCTCCACGAGACCGAGCAGAGTTCCAAAGAGCTCGACTGGCAGAAGAAGAAGACCGAACAGGAAATAGCGGACATAAAGGCAGAGATCGAGAGCCTGGGCTCCGCTTGCACTCAGAAGAACATTCCCCTCATGATTGTGCAGACGAGACTCGACACTCGTCGCACTCGTCCCAACGTAGAGCTGTGCAAGGACGCGGGCGAGTACCAGCTGGCCAGCGAGGGCAAGGAGATCGTCGGGAGCATCCAGGCTCTTAACGAGAAGCTGGCTGTGGCTAACACAACTCTAGAGGAGCTCTTCCGTACGCTAGCACGCGTAGAGGAGGATCTGTCTGTCAAGAACTATTCGCTACAAATCGACGGACACTGTCTGTCCTTACGAACCAAGGAGAGGACAGAGGGGGAGCCTGACGAGACAAAACAGGAGTCAGAAGGGAATAAGGAATAACACTGATACTCATACATTGGCTACCTGATCTCTTATACCTATGTAGCTTAGTGCTTGCACAAGTAAGTATTTATTGAACTCATTTACACCTCAATTCCCATATACTACTATCACATTACTGTATCTTAGTGTTATACTACTTATAATATATGGTATTTGTTTATGTGGTACTTATAACAGTACTTGTATATCGGTTATAAGAACATGTCAGTTATAAGAACCCCTGGGAACGGTTCTATTTATACGTATTGAAAGTATCGGCTGTACAGCTATGCTTGCCAGGAGCTGCTTGCTACTCCCTCTGATACCAGTTAGACCCATTCTACTCTACACCTGCCACATGTCCCACACACCCGACCCCTCGATCTCTGCTCGCTCCGAGTGGGAAGGCAGCCAGCACCTAGCAGAGACGGACCCCCAGCTGCTGGCCCTCCTGAGAGAGGAGAAGAGCAGACAGGTGGAGGGCCTGGAGCTGATCGCATCCGAGAACTTCACAAGCCAGGCTGTGCTGGACTGTCTCGGGTCCTGTCTGACCAACAAGTACTCGGAGGGGTACCCCGGGCAGAGGTACTACGGGGGGAACCAGGTCGTGGACAAGGTCGAGCTCCTCTGTCAAGAGAGAGCGCTGGCTGCCTTCAAGCTGGACCCTGCTCAGTGGGGGGTTAACGTCCAGCCTCTGTCTGGGTCGCCTGCTAACTTCCAGGTGTACACGGGGCTGTTGAAGCCGCACGAGCGCATCATGGGGCTGGACCTGCCTGACGGGGGGCACCTGACCCACGGGTTCATGGCTGGAGATAAGCGCATCTCCGCCACCTCTCTCTTCTTCGAGAGCATGCCCTACAAGATCCGGGCCGACACAGGGCTTATTGACTACGCCATGCTGGGAGAAACCGCGCGGCTATTCAAACCGCGACTCATCATCGCGGGCACCACGGCCTACTCGCGTCTGCTTGACTACAGGAAGATGCGGGAGGTATGTGATACCGTGGGCGCCTATTTAATGTCGGACATGGCGCACGTCAGTGGGCTGGTGGCCGCGGGCGTTATTCCCTCTCCGTTCGAGCACTCGGATGTGGTCACCACCACGACACACAAGTCCCTGAGGGGACCTAGGGCCGCCATGATATTCTACAGGATAGGGGCCAAGGGGACCAACCAGAAGGGGGAGGAGGTCCAGTACGAGCTCAAGAAGCCGATCGACTCCGCAGTGTTCCCGGGGCTGCAGGGAGGCCCGCATGAGAACGCAATTGCGGCAATTGCCACCTGTCTCAAGCAGGCGATGCAGCCGGAGTTCAAAACGTATCAGGAGCAGGTGTTAAAGAATGCTAAGGTAAGTTGTGGTCTTGTAGAAATACGTGAACTACAGTGGTGTTAGCCTAATAGCGATTGTTCCAATACCATATAATGTATATAGCTCTAATACCATATGGTATATATAGCACTATTAGCAAGTTATTAAAAGCCCCCAGCGAGCATTTAATATGTTCCTCTAATAACAAGTTCGCCTATTAGCAAGCAAAATATGTACGAAATGTCACTTTGCTATTATGCAAACATCACTGTAATTCAATAACTTTATAATAATGCAAGTCCGAACTAATCTATTAAAGCAGTGGTAACAACTTAATTAACCCTTAGTTTAATCTGACGTGTATTGCCTATTTGGTCGCCTCCCCCAATAATAATGTAATAAACATAATACTAAAGTAGTTATTAGTTTATTACAGAAATAATATCATATACCCCGGGTTGAGAACCACAGAATTACAGAAGACTAGATTCATTGAATCGTTACTTTCCATCCTATATATGTTTCCCTGTTAGGCTCTGTGTGGCAGACTCTCTGAGCTGGGGCTGAGCGTGGTGACTGGCGGTACAGACACGCACCTATTCCTCGTAGACCTGCATCCTAAGGGGTTAGACGGGGCTCGCGCCGAGTTCATACTAGAGCTGTGCAACATAACTGTTAACAAGAACATGGTACCCGGGGACAAGAGCGCCCTATCGCCTGGAGGGCTCAGGATAGGCCTGCCCTCGCTGACGACCAGAAATATGGATGAGAATGACATGAACCAGGTTGCTGACTTTATTGTTAGAAGTTTGGATATAGCAGTCGAGTCTAAGAAGCGGTGTAGTGAGCGTCTGAAGGGTTGGAAGGAGTTTGTGCAGAAAGAAGAGATGAGAGGATTGTGGGAACCGCTAAGGGATGAGGTTAAAGAGTTCTCTATTCGCTTCCCTATGCCAGGGGCTAATGACTACTGAGTATTTAACTCCGTGGTCAATCTAGTTCTTTCGTATTAAGCAAGTAAGTTCAGTATAAATCATTGGCGAAATCACTTCAAATATTTATTATTTAGAGGTAGTACTCAACTTCTTATTTTATATTTGACCAAATTTACACTTCTATATTACTGATTGAGTTTAATAATTATTACCTTGTTAAGTTTAGCTTAGTACGATAATAGTGTGATTGCAAGTTTGATACAGGCCCTATCGAGAAAGAAATATAATGAGAGACATGGGAATCAATTTATTACACAGCCATTTATAAATACGCTCCTAATCCTGGTCTGATCCAATTTTCATATGCCTAAATCACATATTAATGTTACGCTATAGGAGAGGATTCCAAATTTTCGCGCTCCTAAATTCAAATTTTCCAAAATCAAACTCCAAAAGGCTCCTGGATAATTCCTTGGTGGGAATCCAATAATTTAATGTTTTGATATTTAATTATGAAGAATTAGTATAATAATTCCCCCACAAGACAGTTGCTAAAACAATGGTATCCTATGTAGCGGTATCAACGTACATTCTACGTAGTACAGCTATGCTATACCAAATTTCTTACACAGTAATCTCTATATTATTACATTATTTCTGTTATCTGTGTTGTCCACCTTACTATATTGCGTAGAATTTTAACAGTTTAAACAACTAAATTAACAACTATTATCTATAAGGATAATGCTCCAAAAGGATATTGATACAGTGGAGTGGAAGTGGAGGGGGAAATACAAATGCAGAGTAAACTTCTACTCGATTTGTTAATGAATTCTAAATTAAGAAAAAAGCTCTTCTCCGGAATGTTTCTGACGAAATGAAGAATAATTTCCAGTTATATAAATACTGGCAAACTAACTGTCAATCAAACAAGCAAACATTCAAATCTCACATAATGACCAATATAATAAACCTGGACAGACGCGAGGAGCTTCCTCAGTTGAAAGAAGAGATATATCTAGACAATGCGGGGGCCGGTCTCCCCCTAAAGTCCCACCTGAGTAGCTACTTTGCGGATATGGCCACCAACCTCTACGGGAACCCGCACAGCCAGCACGCAGCCAGCAGTCGCACAGCTGACATTGTAGACAGCGTCCGTGGAGAGATAGCCCGATTCCTGAACACGGATCTCTCCCACTACTCGGTCGTGTTCACCTCTGGGACCACCAGTGCCTGCAAGCTCCTGGCAGACTCCTTCTGCTGGGGGCGGGGGGCGGGAAGGGGGCGTCCCGTCACGTGTTTCTGAGCTCGGGACACGGAGAGTTCGCGAGCAGCTGTGAGCAGATACAGAGTGCTGTGGAGAGAAAGCAGAGCTGCTATTTGTACACAGAGCCCAACCACACCTCTGTTGTCGGGATGAGAGAGGTGGCCAAGGAGGCAGGGGCTCTCTCTGTTTGCATCCGAGACGATGATCTGTTCGAGGAGGTAGCACCAGTCTCTACTGCAGAGACAATACATAATAACCCGTGCAGTAATGCTATAGAGGAACTGGATCCATTGAAGATAATGAGCGAAACTCCCATGAAGGCGAGTGAGCTGTTCGCGCTCCTCGCTGCCGAGTACGAAGCTAAGAAACAGCTGTTGCACTCACAGGGATTCCATCTGCTGGCGTACCCGGGCACCTGCAACTTCTCTGGGAAGAAATACCCGATGGGCGATATTGAGCTGAGAACCAGGTCCGGGTTAAATATCTGCGGAATTAAGTTCCTGCCTAACTCAGTTAAAGTGTTTGTTGACGCGGCAGCAGCTCTGAGCACGAGTCAGATCGACCTGACGCGAGACAAACCGCACTTCCTAGCTGTCTCATTCTACAAACTGTTCGGGTTCCCGACCGGAATAGGCGCGCTGCTGGTTAGGAGCGACAGCTGTTCCCTCCTGCACAAGCGGTACTTCGGGGGAGGCAGCATCTCCTGTTTCGTAAGCAGACACGACTACCACACGCCCAAGGAGAGCATGCAGGACTTCTTTGAGGACGGAACAATCTCGTACCAGAGCATACTAGCCCTGTACCATGGATTCAACACATTCAAATCCCTCGGCCTAACCATGCCTCTCATCTCAGCTCACACTTTCTCTCTCACCGAGTACACGCACTCCCATCTCTCCTCGCTACGTCACTATAACGGGGCTCCTGTCTGCAAGTTCTACCTCGGATCCTCCCAGCTAGCCCCCGAGACGCAGGGGCCGATACTGGCGTTCAATGTGCTGCAGACAGACGGTAGCATAGTGGGGTTCGAAACAGTCAACAAGCTGGCTATTGCGAACAGTATTAGCATTCGGGTCGGCTGTTTCTGTAACATCGGAGCCTCTCAGAAGTACCTCCCGCTGAGCGACGAGGATCTCTTGTTGTTCCTCGAAGCGGGACACAAGTGTGGAGACAACATGGGCGTGGTTAGGGGCGTGCCCACCGGGGCTGTCCGGGTCTCCTTCGGGCACTACAGCAAGCGGAGCGACGCAGATAGGATGATAGCGCTGATAAGAGAACACTTTGTGCAGGCTATAACGGATACTGAAGAGGGCGTTCTGGTTAAAGGGATGGTGCAGCGCTTCAGTTATCTGATGGCTTCAAATGCTTCTCAGGGATCTGGTGTCCCGGCAGGAAAAGAGCTCATTACCAGTTAACTTGTGTATCCCTCCAATTAATATAAATCAATATTTACCTGGCAAATGTGGCCGTTAAATTGTTTTTGATAAAAAACACAATTACTGTAGAACTTGTTAGTAGGAAGCTAGGAACACCAGGGGACTGTCAAAATGCGTTCGCCTTATCCGGAATTCGAATTTGTATTAACCAATATCATTTATATTGAAAAGGCTTTGAAGCGAACTGAAATAGTGTCGTATTACCGGAATTTCTTATTAACCGTGTTAATACTAAGGGGATTCTACTGTAGTTACTTACAAACTACACTTCGTCACTATAGTATTTATTACCCTCAAAAGCAACTTGAGCTCTTTTCGATTTCATTTTTTGAATATTTAATTATTTATAGCATAATATCTTAATTAAATACATTAGTACATAATTTATTTCACATAAAACTATTAAAACTAATAAAACACTGCAAGAGAAGGGAGTACAGTCTTAATATTAACATGTACTTATACGGATACCAATACAGGGAGTACTTAGGGACAATATAGCTATTATGGTGTCATATCTCGGGTAGAGTGATTCTATTATGCGATATATTTGAGGGTTTAAACTGGAACAGTTAAAGTAGCTGAGCTTGTGATCGTTGTTCTATCGAGACGGTGGGTTAGGAAGAAACTTGAATTGATATCCCAAGTTGCTCTTTCAAAGCCTTCATTTGCTCTCGCATTCTCTCGATCTGAATAAAATAATCATAAAGTTGATAGTTTAATATTTAGTAATAAAGTTATAATAGTTATTAGCTCACCTCGATCTGTTTTTCTACCAATATCGCATCTAATTCTTGCACTGGAGTATCCCTACAAAAGAAAATATTAAATAAACCGATTTTTGTTCTTATTGTTTGCTTTTAATATACTCTCAATTATCCTAAGTTCTCTAGGTACCTACAAGTCATTTTTTAAGCAATATGGCTATTAGATGGAGCCCACTACGTATATTTGTTCTTCAATTGATTTATTTTTAGAATTCAATTGTGGACTGATATCTTACCTCCCTGGACGTTCGGGGCCCAGCTGTGATTTCCTATACTCTTCATAATGGTGCTCGTGTGTTGTGTTCTGTAGGTCACTCATATGCGTTCTAAATTTGAAACAAAATATTAAAAGAAATTGAATTGGTACAGCTGCATACTTACGTACATATTATAGCGTGCAGTATATATTTTATTCTAATGTTGATTATTAGTGGTTATATGGTTTATAATCGCACAAGTTATTTAGATCCCAGCTATCTCCTTTGCGGAGGTTAATCAATCAGTAGCCAATTTATTGGCGCTCTTGTGCTAGCCATTCGTATCGCAGGTGGGTCTTCCTTGTGTTGGCTAATCTAACCAATATGCGATTTTATGCAAAATTAGTAGCTTTGTTCTGGTAGGGAATTTGTATGGCAAAACTTATATAAACTCTGAACTATTAACTTACAAGATTGTAATCTTAATTGTGGCCCAATTTGTGGGTCAATTTACATGTGTTTCAAATTATTTAACTTTTGGTTGTTACTTGATTGTGTGTAAGTTTACCAAATGTGTTACTGTCGAGAGGATATGATATAACTATTTACACGTATTAACTCACCCTAATAACATGGACTTGAGAAAGGAAAAATCACAGTGTTCTGGATTCTCAACTAAAAAGACAATAATTTAATATTAAATACAGTTTGGCTTCCTCCTATATATGTGACGGTATTTGACTTACTTTCGACAATTCCCCAAGGGTACTCTCTCGCAATCATTGTCTTTCCATTTTTGGTAACAACTGTATTGGCTCCTACCACTGAGTAAGGCAACAGATTCTAAGGAATTAGGATATAAATATATCTTTAATTACTGTAGTTATAAGTTACTATACACAAACGTGTTTTCATACCTTTAGTCTTTCTTTTTCCCCTTGCGACAAATCGTTATCATCTGCTGTACAATCATATATCCCAATATTGTTATCCGACAACTCCTGTCTCACCTACATACCAATTGGGAATAAATTTAGACTCCGTTTGGATTTCAATATATTCTCCGCTTAATTACATTGGACAAAGTGACAAAATTAAGCGGAGTCGACTGTATAAATTATTACTATGCTATGTTATAGAATTCTATTCAAATGGTTTTGTCTGATGACGTTTGTCTATGATAATATTAAACACATTAGCTAAAGCCATGAAATGGATGGCTTGTTTTGATAAGAAGTGGTTCAATCACAGCATAGTAATACAAACTGACAGCTTTTCAAAGATGTAATTATTAGCTTAAAAGTACTATTAGATTTCCCACATGGGAAGCAACACGTGTCGTAAGTTAGTTCTTTTGTCTTGTCTGATAAGCTAAGGAAGTTATTGCACATTCCAGTCATTTTATAAATCCATATAAAGTTATAATTACCAAGATAATTAGCGTATTAAAATACCTTTTCCTTGAGCGAAAATAATTCTTGTTCAGAGAGAGTGTCAGCTTTCGCGATGAGAGGAACAATATTGACTGTTTTGCTTAGTTTTTTCAGTACAAACACATCCATAGGTCGAAGTCTAAAAATTAATTGAGTAATTTGACTGACTTAGTTTTCGAGAAGTTCATATTGTGCGTCAAGCTCTTTGTATTATTTTGTCAGTCAACAATCTATGTTTTGCATAATAATACAAAGTTCTTCACTAATTGTAACAAATCGAATTAGCATCTATTTATTTATAATGTCATTAATGTCATAATAAAATTCCATTCTATTACACCATTATATTTCACAACAAATATCCGAGAATTTACTATTTAGTCACTGCCCCAAATGTAATTACTAATTTTAATAACTAATCAAATGACGAAAATTAGCAATAATCTCTCTTGTAAATTTTTACTGAAAACTTATTCTTCAAAATTTAACTTGAAAATTAGTCTTAATCAAGTTAAGTGTCTACAATATTTAAATTTTCACCATAGTGTTTTATTAGATACTTTATTTCACATTTTAGAACAAATAAATTGATCAAATAAGTCATTTCATATTAACCAATGACCAGTCCCTCTCTCCTTCCACTCGACCCTAACAACATAACTCCGCATAAGGCACGCTGGCAGAAAAAGAGCAACGCTTATCCCACACAACCAACAAAATCTATCCTCGACACACCTTGCAGAAAACCAGTAGCTAATGCTACTACTCCCAGGACGCCTTCTCACAAGAAAGTGAGTGTGTTAACAGGCAAATACTGCTCCATCCACCGCAAGAGTCCGTGTGACGTCAGTCTGATTAAGACTCCGGGAAAGACAAGAGACCACAAAACCGCCACGCCTTCCTTGAACCGAGGCAACACGCCCAGAGGCTGTAGGCAAGTTTCTGTTTCTTAGTTCAGTTGTGTTAACATGTTGAGTGGGAGTAAGCACTCTCCTTCTAGCATGGATCAAAGTGATTGTATATGGATATTGGCATGCTACATAATTGCTCATTCTTTATGATATATGCAAAACTATGAAGTTATTTATACAGACATTGATATTCTACTAGTTCCAGTAAGATTATTGTCACATCTCAAATGTAATTTATGCATCTACATTGCAAAAAAACTGCTAACTGCAATTTTAAGAAAATTCCTTTATTACTAATCAGTGTTTTCACAGATTTCTCTAACTAACAAACTATTTGAGAGTAATTGCAAACGTATAATTTTGTGCTGTAAATACAAGTTATTACTGTATTTACTATTTACAGCCTAAATTAGACGTTTGCAATTATTTCAAATACGTAGTTTGTTTGGGAAATATATTTATTTGTGAACTTCTCTAGGTATATACCAAACCGATCTCAGCTAGATTCAGAATTCGCTGCATTCCAGCTCTCAAGTTCTGAGGACGAACCTGATCGCGATGAGAACCAACATTCATTCAACCTGAACCTAAAGAACACCCGCATCCTCTCTTTCCAAGCTGTGAAGAATCTCAAACCGGAAGAGAGCCAATCTACCAAATTCGATGCTATTTACACTCAGAACGCAGCGGAACTGACCAAACAAACTCGAGCGAGATTCAACCGACAATTTCCTACACAGCCAGACAAGATTCTTGACGCGCCTGGGATAAAGAATGATTTCTATCTCAACTGTCTCGATTGGAATCAGGACAACTTGCTTGCTATTTCACTAGACAACGAGGTACCTATAAGCCTGTAAGTATTAATTCCTACATTAGTATTATAGAGTATCTCCTCCAGATATACTTATGGAATGCTGGCACTTCAAAGGTAGAGAGTCTGAACGCTGACGTCACATCTACGTACGTATCCAGTGTTAAGTGGTCCCCGATCAGTTCGTATCTGGCAGTGGGCACCTCCTCTTCAAAAGTAGAGCTCTGGGACGTTAGGAAGAAGGTGAGACTCCGGGTAATGGACGGCCACACCTCACGGGTCGGGTCTCTCTCGTGGAACGGACACACCCTCAGCACGGGATCGCGATCAGGCGCGATATGCCACCATGACGTCAGAGTGCCAGAACACCTGTTTCTACGGACACAGAGTCATGACCAGGAAGTGTGTGGCCTCTCCTGGTCCCACGACGGACAGTACCTGGCTAGCGGCGGTAACGACAACGTGGTGTGTGTGTACAACTCGCTCTCCCTTGAGTCTCCCCTGCACACACTAACCGAGCACACAGCGGCGATAAAGGGCATAGCATGGTGTCCATGGCAACCGAGTCTCCTTGCTACTGGGGGCGGTACTTCAGATAAGTAAGCAAAAATTATTCTAAGCACATTTGATGCAGGCACTATTTATCCATTATAAGCAATAATTATAGAGTTCATATTGTTACTGCCGTATTCAATGTGTGTAGGTACATTCGTTTCTGGAACGCAGCCACCGGGAAGTGTCTGAGCGCTGTGCAGACGCAGTCCCAGATCTCCTCGCTCGCGTGGAACCAGGAGTACAAGGAGCTGGTCAGTGGACACGGGTTCGCTGACAACGAGATTTCAGTTTGGAAGTACCCGGACATGAAGAAGCTGGCCGACCTACACGGACACACCAACCGCGTGCTCAACCTAGCGCTCAGTCCTGACGAGACAGCCGTGGCGTCAATTGCCGCAGACGAGACCCTGCGAATATGGAATCTGTTCCCACACAGAGAGAGCGGACATGTTAAAACAGCAACAGAGAGCAAATTTAAAACATCACCGAGCGACGGATTTGGCAAATTAAGATCAATCCGCTAGCCAATTCCATAATTATAATGTACAGCTAGCTAGAGAGTAGTATAGGGTTTAGTATTAATTTTATCTATCAATTTTGACTGTGCACTTGAACACTTGTACTCTATCCTGTCTCTCACCATGTGACTGACGTATACAAATTAAACACGCCTTTTAAACCTCACACAAGCATACTATACTATGGAAGGATTATTCTTTGATTGCGTGGCTGTACTTACTGAGATTCATAAACACGTTGTAAGAATTTTAAATACTAGTATAGCGCAAACTTCTTAGTATAAATTAACTGATTCGAGTAAATAATACTTGCATAATGCGATGTTGATGTTATCATCTAATTGTAATTTACGTCTGTTTTTGCAACTAATACCTTCAAATTTGTATTCGGTAATAGTTTATTCTTACTTAGTTCCACAATCAGTGTATGGGCAATAGAATAACAACTATACTCTGTAAAACAAGTATATAACATGTTATTAAGAGGAACTTACCCGTGGCCATTTGGGTTGATGAAATACAGACACGCATGTACTCTTGTATCGCGTATGTTCCTCCTATTCACTCCGCTCTCGTCTGAATAGTATCTCTCGAATTGATCAGTAATGTAGCTCAGAATAGGAACACAACTACAAAAGATATAATAGAGTACGTATTATTAAACTGTAATACGTAGATGGTACGTAGTTTAAGCCATTAGTTCATAAAACCAATGAAGTTGGAGCTTCTATGCTAATTTGGAGACTTTATGCAATCTAATGATGCTACAATAATTTGCTATAAATTATGAGATATTTTAGTTGATATTACTTATGCAATATAAATGATGAGAATCTTACTGTGTTCACGACATAATAGGATTCTCTAATTACATCATTTAACCACCGACCATTTCTTACAATATTTCATATACTAATTTTAATTAGTTATCTATTTAATTTCAAAGACGTGAATTTCATCAGTCCACATTACTGATTTGTTGACACTGACGAATACTGCACTGTTACACGAAGCCTTCACATTTCTGCACTATACCCCATTCGTACAACATCTAATTTAATTTAACATGTAACATAACATTTATACGAATCCTTGTTAAGAGGTTAATGTAGTTGAGTAGTTATAGTGTAAGGTACACAAAGTCCCTTTTGATTGCACTTAAAATCAGATTATAATTATAATTATCACATAATTCGAATTACAAAGTACTAAAGTATGTAGGATGTAACTTATAAATTTGCCTAGCAAATCTCAATTGTATTTCTACCACTGCGCTCCACATCAAAACTGTATTAGGCCAGGTGCAAGTTGATAGTGATCAGCTGTAGTAGCAATTAAATTTAACTCGCTTTCCCCTATCTCATGTAACTATGTATCGGTGGTATAATAACTTTTTATCATTGAATAGTTTGGTTAGTTATTTACTCATTGGCATGCCCCACAGCTGCTAGCATAACATACAATACGATAAACACCAACTCTCCTACGATTATCTTGTCTATAGTTAACTTAAAATGATAGCAAAATACTTATCTGCAAATTCTTCATGTTATTACGTTAAGATACATGAAGTTGTGATTCGTAAGGGAATATTCTTTATAGCTATATAGCTAATAACTTGAAAATACTTATATCCGCAACACCTTTTCTAATGTAAATCAGTACTTGCACGGTAAATTTGCTAAGCCTGGTTTTTTGCTATTTTTGAAAATCCTGGGTTTTATACTATAATTTGCTAAACATGGTTTTATACTAAAAAAGGTATCGGCCAATATCTAAGTAAGCCCAAATTTTAACCAAACTGACCTATCAGTTCCATCAAGTGTATCTCCAAATCCAGGCGTGTCTATTATGTTGATTTTCATATTAACACCTCTCTGTAGGAATTCAACTTGATGTTGTTCTATCTGTGTTGTTTTCTCTGTACGCTCTATAAAGATTTGTTTAATTAAATATTACCATATGATTAGTTATAATTATTTTCATAAGGAGTTTTATAATACGTATCTCCAACTCACCCTGTACTGTAAGTAGTGTCTTGGAAGCAAACATCTGGGACCCGAATAGTGAATCGATTAATGTTGTTTTCCCGAGGCCAGATTCACCTAATAGGATATATAATAGATAATTTTGATGTGTTATGTGGTTCTAAATTCAATATAATTATTATTAAATTATCGCTTTCCTGCAAACTATTAATGTTATTAAAATGGCGGTATCACATCAACGAAATTGACTCTGTGGAATGTTACTAATTCCTATTCATATAAATATTTAGGTTTCCTTACTATACCAGTCAGTTTGTATGTCTCTACAACTATACATTCCCTACCATGCGTATACAAACTAGAATGCGAGTCATGAAGAGTAGTAAACTTTCAAGAATGCTTTACATATCTGAGACATAATATTATCACCAGGCAGATGGTTTATTGCCATGTTTTAGTTGAATTAATTTAATTCCTAATTAGCGCATTAAATTGTATGAACAAGTTAATTTGTGTAAACCAATTTTTAACCATAAGTTTACATTTTAATATTATCTATGCATGTTTATCATATTTTCATACTACTACTAGTATGTGTACAATCACATTTAGTCAACATAACAACATACTAGTCATTGGCTCAAAAATGTTATCCTAATACTTTGGGATGTTTAATTAATTCCAATTCAAACTGCAACCTTAACCAATACTTTTCCACATAGTATGTTAATATATGTAAATTCATATCTAAGGTACATTTCATTAACTCCATTAAACACTAGGACATCTGGTAGGGCAGCTACTATATAATTACCACAAATATTTAAAATATAATCCTGTCAGTTGATAGGAATTCTATCATTTCTTCCGAATCCAATATTTCCATTATCTTTATTTGTCAGTATGGATGATCATTCGGAAGGACAAATGTAAGTGTAATTCAATTTATTATTTTCTAACTTTATTTGTAAATTTCCCCTCAAAAAATTAATTACTTCTTCTGTAAAATTTCAATTGAAAGCTGATCACATTAAATTTAGCTGATCTCAATAGCTAATGGATTAGCTAAAGAGTACATATGCTTTGGGTATTTGATTGAATTGCCTGTCTACTCAAATCGTGGTTATGTTGAAATTTTGCAAAATAAAATTAAAATTATGTTGTTTGAATTGTAGTCAATAACTTACTAGGAATTTCAAAATATTCATTATTAGTAGACATGTTGGAAATTATTGCAGTTAAGCTTCTTTATATTATTCAAATATTTCAAAATTCATTTATTAGTTGTTCATATACGGTACGTTATATTATTACTCTATTATTATATATTTCTGATGTGAATCTAAATAGTACAGCGTTGTATAACTACACGACTTAAATATTGTCTAGTAACATTTGTTGAGAGTCAACTTTGTCTTGTGTCCCATGGGTACATGCACTCAAAGGCTTCCCAGGCTAATACGAGTACAAGCCTACACTAGTTAGGTCCATGCATATGCATTACTTTAAAACTAATGGTGTGTTACTTCTTACATCATATAACATAAAGCATTAATATTTAGTCATCTTAACCATATGAGATTGAGTATTTAATTTATTTGATTAGAACAGAAGCCAAAATTTATTGTTTTGAATCGAACTCCTGGTTTATATCGCCATTTTAACAATTACGGCTTTCATGTGTGTAATAAATAACATTATCTCTGAATTTAGAGATATATTATCTTTGAGATCATGCTAATTGCCTAATGATTGATTTTCTACTTTCGAAAACTTGCTCTACAATGTCTTCAATAATTATTTTGGAGAATATTATGCAGTTATCGCTTTATCTGAAAGTGTGAAGTTTGCAAATGATTATTTTTAACAGTTTCCATATTTTATTATATACTAGTGACCTTATGAATATACCGTTGGGTTCAAATTTGCTCCTATTTTGGTGGTTCAAAAACAGCATACTACAGTAGTTCCATCTAGTAGCAATAGCAAGTTATTTCCGTCCCCAAGTGGGAATTTATTGTTAATTTTGTTCCTCTAATAGCAAGTTCGCCTAATCGCAAGCAAATTTCGTGCAAAATTCGACTTATTATTAGGCGAACACCACCACAGTATATATTAAACACTTACCTACTACTAGAAAAGTGAACTCCAGTCCTCTCTTGAGACTCTTCTTGAATATTCTATCGCTGAGAGTGTTTATCTGGATGTAGGAGGATATAGGCACATTGTCTACTGAGTCAGGAGATATCTCTTTAATGTTTTCGGGTATTCTGATTTCGAGTTGTACAGGAGATGGGGATCGGATCGGGCGGGGAATCTCTTGTTGTATAGGCGTTGCATCTAAGCTCTGAGTTGATTCATATTGATCTGTTAAATCAATAGTCGGGTTCTCGTCAGTGATAGGTGGACTGCCAATTTGTTCTCTTTCTTCAACACCTATAACCGGTGTGAGAATCTCAATGCTATCTTTGCTATCTTGAGGCTCAGTGCGTATTTGCAGGACAGGTTGGGAGAGCTCAGCTCTGATCATTTCTTTATATTTTGGTTGTAATTTAGGTTTCGGCTTAATGGCAGGGGGCGGGGTGAATGAGATTTTATCCGTGGGCGTGGAGGTGCCGCCTCCAGATTCAGAGGGCGTGGGACTGCTCGTGTTGGAACTGAATGGAGAAGAGTTTGTAGAATTAACTGTGGTAGCTTCCGGTGTGCTGGCCTTGACGTTGCTTCCTTCACTGAAATATCTCACTTTATCTTTAGAATTGGTATTATTTACTACTGCATACGAAGTGGTTATTGTTTGTCTATTTGTATTATCGGAGTCGCTTTCTATGGGAGAGCGTGGGCTAATAATTATTGTGGTTACATGCGATTTTAATGGCGAGTTTAGATTCATGGAAAGGTCTGATTCCTGGTTCGACTCGGAGGCGGAGTAGCAAGGCAGAGATCTCTCCGAGGAGGGAGAAGTTCTTATTTCTGAAGCGTCCGAGCTGCTGATCGGGGACTTTAAGATCTCGCTTCGGTCAGAAATGCCGGAAGAGCTGGTGTCTGAGACTGTAGAGGCGACTGAGGGGTTGCGCAGTCTGCTGATGTCAGGCGTCGGTTTTGTTGGGGTCGTAGGCTGGGAGTGAAACTGCTGTTTCCTGTACCGCTTTACAATAGGACTGTCTGACGGTTTCTGATCTCCTTGTTTTGCAATGTTTTCTTTCCATTGCTTTACCCGCTCAGAGACCAACCCATCTTTAGGACTTGATTTCCTTTTTGTGATTTCTACTAAAGGTCGTGTTGTGTCACGCGAACAGTTGAAAGATTGTTGCATTCTTGATGTGCGTGAAGGTGCTGAAGAAATTTTATAATTATAATTTCAAAAGTTTCAATTATTTCAATTTCGTAATAAATCCACTTATTTATATTTGTTTGGATAGTACTAGCAGTTCTTATTTATATAAGAAGTTCTTTATACTTGATAAGTTAAAGTATAAATAATTACTATGTATTAGTGCATCGGATCTGCTATAGTTCTGCTAGCATTCATTACATGTATTGCATATTAGCTCTAATCACAACTATTATTAGTTTAGGTAACATACAATGTTGCATGAGAGGCCGTGGGAAATTAGGTGACACTGCACTGATACAACTTATATTTATCAAACACGTATAAACTAACGCACGCTACAGGCAACCATTCGAACGTTGAATATACCGAAAAAACAGTATATTAGACACGGTTTTACCCGGGTATTGTACCAATTAACCAGTGGATCATGTGTTGTATGGGAATAGAGTTATGTTCTGGTAGAGAAAGCTTTTTATAACTTATATACACAAACACAAAAACACATTACCATTGTGTATATGTGCAATAAAATTTAATTTAGCTTCGTATTGTTCATGAATATATTTTCAGAATTCCTAGACATAAAGAAGTAACAATGGTTTAATATTTATTTAATTATGTGCGAATAATGCGAATTTCTTCAATTCCTTGAATTTCCATGATCGAGACCATCGAGTACATTATTTCGACTAAATATAGAGACAGAATGTTCGCATTAGATTCACAATGAATTTATTTGCAGAAAGTAGTATAGCATGTACCCTACACTATTAACCTTGCAGTGTAGTATTAAGTGCCCTGATTAATTTATTCCATTAGCTAGCCTATGTTATCGTTGTTATGGTATTACTGCTAATCTGGTTACACAATTAATAGCTTATAAATTCGTTATAATCACATTAAAGGGTAGTGTCAGATATTATCATAATGTCTAATTAAAAGTTAATTTTTCAAAACATGGTTGCACAACTAATTTGATCCAATTTATTTAATAATAATTAGCTAATGAGACATATTATCTCCTGTCTCCAAAGGAGGTATTTAACTTGTAGAAAATACTAAGGATAATAACATTTGTTATAATTATTTTCGAACTCTCAAGGGGAATCAAAATCTGTTCGAGCAGATACCCCCATTTAATGTTACAAAAATGTTCGCAACTCTACGTATAATTGTCAACTAAGTCCTAATTGTAAAACGAGGGGGAAAAGGAAGAATATAGTTGAGCGGATGTCAACTATATTCTTGTTAATTAATTAATTAATTAATTTATGTAACTAGGCTGTTGCTTCATTTTGTATAAATAATTACGTTTGTTCACGTAGGAACACATGACTTTTTTTATTAAGTTCTTTCGGGTCAGGACTCAGGTGTTTATTAATTAAATATGTTATACATAGGTCGGGTTATTGCTCAACTAAATTTATTGTAATTGGATAATACAACTTGCCGCTTGAACAGAGAGCTTAATCTTATGAATTTTTATGCAAATTTCTTTTTAACAGGTTATGAGCAAAGTAATTGCATTTGTTCTCTCAACAGCTTAACGTTAAAAGTTATTATCCTTATGCCAAGTCTAAATATACATATTGAAAATTTGAAATATTGCTGTATAATTTCCCATGTTTATTAAATTATCTATTATGACTGTATATACGATATGCAGCTGTTATAAAGGAACTGTAATCGTCGAATTCCTTCGCATAAAATAGACTTTATCCATTCTGTAATCCTCTTTTATTAAGTTAACAGTTTAAATGTCTTTTAATGCCTTACATATTTTGGGTCAGGTAAGAATGATAATTGACAATAGATTCAGTTATATTCTTACCGATTCTCTCTGGCTCCTCCTCCCCTAGATAGCTAGAGAGACTGTGAATACTTGGACTCTTTTTCTTGAGAATTAGTCTCCGCTTCGAGTTAGGCGTGTCTGCGGTAGCCTGGGTTATGATGTCTGGAAGCGCGGATTCGATTGGAGAGTCCGGAATGCAAATATTCTCAAGCAAATCCATTTGTTAGTAAATTAAGTTTTCACAATACAATTATTAGTTAATTAAATAGTAATAATTTATACTGTGACTAATATATTGTGCAAATGAGTTGAGAAATAAGATACCACGCAGACAAGACACCCTACAAATAATTGCTTTAGTTCTACTAGCTCGTTGCAACTTGCAACCATCAACTTAAGTAAGTGTAACTTTGAACTTCTGTAAGTTGCCCCTATAGGAGGACCAGGTGGCCTATTTTTGCACTTCAATTGAGCTTTCTATATTTATTTTTGCTAAGTTCATTTAATTGTCATTGCAGCAGAATAATTAGTAGGTGAATGATGAGGTCTGGGTTCACAGTTTCAAATTTTGTTTTGTTAATTATTAATAATATAACCATTATTTCGACACAAATCTTATTCACTTATTCATATAAATAACTGCGTTCTAATAGCCCAATAAATTCTTCATGAATTGCGGCTTTTAAACCAGATTGCACAAACTTGAAAGCAACAAGATATTACGTATTTAAATTTGCTCCAATTTTAACCCACTGAGGTTAGTTCTTCAATTGAACTGCTAAATTGTTTGAATTTATTCAAAATATCAATTCGAAAAGGCAGTGAAATTTCAATACTGGCCCACTACGTAGTAGTCGGCACAGAAATGAATCTAATATTTAAGTGGACCTCTTAGCACAAACACTAGGGGACAGGCAAATGCGTTCGCCTTATCTAGAATTATTATTAATCAATATAATTTGGATTTAAATGGCTTTGAAGAGGACTGAAATAGTGATCATAACTTCGTATTAACCGTGTTCGTGCTACAGTAAATGCCGGATATAAGAACATCGTCGGGAACTGCATACATGATATAGTTTTCTTATAACCGGCATAAATTATACAGGGTATATGGAAACCGTTTTCCAATATAATGTTATTATATCCGGTATGTTCTTATAACCGGTGTTCTTATATCCGGCATCTACTGTATTAACATTTTTTCCGAAGATAACTTTTTATAGCAACTAAATTAAATACCTACAAATATCTATGTATAATATGTTTGTTCTTAAATCAACACCAAGCGAGTGGCTAAAATTTTTCAAGCCCTCTTGAAATGTGTCCAAGGAAATGATTCAAAGTCTAGGGAAGTTTGACATGCGTCCACATAGGCGCAAACTTCCGATTCTTTCGGGGAGTCGGCGCCCCTCAAAAGTTGGCGCTGGACAAGTATCCAGGAGTTTTTTACTCTGTCTCGATCTTAAGAATGTTAACAGTTTTTTATTATAATTCCATTATTTTAATGGACTTCTTGTTATTCTTGTATCAGATCTAATAATTGTAATATTTACAATACTATACACGATTAGCTCAATATTCTTCCAAAATATTCTTCTTTCATCTTATTGTTTTATAATATTCGACACACTAAGATGGGTTGTTGTTTTTCGCGTAAAAATAAACGTAAGAAACAATTCGCACAAATAACTACAGACGAAGATTCCCACAAACCCGACCATAAGGTTCAGGACACAACAGAGATTATCCTGAAAGACGCCTCGCACCTCACAATAAAACTCACAATCAATCCCGACGACAGCACCACCTACACGATATCGAGACCCAGGAGCACTCAGAAGTCCTGTATCGAAATTGTCAACGGAGAGAATGAGATTTCCATTACAAATACTCCCATTCAGACATGCACTAGCGAGCCTCCTGTCACTGCTATAAAACCTGACTCACCTAACGATTCACATCACTCCCCTGCTCCCTCCACACCAGCTGTGTTGCAGCCTACTGCCCAGACAAACCCAGTGACGTCAGATAAAGAGGCCCCCAAACAGACAGACCCCCCTACCTCCCAGCTGCTCCCACACCCCCCTCTCCGCGTCCCGTCGGCCCTCAGACGCCAGCGGCTGCGCTTCCCAACCCACGCAGTCTCCTCTCTCTCCAGCACGGACCCCAGCAGCTCTGCTCTCTCCTCGGAGCCCTCCTCTCTCCTCAACGCGGTGAGCTCCGCGGCGCTGCTCACTCCCAGCACTTCCGAGTACGACACCGAGTCTCCGATAGGCTCACTCAGTCCCGAGCTCACCACGGATAAGAACAGCTCCCACTCCCTCCCCTCTGCGTTCCGATCGAAACAAGTCGATACCCAGTTCAGCTCCTTGCCCACTGTGGACGGTACAGGCCACTTTTCTAAGAGGTTGCTTGTCACCTCCACGCCCCCCCTCCCCCCCATGTCCCACCGCACCCCGATCACTCCCCTACACACCGAGGGTACCCCCCTGCGAATCCCCATATACGATAACGGGAGCAAACAATCTTTTGCTTGTTTCCCAAAGCGTGTGAAAATCCCGCGAAGATTCCAAGGACATTTCCGTTGTAACGAGTGTCTCTGCGATTGGGCGTCCAACTATACTTGGGAGGGGTGGGGGCAGAAATGTAGGCGCTGCAAGACAAACCTCTGTCCATGCTATCCCTACAGACTTGACACTTTGGAATCCGTTACCAAAGCTGCGGCAGAACCGCACTCAGTGGCACACTGTTTACGGTGTCTGCACTTGAAACGGACCATGGATACTAAAATCACTTGCATTAGTTATAGCAAATTGAGCGAGTAGCCTTGTTACACCACAGATTCAGATGTGATGTCATCATTTTAAGCTTTTATATTAAATTTCTATTTTCATATAATTTAATTCTTTGATTTCGATTCTCCGTTAATTCTCACAATTATTAAATTTTGATTATAACTTTTGCTTTAAATGGAAGTTCTTAAATGAGTCCTGTCCAATATAAGGTATAGGATCTCGTTATTTCTATATTTGTCTTTCAAGAATATTTACTTCAATTTGTGTAAATTTAATTAATCTACAAATGAGTAAAAATTCCTTTAGACAATCATAACTAACTTGTATACATATATCTGTATGTACTCAATGTATAGATATACATTTCTGTAAAAAATACATAGAATAAGAAGGGTTTAAAATATTTAAAAACGTTCTATACATATACATCATTTCTCATGGTCCACAGATGTAAGGCCAGGTGTATGTGATGGGAAATTGTAGAATTATCACTGATTACGTCACACTTCATCAGTGCGGTAATGTTGGAAGTCTGTGCTCTTAGATTTGCTAACTTTCTTCTTCATGTTGTTAGCGAATCCCACAACTACAAAATGCAGATTATTCAATTTATAATTACTTAATTCATAAACAGGAGAACTTCTAGATATGAATCTTATATAGTCGGTTCTCATTAATACGAACACCAGGGGACCGTCGAATTTTATTCGTTTATACAAAAGTTCGTATTAGCGGAGTAACTTGCATGCATTAGTAGGCAATTTGAATTAAACTTTGTACTCCTTAAACCGATATTCGCTTGTCGCTGTTCGTATTAACGAGAGTTGACTATCGTATTACGTAAGATTACGTAAACGCAAGAAAATTGAATAATTCATCAATTGTCTGAATATTCTCAATAATAACCAAATATGACATCTTGTTGTAGAGATGATTTTACGAAACTCAACATTTTTAGTAATTCAACTTAATTTCCGGTTTAACTAATCAGCGAGTCACCAGAATAAACACGATTCTTAGAATCTATTCAAGCAGGTGTTAATTTCAGAAATTAATATTTATTAATTCTGTATTCATATGCAGCTGGATAGAGTTTTACATTTCCAAAAATATTAAAAATATTACTCAGTCAAATAGCAAAACAATTCTACTAACTGAAATCATAAGGAATCTAGTTATCACTTAGGAACTCATGCAATGAATTGCAAAACAAATTCTACAGAATATGGAAATGGTTTAAGGAATTACTGTAATCTCAAATATTTGGTTAATCTCCTCTGATTATTTTCAGAGGAAATAGGAAGAGGTTATTCTTATAATATAACTCATAAATTATTAGAATCAGCTTGCATCTAACTGGTAACAGATCATAAGACAAGTGAAACAATTTATTAGTTAGAATGAAATTGAATCTACCTTGTAGTATATGCTATTACGCTGTATAATTACTGATTATGTTTAGTATATCGACTTATATAAATACTGCCATATGGCAAAGGCTATACATTTGTACTGAACATTATTAGTGTGAGACAATGACACAGTATAAGTTGCTGCCACAGATATCGCGAAAAGACCCCTTGAAAGAGCTCGAGATTATAAAGACGATCGGTAGCGGGACATATGGAGAGGTGTTCCAGGCTAAAGTCAAGAGTACGGGAGAGATCTCGGCGCTGAAATCTATCAAGATTGAAGCTGGCGACGACTTCAATATAGTCCAGCAGGAGATCGCGATTCTAGCCGAGTGCAAGCACGAGAACATAGTCGGGTACTACGGCAGCTACTTCAAGGGCGGCAAGCTCTGGATAGCCATGGAGTACTGCGGGGGCGGATCCTTACAGGACATATACCAGAAGTTCGGTCCCATCCCCGAGGACGCCATCGCGTTTGTGTCGAGGGAGACCCTCCGGGGTCTGGAGTACCTGCACAAATCCAATATGATGCATCGCGACATAAAGGGAGCCAACCTGCTACTGACGAACGACGGTGACGTAAAGCTTGCGGATTTCGGCATATCGGCCACACTCACGATGACAATGAAGCGGAAATCCTTTATCGGGACACCCTACTGGATGGCACCAGAGGTGGCGGCTGTCGAGAAGAAGGGCGGGTACAACTTCCAGTGCGACATTTGGGCGGTGGGAATAACCGCGATTGAGCTGGCGGAGACACAGCCCCCGCTCTTCGACATGCACCCTATGACGGCTCTCTACGCCATGACCAAGAAGTCGTTCAAGCCAGAAAACCTGAAAGACAAGAAGAAATGGACCAAGGAATTCCAGGACTTTGTGAAGCACCTCCTCGTCAAAGACCCGATGAAGCGACCCACCGCGACGCACGCGCTCTGCCACCAATTCGTGTACCGCACCACCGTCCGCAGGGACTCCATAAACCCGCTCCTGAAGCAAACCGCCACCCTCCACAAACCCACGCAGCGAATGTTGGCAGACGAACCAAGCGACGACGAAGACGAGGATCCCAAGCCGGAGCCAAACGCGGGCGAGAAGAAGGAACAGGCCAAGGTGCCCCGCAGGATTCCCTCGCAGAACGCGAATAAGATAAGCAATGTTGAGTCTGACGACAGCATGATAGCGCAGATATCCATGCCGGACCCCGTGGTGCAGAAGGTGCTCATACACCGCCTCGAGTCCACGGCAGCAGATGAGGACTTCGACAACGACACCAGCACCCCCAACCCGTACATCGACGGAGATAAGTTCTCAAAGCCGACCAACCCCTCTCTCGCGCAATGCAATTCCGCGCCTAATTCAGCGCCCACACCAAAGCCCAACGGACAGGTGCCCATATATGGCTCTATTGGAGACGACATGACTGACGCCTCAATATACCAGGACCCCTCAAGCGGGCCCCCCCGCCCCCCTAAGCCCATCTCCCTCCGAGACGTGCCCCCGCGGGCCAAGCAGCCGGAGCCCCCCTCCATCATGGCCCGCCCTCTCCCCTCGGTCCCTGGGGACTCCCCCCGGTCCCCCCAGCCCCAGCCGGAGCACGACTACAGCTACGTGGACCCCGACGCCATCCTGGCAGTGCAGCAGAAGCTGGCTGGCAGAGGCGGGCCGCTCTCCCTCCCGGGCGCGCCCCGCCCCACTAACGCGCCCATCCTCCCGCCCAAGAGGGAGCTACACGCGCCCCACACGCCCGTGCCGCCGCCCTCCTTCCAGCCGCCGCCCCTGCCCCCCAAGGCCCCGATCCCAAAGGCCGCAGTTTCCGCAAAGCTGCCGGGCCGCTCCATGAGCAAACTCGGAGGAAAGGATTCCCAGGCTTGCTTCTCAAAGATATTCCACGGCTGTCCGCTCCACATAAACTCCTCCACCAGCTGGATACACCCGGACACCAAGGATAAGTACGTGCTGGTCGGGTCGATGGAGGGGCTCTACTCGCTGCTGCTCACCAACAGACTGGACGCGGAGATGGAACAGATGTACCCCAAGAAGATTTGGTGGCTCTGCATATTCCAGAACGTAATGCTGTCCATCACCAGTTCGCACCGCTACATGTGTATGACTCTTCTGCTGAACATGTATGACCGGTCTCTGAATAGCACTCAGCAGTACCAACACACCACTAAGGTCAAGGGGTCCAAGGGGACCCTGCGATGCGCGGTTATTCACAACCCGTACAACAAGGAGTACTACTACTGCGGCATTACCGCGAGCAGTGTCATAATACTGCAGTGGTTCGAGCCGAGGGAGATATTCATGCTAAAAACCCTGATAGACTTCATGTTCCCATATGACGTCAGAATATGTGAGGGCTTCGTGTACCCTAACGCGGAGAAAATGCCCCTCCCAGTTCTGGTGACTGGTGTGCGTGATGCGGGCAATAACAGCGTGACGTATGACCTGTTCGATCCAAACGCGACGGAGAATAACTTCACTTATGTGCAGGAGTATCCAGCGATGAAAGTGACAGGGATAAGCCAGCTGGAACCCGATACTGTTATTGTAGTGCACGATAATCTTGTGAAGTTCGTTAACCTGCAAGGAGTGTTGAAACCGAGTTTCGCAGGGAAGTACAAGAACATAATCAGTTTCGCATTTAAACTGGAAGGCTATGTGAGACTCCGCGAGTGCATTCTGATATTCCATGACCACGGGATGCAGGCAAAGTCTCTGGTGGATGAAGAGATCACCGCGGAAGTTTTCGAAGAAGGAAAAATATTCAAACTCCTCGGCTCAGATAGGAATATTATCATTGAGAGTCGCCAAGACACTGAAATTGATGGACCCGCGAACTTGTATATATTAGCCAGTAAATAATTGTGGGATGTTCTCGTGTGATTTTAAGCTTCCTCTCTCAAAAAGATTCTTTTTTTTGACTTAACAAATGCCAGGACCTACGAAATACTTTTTACCAACTTTAATTTAATGATGCTAATTTGATTCACCATTGGCAATGGATGTTTATTTTGAGTTAGTTTTAATTAATATACATAATACATGTGGACACATTTTATTTAATAATAACAATCATCTGCTTGAATCTAGAAAATGTATTTTTTTATTATTTGGTAAGGAGGGGAAATAATTTTAACGACTAAAAATGTTAGCATTAGTGATGGTCGTTAATTATAAACTAGTTGTAATGTAAATTTGCTTCCAAATTTGAGAATTTGCTTGTTTTAAAAATTGCTTGTAAAGAATTTGCTTGTTTATTATATAAATGTCTAGTACAGTGACAAACCTAGGGTCGAGTCAACACCTGAATTCCAGGACCAATTTTCGGATCAAAGCTAAATGTTTGGTTGCTTTCGGAAAGTTCTGTTGGCTGTCTCTACTTATTATTATACTTTTTCGGATACTTTATTCATATTAATATACCAGCTTGAACACCTTGAAAACTGGTTCTTTCCTCAATTGTATTTCAAAGAAATCTCCGTTATATTACCTCTCCAAATAAGGTATTATATTACTTTCCTGTCGACAGAATTCGTACTAATTTGCCATATATTTCATATGTGTTCACAAGTTTTACAAATACCAAGCACCCAGCCGCTACGAGAGGCAATTCCTAGGTTAATCTGCTATAACGTGATCTTCTGTAAGGATTATTATTTGTCTCATATGAGAGAGTTACTACGAATCTTACTTTCACGAGTTTGCTAAATGCAATTCTGTTTTAGATTGAAAGTACAAGCTGTAGAAGCGCATGATTTTTGAGCTCGTGGAAAGAAATACTAATCTTGTAAGAATGTTATAATCAATTTTAAATATTATTTCCTTATCATGATGCATTGTAAGCAATTATAATTTGGGCCACATTAATTTGCTATTTCATCCAAAGTTATTATTATAATATTATATATAATTATGGTATCATATTGTATATCAATTGCTCTAATTCCCGGTATTAGTTTATATTACACAGTGAACTGCTTAATTAGTGTACTTTTATTCCAAGGAAATTTGTTCCGTTTATGTTAAACCAAAAAATCTGAGTGTGGCTGATTTTTGGGACACTGTTCATGGAAATTTGTTCCATTAAGCAGAATGTACTGCGTTTAATACCCAAATGCTATTTTCACTCAACTAATATTTATATCATAAGTATATTAATTAATAACTCACCACTCTTGAATGATTGTCTGAAATTGCTGTTGCTGATAGCTATGGATTGTTGTGGGACTCCAGCAGTCGTGACCTTTGAACTCGCATAACCTGTGTCCCCTATCAGACATATAACGTTACAACTATTCTGCTCATTAAATAAATTAGTTCCACAAACAATTGCGTATCGCATATGTTCCAAATACTGAACTCCCGTTATAACCGGATATAACGAAATGACCGCTTATAACGAAATAGAGAATGCATTACCATTTACCAAGAGCACTAAATGCATTTGGACCTGTAAATTCCTAATTGCATGCATTAGGAATTTACAGGTCCAAAGCACTTCGTTATAACGAGAGTTCACTGTAGTTAATTACTGGTTATTATTTCATAGTTCGAATACTGTTTGTTTTTGTATTTATGTATTAAAACAATGGCCATGTCATTGCTTTGTATTATTAATGTCTCACCTGAGTTAACTGATAAGTTCGTTGGACTAAATATGCAGTTTGAGTTCTGAGGAGAGAGAGAAGCCTTCTGCAGCTGGCTGCTGCTCTGGGAGAGCTTAAGCGAGTGTAGATCTGACAGTTTCAGAGGTACAGAGGTGGAGTTAGGCAAGTTAGAGCAATAACTGTAGTTGCTATATGTTATCAGTTCTCTCAGTGGCCTTAATAGGAATATACGGATTATATACACATCCATAATAAAGTCAGGGCCAAAGCGGATCCGGCCGACCGGTTTTGTAACCATTGCATAGCCATACAACTATATAAGCCAATGGCCAAATCGATTTTCGTGATCATTGATTCGTTTCTCCTTAATTTATTATATTTAGTGATTACTTGTCTTTTGTATGCTACAATTTTAGTCGTCTGAACACCCATAAATTTTCAATGGCTGGACCAGTTAAATTATCGACGCTACGGTCCTAATGTAATCTTAATACTCACTCAAGCGGGTTAGACAGCCCCCTGTTAATGGGTCTCTGTGCCCTATTGTCCAGCTGCAGAATCCTGAGGTGTTGAGGTGTTCTGAACTCGCCTCCTTGTTCTTGACAAGATGTTCTCATAAGCTTCCTCTTTGGAAATATATCTAGACTGCTTTGCTGCATAGATTGTGGCTTGTAACTATAGAACGCAATTAATATATTAATGATTATCCACAAAACATATATGGTAAACCACATGTAGCTGTTGATTTGTTTTGCCATATGGACTATTAAATTTCCCAAATAAAATAAATAAGTTAACCATGATGATTGCGTACACAAAACTTTGTATTAATGAAGAATGCTTTTAGATTCCTTTGATCTGAAAGTGGTTCTTAGAATGTAATTATTCATTGATTACCTGTGAGGAATAGTATTGGATAATCTACAGGGTCTTTCCTGTTGCTCCACAGACAGATTTGCAAACATTTCGGCTGCCAGCTCTTTATCCATGTGTTCAAGTTCCAGTAGTTTATCTTTATTTAAGCTCGAATAACACTCGTTTAAGTCGCCTTTTATATCCGATCTCTCATTGACAGCTGTGAGCTCAGCGCTGTCTTCTATGCCAGTGAAATTGTATCCGGGAATGCCGCTATAAACACTATCTCGATCTGTTGTTAGGTCTGCTGTATCTTGGTCCAGTGCCACTTCGTTAATGTAATACGAGTATGACCAGTGACTTCCGCTAGGGGAGACACTCTGATAATCCCATTTCGCAGATTCAATAATAACCCAAATTATTTAATTATTTAATACGAATTCTGATACAAAATGTTTCCCCTAGTTAGCCCCATTAATACTCGGACAATTTTGCTAATTCACAATATAGTACAGAAAACTGTCGTTATAAGTTATAACGAAGTGCTTGGGACCTGTAAATTCTTTTGTTATATCCGGATATTCGTTATAAGCAGATAATAATTAATGCATTTAGTGTTCTAGGGGAAAATCTCCATTTCGTTATAAGCGGTATTTCGTTATATCCGACTTGGTTATAACGGAAGCTTACTACTGTATTCATATTAATTACCTTAGCGGAGATACGACCTCATCTCTGCTGGGGTCTCGTGGTAGCGACGAGTTGTGTGTTGTCGATTGTGAAGCGATTGTGAACATAGAAGGAGACTCAGATACTTTCTTTACAACAGTTGTGTGCTCAGTCGGGTTACTCTCGTCTATCTCTCGAATTGGAAAAGAGGTCACGTCACTACGGCTTCCTGGGATATAGTGGAATATTCCTCCTATCTATATTAGGCGACTTATAAAATGATTCAAATAAACTTATTTTTTAAAAACAAAAGGTTTTTTAAACCAATCAATCAATGAACAATTATTTCGTCAGTAATTAGTGTAAATGAATCCTGCCAATTCATTTCTACTCGGTAAACTGTGTAATAATTGTGTCTGCATGATACTTATAAAACGAGTATGTTGACAGATGTTAAGTTCTGAAGAGACAGAAGATACATCAACAACTACTGTGTAAACAAATACATTTGTCAACATAGGACTGCTATGAATTTGTGCTTGTAAGGAATTTATGATGCATGGGTTGCTTCTGTAATTAGTTTAATTTCACGTTTGAATTCCACAGAACCCGCAGGAATATTTTAACATTTTCGCTTTTCCGGAGCCTCACAGAACAATGTTAAGATGCTTTACATAATTACAGCCGTCTTAACAAAACGCCTTTTCTATTGGTTGATATTCTCCGCCTAATTCTCACCAAAAAACTATGTTTAAAGCAAAAGTCTAGAGATACTTTATAACTCGTATTCTAATGGCCGATTTAACTAAGAAGTTATTCAATGCTCCTGCAGACATGGACTTGAAAAGGAGGCTGTCTCACGGCTGGAAATGGTTGCAGCCTAAATCAGACATAGCGCTATTCCCTATATTCGCATCTCTGCTGTATATCAGTAATTATGCCATTGGCTTCCTATTTGGAGGATACTTGGGACATTTTGAAGATGGTGAATTTCTGTCTCCTTCTGATTTGCTGCAAAGGAACCCGGAGAGGGGGCTATTCAAAATACTGTCATACCCCATTATATTCGCTATATTCTTTGTGATGTATATCAAGTTCAAACAGAACGAAAAGACCACTCTCCCGTTCAAGAAGTACACCTGGATGAAGTACGTGTTCATTCTACTCAACTACATAGAGTTTATGACAGGCCTTCTGTTATTGCTGGGCATGGTGGTGCATTTCTCGTATCTAGACGATACCAGTGTCCGAACGGCAGATTACATCAGACACGGAGGTGGGTTTGTAATGCAGCTATTGACTGTTGTCTACTTTGGAATACAGATAATTATTACAACAGTTATAGTAATGAAACGTCCTAGAGAGAAAGTGTCCGTAGTTAGAATCGTATTCATTCTGCTGCGCTGTGGCTTCATTGTTATATCCCTGTTGGCTCTGCTGCTGAGAGTTATAGCTACGCCCATTTGGAGAAAGATGCGCCAGGCCAACATGGATGTGTTTATGATCGGAGAAGACCATATTATGCGTAGTGATGCTAAGAACACAGATGCTGCTGGTGAATGGATTTTTACTGTTTGCTTTGCTATTCTTCTCTTTCTATCGTATGTGGACTTTAGGGACACGAAGTACCAGATTAGAGTTGGCACCAAAGACAACTCTCTGTACAAGGATAAAAGCGCGAAATACGAAATACAGCATACTGATGCCTTCTTTGAAACTAAATAGTGTGCGCTAATTGTGTTTCCGGACTCCAATGCATTATACATATGTTACAATATATCCTGTGTATGCTACCATAATTATATACAGTGGAGATAATTAGTTATGAATCTATGTAGTAAGAATCAGTGGTAGATATAGAATAGGGGGTGCGGGGGGTGATTACCCCCAAAATATTATCTTATTTGAAAATTTCATCCTATTTTGAATTGTTGTCCTAATTTTGAACACTTGGCCGATAATATTTAATGAAAAAACCCATCCAAAATTTGCACTCCCCCAAAATTTTAGTGGCTAGATCCACCCCTGGTAAGAACACAATGTTACTCACGTCTGTTGGCTGTAGCGACGCAACAGAACTCTTCCCCGAGTTGTATCCCTGCTCTGAGTACCTGGGAGAGGCGAGTAGGGACTCCTGTCGGATTATAGACACGTTCTCTCTCGAGTTGTTAAGGCTCCTTTGCCGGGTCCTATACTCAGAGTTAAAACTGAAGGTCTTGCGTACCTCTTTGCTTTTCTGGTTTAAGGATTTTGATAAGTACTCATCTAAAAATTGATATTATCTAACATACAAATTTAATGTAGGGTAAAGTAAGCAGTCAGCTGATGGAACTTTGTAATCAGTTTTGTATTGCAAATCTCCTTATTTTTTAATTGGATAAAATTAGATTACCAGAATATTGTTCGGATAAATCATCGATTTTTATGTCCAATAATATACAATAACTACTATGTTTGCTAGACACTTTCACAGCTGTACACAATGTAAAATTACTATTAAATATTCGTAAATAACTTTAGTATACTACGTATATTATGATTATGAAACGATTAAATCATGAGATTAGACCAAACTTAACTAACCTCTGTGGTTCTTGTCCGGTTTAAGTTGTGAGAATTTTCTACAGGTTATCCAATAGCAACAGGTGCCGAATAGAACTTTATACCCCTGTCTATAACTCTGCATTAGAAGGACGTATACTATTGGGTTGATAACGGAGTTCAGGACAGCGATACGTACACCTAGGAATTCTAGAATAGATTGGAAGTCTTCGTGAGGGGAGCATCGGGAAAGTATTGTTCTGAATGTTAGTGAGACCTAAAGTAGGTTATAATGATATTTAATACTGTTACTTGTAGGAATAACTTATGTCATTTGTGTGTGTCGTATGATTTCCACCTTTATAGTAATACTTAATTTTAAATATATGGAGCCGTGGCATAATACAAGTTTGCAACACATTAACTTACAAATCGACACACGTATTCTCTCTAAGAGATATTCTTTTTTGCATTTCTTGAAAACACAACTATAAAACATCCATATTTCATTGCTTACCAAGAAGGGTAACCATCCCAAGTTGAACAGGAGGAGTATCAGCATGAACTTTAGTGAAAGCAAGAACTCTCGTTTCTTCCTGCTAACATCTCCATGTCTCGCAGTGTACTTTCTGCGTCTAACTAGGAACTGGATTATGCTGCCTATGAGCAGGAGGTAGCAAAAGGTAGCAGTGACAACCAGTCCGTATCCGTAGATCTGTATGAAGTACGTGTAGACAACTGAGCTATAGAAACAACGTTATTTGCGTATGATAAGTGAATTTACATTATGGTTAAACAGTGTATCATACAGCCATTTCTAAATACGTTCCTAATCCGGTATAATCCAATTAAATTAATATTTTCCAAAAATCATACTCCAAAAGGAGCGTCTCGCGCTCTTGGATAATTCCTTGCCATTAAAATTATAGATTGATTCAGGGTAGTTGGTCCCTCGTGACCAAATATTTTAGTTTCAAAATACTAAATATATTTATGTTGATGGCTAGCAAATAACCCTCGCAGTTCATGGACATGGTACCACAATTGAGTTATATTTACCACTGAACAATTGTAAAAAGCTTTATTCATTGTTTGTCAGTTCCTATGAGATCTATGTATTAGTTTGTACAATATCTCAGATATCTCTATATGCTGCCATATGATTATCGTACTTTTGTTATTTGTCAGTTGATTGATAATTGTTCAAAGTTCGCACAGCGCACACTCGTATCACAATTCATATATTACGTATTTGTTGCTGACGTTTATAATATTTTCTTAAAAGTTTTCCTTTGAATATGTCCACGTGGTTACTACAAGTTATCCCTGTAGAAGGAAGGCAGGTTCCTTTGTGCTGAGGTTAAGTCGACACACTATTCAATCTGATTATACTTCTAACTTAGTTATAAATTGCTCTATCCCTTGGAGATATTAGAGTAAGTTGCATCTGTATACAGCTTCAAATTGTATCCACATCAAACTCTTATAAACTAGATGCAAAGGTCGAATACCAGTTAGCTCATTTATTTGCTTATTTTCTCCGTAAATCACAGGTGTAGATAATTATCAATCTAATCTACCCTTTAAGACTTTGAAGCAGCTACAGCTTGAAATTAGTATCATATCTTATTACAACACTAACCTCAAAACTCCTCTTAAATACAGGTTATACTACAAAACCTCTTTAACCATAGTGGCAATAATACTACAAATCGTAATACATATGTTACCACTGTATTTTTATACAATTCCTCATTACTTCCTATTCTCTCCTATAATCCTGTGACTTGTAATTATTTAATTATTAATTGAAGAATATATCTTTCCTGGAAATAACATTAATCTCTGATATATTGGTTATACTAATTTGGTTATTCATCAGTCCAATTCTAATTTAAATTTGACAATTCAACAAATGCTATGATCTCTTTGGTAATGACCCTAGATCCAATTATCCTTAATTTACTCATTACTATGGTAAATCGCATTAATATTATTGAACTAGATAATCACCTGAGCGTATGTATTTAATACAGCAGGAAATACAATACCCAACGAATTTAACATTTTAAATCACTAGAAATAACTATGAAGGCCGTCTATTTCTAGACCAGGCTTTCACTCTACAAAATTTATCGACGCTCTACAATTTTTGAGCTTAGTGTTTCTTTATAGACCGTCTAGTAATAGACTGCCTACATATACGGAAGCTCTTAATACGAAGACATAAATTTTGCGAAAACTCACCCAATGTTATTCGGCTCGTCGTATTCAAAGTGGCAATACGACTTCTGAGTGCCGTACGGTTTCATGACTGAGATGCCGGGTATAGCCGGCAGCAGCGAGTGGAACGCAGAGAATATAACCGCAGCTAGCAGCACCAAACCCATCTTCCAAAGCTTAACTCTCTTCTTGTACCAAAATGGATAATTGATTGCCAACAATCTATAGAGTATAGAGACAACAATTAATTGTAATTTGGTCTGAAAAATGCAACTTATTTATGTTGCCATTTAATATAGAATTTCTTACCTAAGAACTAAGCAAGATTAATACAACAATAATGCTGTAACATTTTGCAAACTGCAACTTATTATTAAGTTCAAATTGGGAAACAAATTTTATGATAAATAGTGTTACGATATATATGTTGCATAATCTTGCATTATATTCTAACTCACCTCTCGAATGGGATAATAGCAAGTATTAGCATTGAGCCAGATTTGAAAGTGAGTGCTGACCAGCCGTACAATGAACACCCCACCATACCCCCACTAATAAAGTACGATTGTTCCACCTCTGTCTTATTAACATACAAATAATAATAGTAATTGTAGTTCGTGATAGGTAGAGGTATCAAGCCGGTCAGTGTATCAAACACTGCCAAGCCTAGAATGAGAATGTCATAGGGTTTCTTTTCTTTGAATATTATGACCAGAATGGTTGTTGGGTTCCCTATCAGAATGAGGACATTGAGAACTATAAGTGTACTGAATATAGCATGTCCTATTGCACCACTGCCGAAATTCGTGAAGAGATCAGTTTTGTTGGAACTAGAGGTACAATTGATACTGTGCCCTTGTCCGAGAGGGATGTATAAGATTAAGATTAAAATACAAACACAAACAATATATTTACAATTCATTTCACTTTGTGTTTATTTGAATAAATTAACGCTATTTATATTGCTGCATTCAGTGGTCTAGTAGAACAGTGCCTACACAAAGGCTTTCTGTTGTAATTGCAAACTCTGTGTCTATGTCTGAGCCCTTGTAGCTGTATCCCTATGCATAAGTGGTCTACAGGCTGGGAGGCAATTAGGAATTGCTTTGAAGCTCAGCTCCTAAGTCTCGGCTCTCGTATAACAATTGAACAAGTTAGGAGATTTGGACACAGCACATCAATACAATATTAATTAGGTTAGCTGGAATTAGGTCTGAACAACTCTGAAATAGGATACTCCTGAGTTCAGCGGATGATACCTGTGGAGTGAGACGAGCGCACCTATTAAGGTCTGCTAATGTTAATATATTAGATACAGAAACATCCAGTAGAGTATTCTATAAATTGCAGACGAGAATTGTTCTTAAAATCCCATTATGATCCTTTTTGCAAGAATCGGCAAGATACCATTCGAATCAATGAATAAACTTATCAACAAATATTATTATTGCAGATGTTGATATTACATAAACAGTTCTATAAACTTGATACAGCTACAATACTTAGTGAATGCTACTCAAAGACAAAATACCGTCTCGTCTCCATGGGGAATTAGCCGGGGGTCACGAGGGTCCTGTAAGGGCAGTTACCTTCAACAGAGATGGTCACTACTGTCTCACGTGTGGAGCAGACAAAATGGTGGCGCTATGGAATCCGCACAAACTTAAGCTAATCAAGAAATACATCGGACACACCCAGGAGGTGTTGGGAGCCGCAGCTTCGCATGATAACGCTTCTCTCATCAGCTGCGGTATAGACAAGCTAGTCTTGCTAACAGACGTCTCTACTGGGAAACCTCTGCGTAAGTTCAGAGGTCACGAACACAGGGTCAACTGTGTGCTGTTCAACAGTGACTCCTCAGTAGCGATATCCGGTTCTTACGACAAGACAGTTAGGATATGGGACTGTAGGGCCAAGGGGAATGATCCAATACAGGTAATAGTGTATGACTATTGCTAATTAGCTAAAGTACTATTCTGCTATAGATACTAGATGAAGCGACAGATAGTGTGTCTAGCATAGACCTCACTGACCACGAGATTCTGACGTCTAGCATTGATGGGACAGTTCGCTGTTACGATATAAGAGCAGGGCAGGTGTGTTTCTTTAACATTAACCATCCTGTCCCTCACGCGAGACACTCGCACGACAGACACTGTATTCTGGCCGCAGCTCTTGATAGCAATATCAGACTGCTGGATAAAACCAATGGAGACACGCTGTGTGTATACACAGGTGAGTTATGCTGCAAACCAGGGAGTGTATATTGAATGTTTGTAGTAGAGTTTGCCTCTAAATCCTGTTAAATACTAATTCCCCCACAAGTTATTACAAGGGTTTCCAGAAATTGAGTAGAATGCTATGCTTAATAATCATCAATATAATGAACAAAGTTTTATGGATTCAACAATTGGCTAATCTTTTAGACTTAGAGGATACGATCAATTATTTATCGTTTAATTGCAAATACATATAATTTAAGGGGACTCTCCTTATAGGGCACAAGAACAAGGACTATAAAGTTAGCATTGCTCTCAGCCCAACAGACGCCTACGTGGTCAGTGGGTCTGAAGAGGGGAAAATATACTTTTGGGATTTGATGACGCAGAAGATTGTGACGTCACTACAGCACGGGACAGAGAAGAGTGTCGTGTACGCACTGGACTATTTCAATGAGCACTCCTGTCTCCTCTCAGCGGGGAGTGTGGGGAACGTAAAACTGTGGAAGGGAGATAATTGGCCGGAAGGGGACTCTTAATGCTATAATAGCCGATTGGTTTAATTTCATATTTTGAAATTGCTATTAATTAAATTGCAAACTCGATTTTGCTCTCCTAATTCTCTTGGCAAAAAGGAAGTTAGTTTTCAAGTTACAAATAGTTAATATTAAACTAAGAACTTAGATACATGCATCGCTCCTTATGAATTAAATTCATATTTTGAAATTGCTATTAATTAAATTGCAAACTCGATTTTGCTCTCCTAATTATCTTGGCAAAGAGGAACTTACAAATAGTTAATAACTAAGAACTTAGATACATAAAATACTTGTTTAGTAACATGCATCGCTCCTTATGAATATTCGTTCATCTCGGTTTGTTTTGCGTCCTCTGGCTCTAATATTACTTCCTCAGAGAAAGACAGTTTGCGAGCAGTAACTATCCATGGTTTCCCCCTACCCCTCAGTACCCACACAACTGCTAGTGCGGTTGCGATCCCAGCTACCAACAGCAAGAGCAGCAGCACGGCGGCCACAGGGAGCCCCACGCGTATGGCTAGGTCGGAGTCGGACCGAGCTGTGTTGTAAGTTACAGCTACAATAGTATCTGTAGGAATAGTAGGGGGCGGAGAGGTGGATCTACCTGAGTAGCAACTAGGCAGGAAGGTTGTTGCGGGGTCTGAGGGACAGCTAGAGAATATAACCTGGTATTGAACCGGGCAGGCATTTCTGATTCTCCAAGCTAAACTGGATTCTGAGTGTATGCACTTGTTTGTTCTCTGACACCAGCTACAGGTGAACTCTGTAGCGCATGATATATTCCTGCACTGATCTATGTTAGCAGCCTGCGCACACGAGGGGAGCGGGTTCATGTAGTACACACTGCCTTCCAGGTTAGTTGTGTGGGAGAGTGTGACGTCATGGAAGTGTATGATATAAGTGTATACGAAAGTATGCCAAATCATACCATCAGCTAGTCCAATGAAAGAATTGTATGTCGACTGGTTGGCTTGCTGCACCGTGAGAGGAGCCTTCTGGTAAGCAAACCTGATCTGTCCACAGGGGAACAGCTGAGCTTGAAATGTGTACGGCTCTGTTTGGTTGGAGCCATTGAGAAACAGCTGATCCCATTGCACGATAAACCTGCTTGTCTCTGATAGCACGTGTATGGCAGAGAGGCTAGACTGGTTGGGATTGAAGTTGGCAGAGAACGGCGCTATGTACTGTGAGTATGGCAAGAGGGTGTGTACGTACGGGGCGGTGCTAATAAACCCGTGAGTAGTGACGTAGAGCCGACTGATGTCCTGTCCGTAGAAAGGGAATGGGAATTCCAGCTGGAAGCTCTGCGCTATGAAGTACCCGTTGGACAGGTAGTAGTGCTGTGTGTGTGAGAGGGGAGACAGCTCTATCCAGACCTCTGAGAGCTTGTTAGTAGCAGGCGGGTACAGGTGGGAAGTGTAGTAGTCGTGGTTGTCAATGAGAGTTATGTTCTGCAGCTGAGTGGAGTTTGTATCGGTTTGCTGTCGCTTGCTTCTGTAAGGGATGACGTGAGTAATGTCGTGCTCCAATTCTGTGCCAGATGGATTGGAGAACAGCTGATCACTCATGGAGTGTGTTTGCCAAATTGACAATAAAGTTATAAGAACTGAGACATGTTTTAGCATTTTACTTTATGAACTTCCTTATGGATCTGTTTATATAGGCTATAGTATTGCAATCTGCAAACGTATCAGAATTAATCGATACCTGGAAATGTTTTTAACTTTTTATTAATTCAAATTTAATTGTTCACGAGTTTGATTATCTGATGAAATTATAGTTAGATCATCCTAAAAATCGTGAGATAAACCTTTATATTGCATTCCTGTGTCCCCTTTTGTTGCTAGATTCTTGCTTTACTGAGCTAGAATGGCAGAGAAAACACCTATGATAGACGCTTCACAATCCTCAGTTGTAGAAACGGTAATCCCAACTTCTCACGAGGATACCATCCATGACGCTGCTTTTGACTTCAGTGGTTAGTTTTATGTTATATATGGTGGGTATTATGGCTTTCTATTTTAGATTTATTTCTTATCTTACAAATCTTACAAAAGGCATTTTCAACCATTTTGTATCTGAATTTATATTGCTAAAGCCATAAGTAGTTATTGTAGATTATTCTCATTTTGTATACTTGATTTATTTCCCAACTACTCCTCTATTTATACTCTCTGCAGGGCAGAGACTGGCCACCTGCTCGGCTGACCAACGCGTGTGTGTCTGGGACACAAAGTCGGACGGTCAGTGGGAGTGCACCGCTAAGTTCCTCGCGCACAAGGGCCCCATCTGGCGACTGGATTGGTCGCATCCGCAGTTCGGACAGCTGCTGGCAACCTGCTCATTCGACTGCTGCGTCAGCATCTGGCAAGAGAAGGCGATAGCGGACCCCTCAGGTGGGAATAGGAATATCCACAGTTCGATACACGGCTATTTCATACATGAGACGGGGGTTTATTCGTGTATCGAAATGTCTGTGTTCTATCAGTTGGCACCGTGGTTTAATTGACACCGTAATCAGGATAATTGTAATAATTTCTATGGGGGATTGTTGGCTCGACAAAAGAGAGCTTATTTAACCAAATAATGCCATGGATATCTCTACATAAGTCTTGTCTCTGAAATCTGAAATGGTTGTATGTAGGGAAGCACTCGCTTCAGTGGGAGAAGGAGGTTACGCGTAGCGACAGTCAGACTAGCATAAGCGACGTGCAGTTCAGTCCCCACTACTGGGGCCTGCAGTTCGCGGCCTGTGCGCATAACGGCTGTGTGCGCATATACGAGGCTAAGGACATAATGCGTCTCAACGACTGGACTCTCTCGCACGAGTTCCAGACGCTGCACAGCGCCTCCTCCGTCTGCTGGTCCCAGTCCAGTCTCTTCCCGGCCCTGATAGCCGTCGGGTCGGACGAGCAGGCCTCCGCCACGGCCAGACACCTGGGCGTGTTCCAGCTGCACAAGTGAGCCAACTGTTAAGCGGATATTCTTATCCGCTGTAAATTATACTAGAGTAGAACCTGGATAATCCGACCCTCTATGATCCGTAATTCAGCAGAACCGACAGTTTTTCCTTATTCCAATGAGCGTCGGATTAGACGGGTTCTACTGAATTGGCCACGAATTCGGTTATTAATTTCGTTTCCGATTAACTGAATTACCTTATTATCCGTCTCCCGATTATTCGCTTCCACTGTATGTATCACATTATATACCGCTTCCACTGTATCACATCATTATGTACCGCTATGCTAGACCCACCAACACGTGGAGATCTGTGATAGACGAGCAGACAGAGACTATGTTCCGGAAGGTTAATGACGTCAGCTTTGCCCCCTGGATGGGACGCAGCTACCACTCCCTGGCTGTGGGCGGACAGGGACTCTTCGTGGTTAAGATTAAACCCACGGAGGCTGCCACTGCCGAATCTGGTAAATACCTATTACGTAGCAGTTTTCTGATATTAATATTGGGAATGTTCTTACAGCACTTTTAATATTATTTTATTGGGATTGAGCTAGGATGAATTACAGTAATTTTCGTTCAAACAAAGTCCAAGGGCCCCTAGGTTGCTTGATATAAGCGGAGTTCGTTATATGCGAGGAGAATCAATTAATTTACCCGTCTTGAAAATATATAACTGGTACTTGACTTGCTATAACGGGAGTCTACTGTACGTATTTCTAAACGTTATAAGCGAGTATTCGATATATCCTATAACGGGAGTTTACCGATAGAGTTTCACTACACGTACCAGCCGATCGTTCTGCGCGAGAGCGACAAGCAGGTGGAGGTGTGGCGCGTGCACTGGAACATAACCGGAGACATGCTGATAGCGTCCTCCAACGACAGACGAGTCTTGATTTGGAAACAAGCGGGCCCCAATTGTTTCGAGATCGTCAAAGAGTTGGTAGCTACACCAGATTCGTACATACCCGCACCCATTAACCCTGCATTCCAGAGCAGTCTAACTGCTACTAGGCACGATTTATCACACGAAGGCACTCTATAACACATGTTCCGTTCTTAGTTGATTTTACCCCACTAGTTTTAATCAAGTGTTGAATTTGATTTTCTTATCAATCTCTTAATTGAGTTCATATTTGAATTTGAATTGAAATATTCTTCCATTTTGAACTAATCACAGAACTGATTGATTCTACTACTAACTCGCTTGTCCATAGTCCACATAACATAGTATAGAGTGGCATGTCTGGTGGCAGACGTGGCATGGGGTTCTCCGGGTTCTCTCTCCCCTCTTCCAAGGAGACCAGGTTCGGTACCAACCCCCTCTCCTCCTCCGTAAAGAGGAAGGCTGTCCCGCCCCCCGAGTACTCCCCGGACACAACCGCGCCCTACAAGCACCCCACCACCCCAATCCCCCCCGACAAGAAGCCGCGCTTCCTCTCAGAGGAGGAATACTTCAATCGCTCCAGCAGCGACGAAGACCCCGCCCCCGACAAGCCCGCTCGCCAATCCGACGAGGACAGCCAGGAGGACACCCTGGACGCATTCATGACGTCGATACAGGACCAGGTGACGCAGCAGGCCGGCGCGGAAAACAGCCGCAGGGCCGTGCGCGAGGACATCGAGCAGGCGGACGACCAGGAGACCTACTTCCGGTTCCTGGAGGAGCAGGCCGCTCGGCTGCCCCCGGGCGGCTCCGACGACGAGGAGGTGGAGTACGATTCGGACGGGTTTCCGGTCTCTCCCCCCGACAAGCCGAAGCTGATAGAACCGCTCCCACGCACCAACCATGAGGAGATCGACTACGCGCCCTTCGAGAAGAACTTCTACCAGGTGCACAGCGACGTTAAGCAGCTGACTCGCAAGGAGGTGTACGCCCTGAGGGAGTGCTACGGACTCAGGGTCTCGGGCGCTAAGCCCTGCTCCCCCTGCGTCTCCTTCGGGTACCTCGGTCTCAGCCAGGAGCTGACCGCTATCCTCGCGAAGAGCCAGTACTCACAGCCGCTGCCCATTCAGATGCAGGCGCTGCCCGCCGCGATGGAGGGCCGGGACATAATAGGGATAGCGCAGACCGGCTCCGGCAAGACGCTGGGGTACCTGCTGCCGCTTATAGTGCACGTGTTGGACCAGGAGGAGATGAAACAGGGGGAGGGTCCCATCGGGCTCATCCTGTGTCCCACGCGGGAGCTCTGTCAGCAGATATACCACGTCGCCAAGCGGTTCTGCAAGCCGTACAACATCGGGTGCTGTCCGGTGTACGGGGGGGCCAGTCGCTGGGAGCAGACCAAGGCTCTCAAGGAGGCGCCCGAAATAGTTATAGCCACCCCGGGGAGAATGATTGATATGATTAAATCCAAATCCACCAACCTTCTGAGGGCCACATTCCTAGTGGTGGACGAGGCCGATAGGATGTTCGACTTGGGGTTCGAGGCGCAGGTGCGCAGTATCGTGTTTAACGTGCGTCCCGACAGACAGGCGGTCATGTTCAGCGCTACTTTCCGCAAGCGAGTGGAGTCGCTAGCCAGAGAGGCCCTCACGGATCCGGTGCGCATCTGCGTGGGCGTGGCGGGGGAGGCGAACGAGGACGTGAGTCAGCACGTGGTTATGCTCGGCAGAGACGAGGATAAGTGGGAGTGGCTGACGGGACACATCGTGGGGCTCTGCTCCGTGGGGAGCGTAATCGTGTTTGTGACGAAGCGAGCTAACTCCGAGCTGTTGGCGAGCAGGCTACGGAGTAGGGACATAACCGCCTTGCTGCTGCACGGGGAGATGGACCAGGGATCGCGGGACAGCGTTATTGGGAAGTTTAAGCGGAAGGAGGAGCCGCTGTTGGTGGCTACTGACGTGGCATCTCGCGGGCTAGACATCCCACACGTCAAAACCGTTGTCAACTACGACGTGGCTAAAACGATAGACACTCACACGCATCGGATTGGGCGCACGGGCAGGGCGGGGGAGAAGGGAGACGCGTACACACTCGTGACGGGCAAGGACAAAGTTTTCGCAGGAGACCTCGTTCGGAATTTGGAGGGCGTGAACCAAGAGGTGCCCCCGGAGCTGCTGTCGCTAGCCATGCAGATAGCAACGTTTAAGCGCAACAGACGCGTGTTCGGGTTCGGCAGAGGCAAGAAGATGCCGGACAAGAAGCGACTGCGTCCCGGACTCGGGTGCACTGACGCCGCGCCCGCCGCGCCCCAGCAGAGCGGCCCTCTCACCAGCCGCATGGAGATGTACCACACGCAGTACAAAACTAAGTTCATTAAGGCCACCGCGGGATCAGATCTGGCTTCTACGTCTTCAATAAAATCTAATGTTACTGTCCCACCAACAGCTGATGCAGTAGACACCAAAGATATGGCGCCTCAAATGCCACAGAGGAAATCTCGCTTCGACTGCGAAGAGCCGACTGAGAAAGATAAGATCCCGAAGCAGAACCAGGAGTCTAAGGACGAAGCGCAGTTTATAAAACCAGCTCCCAAGAAGAAGAAGAGATGGGACTCCTAACACACTAGTTTATACAATTAGTATCAATTTAAAGTATTTTAAATTGCTTGAAACAATACAGGAATGAAGCAAGTAAGGTTATTGATTCATTTTTTTATGAATATAATATTGGTTCCTATAAGCACCTGTGTATCCCACATTCACTTCTCTCCCAGAGAATGTCCCTTAGGTTTTGTCTGGCACTCTGCTTGCTGCTCTCTCAGCTGGAACTGAGTCTGACAGCTGACAGCTTCGTGACGTGTGGCTCCCTCATAAAGCTCCTTAACTTCGGCCAGAACGTGCGTTTGCATTCGCACGAGGTTAAGTACGGGGGCGGGAGCGGGAGCGGCCAACAGACGGTGACAGCTGTCGCCTCCATGGACGACGTGAACAGCTACTGGGTGCTGCGGGGGCCGCACGAGAGGCAGTGCCGCCGCGGGGCCCGTCTCTCCTGCGGCGACAAGCTGGTGCTGCAGCACAGCGCCACCAAGCTGTTTCTGCACAGCCACTACTTCACGTCTCCGCTGAGCCACAACCAGGAGATCAGCTGCTTCGGGGAGAACAGGGAGGGCGACGCGGGGGACTACTGGGTTCTAGAATGTTCTGGAATGTTCTGGAACAAGAAGGACAGGGTGCGGCTGAGACACGCCCTCACTGATATGTACCTGCACGTGCCGGGGGACACCTACGGACGGCCCATCGCGGGACAGAAGGAGGTATGTGGTTTCGCGAAAAGACAGAAGGAGAACCAGTGGACAGTGGAGGAGGGAGTCCTTATAGAGTATACTGGAGGAGAGGCTAATCACCAGCATGAAGAGTTGTAGGAATATACATAGGACAATTCTAGGTTTTGATTCTGTACTGTGTTAATGATTCTTATAGAATGCTGTCATGCTGTAACATTAGTTAGTATAAATATCTACCTACCATATCCGTAGTTAGGGTAATGGCTCTCAAATCATCCCCCTGTCCCAGCTGTCAGATAGGACCCTCCATTCTTAACTCCGACCTCTCCTGTCTGGCCCAGGAGTGCGAGCGCCTGCTAGCGGCCGGAGCTGACTACCTGCATCTGGATGTTATGGACGGACACTTTGTGCCAAACCTCACATTCGGGGCTCCCGTTGTGAAGTGTCTGCGAGCTAAGCTACCGAATGTGTACTTTGATATGCACATGATGGTGTCCGAGCCCGAGAGGTGGGTGGACGACATGGCCGAGGCGGGAGCCAACAGCTACGTGTTTCACATTGAAGCCACGCAGAATCCCGTAGAGCTGATTAAGCGGATCCGCGCTAAGGGGATGGAAGTGGGAATTGGAGTCTCCCCAGACACTCCCTTGGACAGGGTGCTACCATTTCTGGATCAAGTTGACCTCGTATTGATAATGACCGTGTACCCGGGGTTCGGGGGGCAGAGCTTCATTCACAGCATGATGCCAAAGGTAGAACAGTTGAGAAAATCCCACCACACCCTCAACATAGAGGTTGACGGGGGAATTAATACCGAGACAATAGAGGTAGCCGCCGCCTCGGGAGCTAACCTTATTGTGGCCGGGACTGCGGTCGTAAAGTCGGATGATCCGAAGGCTGTTATTGAGCTGCTGAGGGCTAGCGTTAATAAGTTCGTTGTTAAACCGGTTTGAAGGAAAATATTTTATTGCAGTGTGGATATATTTATGCTATTTAGGTTGATTTCCGAATATGCTTTATCATGTTGATATTTGCTTTTTGCTTGTATGTATATTTATCTCTGATTTGTTTCTGATTTTGTTCATTATTTTCAATCCAATATTCTCCTATCTACTATATTTAGTGGTGTATCGACCGACACACACAAATATTATGTTAAGTCAGATATTCCAAGGCTATCTTAGTAATTACCACCAAACTAACTTTGTTATGCATTGAATTTGTTTATTTATTGTGTCCAGAAGACTTTAGCCAAATATTGACTGTATAACTAAATACAGTAGAACCTCGTTAGTATAGTACGAACACCAGGCGCCGTCAAAATGTGTTCGCCTTATCCGGAATATTTAATAACCGATATCATTTGTATTGAAAAGGCTTTGAAGGGGCCTGAAATAGTGTTCGTATTAATGGCGTTAACAAACTTTGTTTTTATAATAATTTATTACAATAACCCATTTGAAACACTATTATCAAAAAAAAAAAATTTATATACTTAATACGTAGTATTAAAACATTATTTTGTTCTTTTCTCAGAAATTAATGAGAAATAACTCTGAAACACAATCAGTTTTTGCAAACTTTATTTTCATAAATAAGTACGTATATAATGAAAATATTATTACACTGGCCCCTGGATAATAATTTTAATGTTACTTTAGTTAGTTATGTTATGTATTAATAATTTAATATTCAATTAATTAAGAATTAACAGAAAATATGCAAACCAAACATTGTAAAAGGATTAGAAGAAGTACAAATAATCTTATTGGTGTCAGTTACTACTATGCCCATGGGTTGTATTTTATTATCTTCTTGTTGCGTATATCCCAGTGTGTGTAGCAGAGCTCCTTCTTGAGAGAATACTTTAATGGAATTGTCTGAATAGTCACTAATGAGGATATTCTCCTGTTTGTCGAAACAGAAGAAGTATCCTTCTTTAACTTGCTCGTTTCCTTGTCTGCCACAAGTTATTAGGGAGCGGAGTTTCTCACCAGATTGTGAAAACACATGTATACACGGGTTATCCCTATAGCTGAACACATACACCTCATTGTCTAGTACTTTGACGCCATATGGTAATGTCATGCTAGCATGTGAGAGGGTCCGTTGGAATGTGAGTTTATCAGTCATGACTACTATCCGGTTATTATTTGTGTCAGCTACAAACACAGACCCGTTAGGAGCTACAGTGAGATCATTAGGAAAAGATAACTCTCCTATGCCAGTTCCTATCTTACCCACTTCAGTTACTAATCGGAATCCTGGCAACTTAAAGTGAAATATGGAATGCGAACTAATGTCACTAACATACACCTCATCCCCTCTAATCGCTATGCCTACTGGCTTCTCAAGTTGTCCCTTACAGAATGTATTAATGTATTCTCCTGTGACAGAGAATACTTTAATACTACCATTGGTTAAAAATGAGTTTCCGTCCGCTATATAGATAAGCTGAGTTTTCTCTTCAAAAGCTATACCATAGGGCCACCCAAGTCCTCCTGTACCTGTTCCTCTCTTCCCGACTGAGATTCGGGGTTGTAGGAGTGCGGGGTAGTTTGGAACTGGAACTGTCTCCCTCTCTGCCAGCTGTCCCAGTGCAGAGATGGTCTCCTCCAGCTGTCGAGTGTCGCACTCAAACAACACCTCCACTTCTCTCTCCGGCACCTCCAGCTGTCCCATTCGAGTCTCTATTTCTTCTACCATTCTGTCCCGCATGGTGTGCAGCAGGTTCTCTTTCATTTCTGTTTGTAGATGAGCTCTCGAGTCGCTCAGCTGTTGTAGAGTTTGTATGCGAGTTGTAGTCGCGGCGCGTCTCTCCTCCTGTCTCCCTCTGTGCTCAGCGATCAGCTGTTCTCGTCTGCGGTTAAGACAGACGATCAGCTGATCGAACTTAACGTTAATGCGAGCCTCGACCGGGTCTATGGGAAGGGCTACTTCTGGAAATCGTTCTGCCATTTGTTTGAATGTAAAAGTTAGTTTTCTGTTGATACGTGTAGAATTGTGTGAGTATATACAGTAGCATTATTTATAGAATTAATTAAATAGTAGACGAGCTAGCTAGTGCAGTTTAGAATATACTCGGACAACATTTGTGTATAATAAGCAGTTTCTATGAATAATATCTGTTTTGATGGAACAGAGTTCTCTCACGAGTTGAGACACAACTCTGTGGCCTCATAAGTTCAGTTGGGAATGTGTATAATTGCAATTTCAGTTCCTATTTGTCTCTTCTTGTTTCTCAACTTTGGACTTTCTTATTATAATGGCATAATTACAATCAATAGTGCTTTACAGCTTTAGTATTAATTAATAACCGGAATTTCGTATTAACTGTGTTCGTTTTAACGAAATTCGACTGTATACTATATTAGCTTAAACAGTGGTTCCCAACCTGGGGTCCACGGATGGCTGTAAGGGGTCCACAAAATGTATTACGGTCAATGGGAGGAGGTCCACAGGATGTATAATATTTACTATAGGGGTCCATAGTTGAAAAAGGTTAGAAATCGCTGACCTAAATAATCTTATTATATCCACACTGTATTTATACCAATCTGTTCAATGTTGTGTTTGTGAGTCGGAATGAGGGAGACGGTTGGCTACACGGAACAGACGGAAATAACACAGAAATATTCCCAGCTACTTATGTGGAGAAATATGATGCGAAAATCTAAAATTACAGCTGTGCCGACAGCATGTCCTTTTAAGGCACTATATTTTGGTCGTTGGTTCAGTTATTGTGTGATGGAACACAAATAACTGATTAGATGCATGAATATACTCTCGACCAATTAAATTACAGCCTCTGTTAGGCATTCTATAATCTTCTGGGATGGAAATGTGAATTATCAAAAATCGTGACCCCAGGTGCACATCTGTAACCCATGAGACATCTATCTTTAAAATTTCTGTTCTTAGTTAATAAAACTCTGTTCTATGGAGAGAATACGGATAAAAAATATACCAATGCAGTAAGATCAGAACTGGGCCACTATACTACGTATAGTATAGTCGGTACAGTAACAAACTAGTGTTTTAATTAATTTGCATTATGAATTGAATAAAATAAATCATTTGTGCGCTGAATTATAATTTTGACTAAAAAGAAGAAACGAATCTTGCTATTCTTATCCTGATTCGATTCCAATAAAGAGCAAATATTTGAGTGTTCATAATGTGAATGTTAAAATGTGGATAATTCCTATTTAATTTGAAATAAACATACGTATACCTACACCTCTAAAGCCCACCATACACGATGCAACATTGTTGCATGCAACTGTTGCACGCAACATTTCAACATACACGATGCAACATTGTTGCATGCAACTGTTGCACGCAACATTTCAACATACACGATGCAACAAAGTTGCATGCAACTTTGTTGCACGGAAAATTTAACATACACGATGCAACAAAGTTGCATGCAACAGTTGCATGCAACTTTGTTGCATCGTGTATGGTGGGCTTAATAGCAATTAACTGTGTTCGTAATAAGACACCATTTGTATAGAATTAATATACCCAACTCGGATTTCAGTTTGGATTAAAACAGCACTGAATGTACCTATTACCACCCCCCTTAGATAGTTATGGTAACATTGGATATAATATTATCTGTCCACAGGTTGCTCTTTATAAACTATGGATTACTGTAACTGTATTGTATAGAGTTGTCTTAGTAATTGAGAATGACTAAACATGTCCACATAAATCGGAGCTATTACAACTCGGAAAAGCTAACTCCTATGTTGAAGAAACACAAACTGGTGACAAAAGACCGAGATAAATTTGAGCGCACTTTGTATATAGCTGTGCTATTAAGTTTTGTTAAAATCACCTCTCACATAGAAAGCCACATATGCACCTCGGAGCAGGGAAGTGTGACACATCAAGACATACCGCAAATAGTAGATAAAGCGCTGCCTTATTGACTGACGAACAAACAGAGATCTTTCTTAATTAGCCACTTATTATGAAATTAACTATTATATCACCATTTAATACTTTAGTATATGTGTTACAGTGTATTTGAAAACTTTGTGTGTTCACGAATACAACACACATATTCGTAAACACACAATATTTACTGTGTTCGCGAACACACAATTTCCAAACTTTTTGTGTTCGCGAATACACATGTGTTCACACAAAGTTTTCTAATACACTGTAACATATATAGTAGTGTTTTGACAAAATTGATCTGGGGACCATTTTGTCAAAACAGTAGTGTATATAACTCCATTGTTCCATACATAAGCTCTGTACTAACAAATGGCTGATACAATAAATACATCTTCAGACGGACCGACTGTTACTACCAACAAGTACGAATTGGTGGAGGAGATTGAAAAGGAATCTTACAAGGTGTCTAAATTAATTCTGACTCGCACTGGTATCCGTGTGTACCACTGCGACGTGTCAGGCCCTCTGGTTAAGGGGTTCTTCACGCTGGCAACTGAGACGCACGACCATGATGGACTCCCACACACCCTGGAACACCTGGTGTTCATGGGCTCACAGGAGTACCCTTATAAGGGCGTACTGGATAAGGTAGCCAACAGGTGAGTCATACTTAATGAGATTTTTATTTAAATTCAATATAATCGTGTGGTAAAATGCTATTTATAATAAAATAAATTAAATAATTGTACTCTATGAGTAGGCGAGAAACTTTCAGAGACAGGATTATAAATTTTATTTGATGAAACACCCTCAAAACACAATGCATAAACATTTAGAAGTTTCCTGAATATGTTTAACCTGTAACCTTAGACTGTCCGATATACATGTGGTTATTATAGGTAGATAGAAGATAGTTATAATATCTATGTAAGTGCTGTCTGTTCCTAGATGTCTATCGGAAGGCACAAACGCTTACACGGACGTGGACCACACCTGCTACACGCTGATGACAGCGGGACACGAGGGGTTCCTGTCTGTGCTTCCCATCTACCTGCACCACATACTCTACCCCACTCTCAGCGACGCGGCCTACCTGACGGAGGTGCACCACGTTAACGGGAAGGGAGAGAACGCGGGCGTTGTGTACTGCGAGATGCAAGACACGCAGTCCAAGCCGCACAGCATGCTGCACTTTGAACTCTGTCAGCAGATGTATCCGGGAAAGTGCGGGTATAAGAGCAACACTGGGGGCAGGCTGGATGAGATCAGAAACTCGTGTTCTAATGTTAAGGTACGTTAAGGAGAAACTGGCTAACTGCTACGTAACTTATACTATACTGCTTGATACAAACAATGTATTGAATGTACTGAAGGTTTGTCCGATAACAAAAATGCCGTGATTTAATCACGACATTTTATGATTAAACCGAAATATATTAATTATGCGTAAGCCAGTCTATAGAAAAGGCAGAAAAGTCCAGAAAAGGGCGTTTTTTCCACCTTCCGGTCTCTTCTAGAAAAGGGCGGTTTTTTCGAACGCTGGTCGCTAGCTGCCGATACCGATGGGGTCGTATGTACTATGTGTTCATTAGGTTCGTGCCTACCATAAGAAGTACTACATTCCCTCCAACCTCTACCTTATCGTGTGTGGGACCATACCAAGGGAAGAGCTGTTAGCAGTTCTATTCGAGTTCGAAGATAGCATTCTTGCGAAGGGACCGCTCCCTCCTCCCATCGAGCCGGCTCCCTGGTCCGGTCCAGTGCCCCCTCTGGAGGAGAGCAAGGACATCCGGATTGAGTTCGGAGCGGACGACGAGACCACTGGGATGGCGAGGATCGGGTACATGATATGCGAGGGACACAATCTATACGAAATCCTTGCAATAGATATACTAGGTAACTAATAGAGGCATTTACTGTATACAGTAGACTCTCGTTAATAGGAACACGGATAAGGCGAAATATCGGTTAAGGAATGCAAACAAGGTTTACTTCTCCTAGCTTATACAAAAGCATGAAGTGAGTCCGGTTAATAGAAACAATTCAACGGTCCCCTGGTGTTCGTATTAACGAGTCTACTGTACTATACAGTCAACTCTCGTTATTACCAAGTCGGATATAACGAAGTCGATGAATTGAATGGTCCGGAAATCCTTTTATCTTGATACATTATCAAAACTTCGTTTACAACGAAATGGATATAACGAAATTCCACTTATAACGAACTCCGCTTATACCGAAATGAAACTACGGTCCCCTGGTGTTCTATTAACGAGTCTACTGTGTACTATATTGTATTTGTTGTAGGGGAATACCTAACCTCCACTTCTGCGGCTCCCCTACAGAAGTACATGATAGAGTGCGCAGACCCGTTTGCCAACAACGTGTCTTGCTCCTGCTACCTACAAACTCTCTCTATGTTCATTTTCAACTTCACTTCAGTGCCTAACGCAAAGCTGGAGATCCTACCTCACGAGTGCTGCAGCCTACTCAAGCTCTTGGGGGAGAACACAAGTGAAGACAAGAAGTTCAATTTAGAGAGATTGCGAGGGATTATTCGCCAGCAGAGGAAGGGACACTTGTATAGTCTGGAGGAGAACGCTCACGACCTCCTTTCCAACCCTTGTATCATAGACTCCCTGTATTACTATGACAAGAGGCTCTTGGGGAAAGATTTTGACGTAATGGCTAACTTTGATAAACTTGAGAAGGAGCCTATTGAGTTCTGGCTGGGGCTCCTCAATAAGTATTTCAACGAGGGTCCCCACGTGTCGTGTGTGGGCGTGCCTAGCAAGGAGTTCGCTAAGAAGACCGAGTTGGAAGAGAAGGAGAGAGTAGAGGAGCAGCGAGCTCACCTGGGGGAGGAAGGCCTCAAGCTGAGAGAGGAAATCTTAGAGAAAGCTAAGGCAGAGCACGAGGCGGAGATTCCTATTGAGTTCCTGAAGTCACTTCCCACACCAGACCCTAGCAAGATAGCTATGCACGAATGTGTGACCACGCAGAACTTCCCGCGTAAGAACGAACTCCAGAAGACCGAATTCCCCACAGACGTTAAGATAGCAGAGTTCAAACTGCCGATAATCATGACTCATCTCAAGTCCCAGTTCTGTGCTCTCGAGCTGCTATTCGACTGCACCGGTCTCCCTATTGAGGACAGACTGTACTTACCGCTGCTGATAGAGCTGCTAACGGAGTCGCCGGTGCTGCGTGACGGAGAGATAGTGCCCTACGAGCTGGTGACTCAGCAGCTGAACGAAGATCTGGTCGAGTACTTCTTTGGTATCGGCACTGGGTACACCCCCCGCTTTAAGTACGGGAATGCGGTCAATATGGTGATGTTAAAGGTTAACGTGCCCATATCAGATTATGAGCTGGGTGTACAGTGGCTCTACGAGCTGTGCTACAAGACACAGATAACCGAAGCACGTACCCGGGTACTGCTGAAGAAAATCCTAAGCTCGATTCCGGACTTCAACCGGTCGGGTCCAAAGGTCGCGAGAGAGCTGCTTAACACTCTCCTATTCCCCGGAGACATTCTGAAGAACGCGGGTAACTCTCTGCACCAGAAGAAGTTCCTAAGCGGACTGTTGAAGAGACTCGATGAGGACGGGAACAATGTTATATGTGAGATCGAGAGAGTGAGAGACTCACTGTTTCAGCTCAGAAACGCTTCTCTTCACATGTTCACTAACTTCCTGCGAATAAAACCTGACCCGCTGGCGGTATTAACTGATAGGTTCAAGGATGAAATCAGCACCCTAGGCCCCACCTATGCAATCCAGCGTCCCGTTTTAGGAACCATAAAGCAGCATAGAATGTCCCCTCCCTCTAAGACGAAAGGTTATATCGCGGGCGTTGCGGGTATCGACAGTAGTTTCTTGCTACAAGAGATACAGCTGGACCTAGAAGAGGGGTCTCTGGATATATGCGCACTGGACATATTATTCTCCTGTCTGTCGATGCTGGAGGGTCCCCTTTGGTGCGAGATCCGGGGCGCGGGCCTCGCGTATGCGTACGCACTGTTCTACGGACAGGTATCCGGAGCCGTGTACTTTACCCTGCAGCGCTCAGCTCAGCTAGCACCTGCGTATAAGGTCGCTAAGGGAATAATAACGGAGTATGCAAAGGGGGAGCGTAAGATAAGCCAGGAGGAATTTATCGCTGGTAGAAATACCAAAGTGTATGATTACGTTGCTAGCCTGAGCACGTTTGTGTGCGTAGCGGATAATGCCTGGGATTCCGAGTTACTGCCAGGTAGCACTGATTCTTCCGTTTGTCTGAAACAGATCTCTCAGCTGACACTTGAGGATGTCGAGTCTGCTGCTACCAAGTACCTGCCTATGCTGTTTGATACGAATATATCGCGTTGTGTAGTGGTAGCTAATCCTTCTAAGGTCCAGGAAGTGAAGAGCGATTTGGAGAAGCTAGGCTGCGAGCTGGAGTTTGTTGAGAGTGTGGAGGTGTTCCATTTGGGGGAGGAGCTAGGAGACATCCCGGAGGATTCCAGTGAAATTAGTGATTAACTCCTGGAGTCAATCAATTGCGTGTTAATTGAAATTAGTTCATTAGTTTTGTTAATTGCTATTAGAGGTGTAGGTATATGTTTATTAACTTCAAATTAAATAGAAATTATCCACATTTTAACATTCACATTATGAACACTAAAATATTTGCTCTTTATTGGAATCGAATCAGGGCAAGATTCGTTTCTTCTTTTTGGTCAAAATTATAATTTAGCGCACAAATAATTTATTTTATTGAATTCATAATGCAAATTAATTAAAAACACTAGTTGTTACTATGCCGACTATACTATAGTATAGTGGCCCAGTTCTAATCTTACTGCCTTGGTTGGTAATTATCCTTCCGTATCCTCTCCACAGAACCCTCATTCCGACTCACAAACACAATATTGGACAGAAATGGTATAAATACAGTGTGGTTATACTTATACTATGATTATTTAGGTCAGCGATTTCTAACCTTTTTCAATTATTGACCCCCTATAGTAAATATTAGACATTCTGTGGACCTCCTCCCATTGACCGTAATACATTTGTGGACCCCTTACAGCTACAGCCATCCGTGAACCCCAGGTTGGGAACCACTGTTTAAGCTAATATAGTATACAGTCGAATTTCGTTAAAACGAACACGGTTAATACGAAATTCCGGTTATTAATACTAAAGCTGTAAAGCACTATTGATTGTAATTATGCCATTATAATAAGAATGTCCAAAGTTGAGAAATAAGAAGAGGCAAATAGGAACTGAAATTGCAATTATACACATTCCCAACTGAACTTATGAGGCCACAGAGTTGTGTCTCAACTCGTGAGAGAACTCTGTTCCATCAAAACAGATATTATTCATAGAAACTGCTTATTATACACAAATGTTGTCCGAGTATATTCTAGACTGCACTAACTAGCTCGTCTACTATTTAATTAATTCTATAAATAATGCTACTGTATATACTCACACAATTCTACACGTATCAACAGAAAACTAACTTTTACATTCAAACAAATGGCAGAACGATTTCCAGAAGTAGCCCTTCCCATAGACCCGGTCGAGGCTCGCATTAACGTTAAGTTCGATCAGCTGATCGTCTGTCTTAACCGCAGACGGGAACAGCTGATCGCTGAGCACAGAGGGAGACAGGAGGAGAGACGCGCCGCGAATACAACTCGCATACAAACTCTACAACAGCTGAGCGACTCGAGAGCTCATCTACAAACAGAAATGAAAGAGAACCTGCTGCACTCCATGCGGGACAGAATGGTAGAAGAAATAGAGACTCGAATGGGACAGCTGGAGGTGCCGGAGAGAGAAGTGGAGGTGTTGTTTGAGTGCGACACTCGACAGCTGGAGGAGACCATCTCTGCACTGGGACAGCTGGCAGAGAGGGAGATAGCTACAGTCCCAAACTATCCCGCACTCCTACAACCCCGAATCTCAGTCGGGAAGAAAGGAACAGGTACAGGAGAACTTCATTGTCCCTATGGTATAGCTTTTGAAGAGAAAACTCAGCTTATCTATATAGCGGACGGAAGGACATTTTCAACCAAAGGTAGTATTAAAGTATTCTCTGTCACAGGAGAATACATTAATACATTCTGTGAGGGACGACTTGAGAAGCCAGTAGGCATAGCGATTAGAGGGGATGAGGTGTATGTTAGTGACCGGAGATTGCATTCCATATTTCATTTTGAGTTGCCAGGATTCCAATTAGTAACTAAAGTGGGTAAGAAGGGAACTGGTAGAGTAGAGTTCAATTCTCCTAATGATCTCACTGTAGCTCCTAACGGGTCTGTGTTTGTAGCTGACACAGATAATAACCGGATAGTAGTCATGACTGATAAACTCATATTCCAACGGACCATCTCACATGCTAGCATGACATTACCATATGGCGTCAAAGTACTAGACAATGAGGTGTATGTGTTCAGCTTTAGGGACAACCCGTGTATACATGTGTTTTCACAATCCGGTGAGAAACTCCGCTCCCTAATAACTTGTGGCAGACAAGGAAACGAGCAAGTTAATGAAGGATACTTCTTCTGTTTCGACAAACAGGAGAATATCCTCATTAGTGACTTTTCAGACAATTCCATTAAAGTATTCTCTCAAGAAGGAGCTCTGCTACACACACTGGGATATACGCAAGGAGAGAAGAGAATACAACCTATGGGCATAGTAGTAACTGACACCAATAAGATTATTTGTACTTCTTCTAATTTTAATACAATGTTTGGTTTGCATATTTTCTGTTAATTCTTAATTGAATATTAATACATAACATAACTAACTAAAGTCACATGAAAATTATTATCCAGGGGCCAGTGTAATAATATTTTCATTATATAAGTACTTATTTATGAAAATAAAGTTTGCAAAAAACTGATTGTGTTTCAGAGTTATTTCTCATTAATTTCTGAGAAAAGAACAAAATCATGTTTTAATACTACTGTACGTATTAAGTATACAAAATTATTTTTTTGATAATAGTGTTTCAAATGAGTTATTGTAATAAATTATTATAAAAACAAAGTTTGTTAACGCCATTAATACTAATTAGGAATTAAAATTTATTATAACACTCCCTGTAATACGCCATCACTTGGTTTAAATGTTGCCTAAAATACAATATTGAATGTAAAAAAATAGGACTGACAATATTATACCGAATATTCATTCAAAATTATTGAACGAAAATATTCGTTATTCCTATTGGACAACAACATGATTAGGGTATGATAGATAGATTGGAGAGATCGTACATATAAATTCATACCAAACTTGTGTCTAATACACATTGTAACTAAGATTAAATTATTGTACCATTAACAAAAATATTTTGTACAATATTTTTGCGTCTTGAATTGAATTAATGCTTACTCATCTAAACGAATGAAATTCGTTCGTACGTTACATTTCGAATATTCGTTTCAGCCAAAAATTATGAACATGTTTTCACTGTGCCGACTATACTATAGTGGCCCAGTTCTGATCTTACTGCTTTGGTATATTTTATCCGTATCCTCTCCACAGAACAGAGTTTTATTTAACTAAGAACTGAAATTTTCAGGCTAGTTTTCTCATGGGTTACAGATGTGCATCTGTGGTCACGATTTTTGATAATTCACATTTCCATCCCAGAAGGTGACTAAACTTTTAACCAATTAAATTCGAGGGTTGTCCCAATATGGATTATCGAGTACATACAATTAGTATTTAAGGATTTACTATCAATTATTAAGCGGTTATTTTAGAATGCCTTACAGAGGCTGTAATTTAATTCGTCGAGATTATGTTCATGCATCCAATCAATTATTTATGTTCCATCAGTTTATATTTCAATCAATTATTTTATAGCATTTTCTTTTGGGAAAATTCCAAAAATACTCAAGTTTTTTAAAAATTTCCAAATATACTCAACAATACTCAACTAATTTGTAAATATAATCAAGTTTTTCCAAATATACTCAAGTTTTACCGGATTATTCCAAATATACTCAAGTTTTATTGGATTATTCCAAATATACTCAAGTTTTATTGGATTATTCCAAATATACTCAAGTTTTATTGGATTATTCCGAATATACTCAAGTTTTATTGGATTATTGAAACTAGTATGGAGATCCCAACCACAAAAAATATTTATTAGTACAATCTGCTCGTCTGCTCTACGCGCGTCCTTACAACTTGTACTCGGGCCTACGACCCTCGCTTGTATTTAAAGCATCTCCTTTTCAAATTAAATGTCGTTCTTGATGGTTGGCCGCTAGCTGTCTATTTATATCCGTTCATCCTAGCTACAGGTTTCTATAAGGACAGATTAAATAATTTGGATATTTATGCAAATTTGAACAGATAATTTTCTAGATATATGAGCTTGTCCATGTATAATAATATACCAATTCCAAATATAAAATTAAATATCACTAAGAAACTGTACCAGTGGACCCCTAACTTTGGGACGTGGAGAAGTTATTGTATTGATTGATAATAATTTGATAACAAATAACACAATGGAATGTTATAAATGTATGGCTAGACAGACAGAACACAAATAACTGATTAAATGCCTGAACTTCCTCTCGATCAATTAGATTACTTTCTCAGTATTCCATAATGCATACTTAACATTTGACAGACACTAAAGCATTCGATTATACTAATTGAAATGCTAGCTGCTAATCCATACTGGAACACCCCTCGAATTTAATTGGCTAAAGGTTTTGACACCTTTTGTGATGGAAGATTTGAATATCTTTTTAGATATTGAACTTGTTTGTACATACAATACTAGTATTCCCCACCCCACTGCCAAATTTTAGGTCTGTAGCTTTTACCAGTTCCTCAATCAATTCTGAACAAACACACAAACAAACAAACACAAAAACATTGTGATTTAATATATAAGATAGACTAAATATAGCCTTTCTAAACTTGAGTAGATCTGTGAATTTATTGAAAAGTTGAGTAGATTTGGAATTTATTGAAAAAACTTGAGCAGAATTGGAATTATTCTGAAAAACTTGAGTAGATTTGGAATTATTTTGAAAAACTTGAGTAGATTTGGAATTATTTTGAAAAACTTGAGTAGATTCGGAAAGATCTAGTTTTATATTTGAGTATCAGTAAAAAGTTGAGTATATTTGGAAATTTTTAAAAAACTTGAGTATTTTTGGAATTTTCCCATTTTCTTTTTGTCGGCACTATTCATCAACCAACGACCAAAATATAGTGCCTCCAAAGCAAAGGACATGCTGTCGGCACAGCTGTCATTTTAGATTTTTCTGCTGAAATCCATATACTAATCAACATAATATTGTTACATCATGGCGCATGCTCAATAAGTATCCCATATCCATATCAGTAAGAACATCGTCGGGAACTGCATACAATGTTCTTATAACCGATGTAAGCGGGTTTTTGGGACCCAGCGTTTTATGGCCGCCCGTCCCTAAAGCCCTAGCATCTTGGGTCCACCGTCCCCATATCGCAAGTGTTTTAAAGCCCAGGGGCCCAAAATGCTACCTAGCGATTTAGGGAGGGGGCTCTAAAACGCTGGGTGTGCCCATAACGCGCTTACACCGGTATAAATTATATACTAGGATATATGGCAACCGTTTTCCAGTAGAATGTTCTTATACCCAGCATGTTCTTATCTACTCATCTACTGTAATGAAATATGAGTGAGCATGCTCACTCATATTTTCATTACCATGCATACAGATACATTTCTGGTCTGCCTATTGTGAACAATTTTTTCGTCTTTTCATAGATGACTCATCTGTGGTCTGTTTTATGTGAAACACTATTATGAACAAGTTTTATGGTCCCAATCTATCAACTTATATTGCGGTTATCAAAGTTGAGTTCGCTTTTTATAAATTATCTCTATTAATAACAAAATTTTTGATCCCTTGAATGTTAATAATAAAAGAACCTGCTGTAATTGTATACCGAATTTGCAGCATGACTAATTTGAAATGACTAATTTGAAGTACAAAAAGGAAAGTCTAACTCATTAATTAACTCCCCCTTGTAAGCGTTGCATTACGTTATAACGCCCTCTATGTCAGTGATCTTACAAATATATTAAGTTCGGTATAAACTGTAACTACCGTTATAGGTGTACTATCCGTATCTGCTGATTAACAAGAAGCGGTACGCCGGACTATACTACACACAGCCGGATTTTCTAAGACCCAATCAGATTATTTGTCAATAACTACTATGGTATTGAACTGGATTTAATTTAGATTTGAGAGTCGACCCATGGGACACGTTAGTTCGGGTTACTTTATCCCATAGCGGCCAATTGCTATCATGTAAATACAAACAATGCCAGGCTAATAGGAACTACGTATACTTATAATAGGAACCAATACACAACTATTACTCAATTTACTCAAGTTTAATTATTTTTGAAAATATGAAATATGATCTTTCCTTTCACTCTATGACTGGGTGGAGTCACCATGTGCATCAGAAGAGGCGGCACACAAACAGATGCCACATTCCACTCAGTTCCACCACCTAGCTCTGCTATAAGATACGAGACACATTATCTATAGCATTCTACTAACAAACAACTTCCTTTCCATTGTATCTAACTAACTAACTAGTAAATATAACAAATGGCCCTTCGATTCCCTGACCCGATACACCCCGTAGACCCTGTCGAGTTGGAAATAAACCAACTATTCGACCGCATAATTATGTGTGTCCAGCAGCGACGAGTGGCACTCCTAACCACATACCGCGACACACGCGACGAAATAGCCGCTAGACCCATAGCCCGAGCGCGACAAGAAGAAGAACTGATCGGACTGAAAACCGAAACCGAGGCTCGTCTCCAAATGAACGAACTGAGAGAGACCCAGCTGTAAATATTGGCAAAAATAGAACAAGCGCTAGCAGAGGTGAGGGTACCCCAACCCGAGATACGTTTGGTGTTCCGAGGCACCTGTAGACACCTGGAGCAGGTGATCGCAGGTGTGGGAGAGGTAATCGAGGAGGAGGTGCCCGTTGTACCCCGATATGAAGAAATGAGACCGATTGTAGCTGTCGGGAAGAAAGGACAAGCTCCTGGAGAGCTCTGGTATCCTCATGGTGTCGTTATCGATGAGAACTCAAATCGGATTTATGTCGCAGAAGGGTTTGGTTCCCGTAGAGTTGCGGTTCCCAAGCTTTTTCAACCATGGACCCCCCATAATACTTCTGTGGGCCCCCAAGGGGTCCATGGACCCCAGGTTGAGAACCACTGCTCTAGAGTCTCAATCTTCTCGGAGACAGGCGAATTCCTAAATACTTTCACTAATCAAGACATGAGAAAGCCATGGGGTATAGCGATCCATCGAGACAACCTGTACGTGACGGACACAGAAGTACACGCTGTGTTCCAATTCAAAATAGAGGCTGACATGCGTCTCGTCGCTAGCCTAGGGAGTCAGGGATCTGGTATGGGACAGTTCAATTTCCCTTTTGGACTCACCGTCTCTACCAACGGAGATGTGTTCGTAGCGGATTATGACAACAAGAGAGTCCAAATCCTAGATGACTCCCTACACTTCCAAAGATCCATAACGCATTTAGCAATACAATGCCCGGAAGACGTTAAACTGACACCAGATGAAGTGTACGTGCTAACTGGTAGACACTTACTCGTGTTAACCTACACAGGGGATAGGATTCGCTCTTTCGATACACAACCTTCGTTTTGGGGATTTCCCTCGGTTAATAATTCCTTCTTCTGTCTGGACGCACATCACAACATAATACTCGGAGACAGGGATTCAGATAATATCAGAATACTAACCAAAGAGGGCACACTCCTAGACACCATACAGAGACCAGGGGGCGGAGGAGCCTTGCGTGGAATAGCTCTAACCAATAATCTAAATATAGTAGCTGTGTATAGAGGTGCACCTGACCAGCTAATAATATTCTCTAGTTATTAAATTCACGTAATATTGTCACATACTTTACTATGAACAATTTTTATGGTCCCAATCTATCAACTTTATTGCGGTTATCAAAGTTGAGTTCGCTTAATTCATAGTAAAACTTCTCTAATAATAACGAAATTTTTGATCCCTTGAATGTTTATAATAAAAGAACTGCCCGTGATTGTATACCGAATTTGCAGCATGAGTACTAGGGGCGGGGCTAAGAGAGTAGCTGCTCCGATAAGTCGGAGTAACATCAAGCGGACCAAGGAGGAGGATGCGGAAGAGTTGGACGAGGACCCGGATGTTGAGGATATTGAGGATATTGACGAGTTCCCGAACGAAGAGGATGAGGTGATAGGCACGATTCCCCTGCTGCACATACAGGAAGATGCCTCCTATCCCGATGAGTGGAGGCGACCAGACTCAAATGTTTCTACAGAAGAAGAGTTCATATTCCAACAGTTCGAGATTGATGTCAGTTATGGTAGGCCTCACCCGACCATGGCCAAAGGAACAGATCCCAATGAGGCCCCCCACATCCGTCTCTTCGGCCTCACGAAAGAGGGATTCAGTGTTTTGACACATGTCCATGGTTTTATGCCATATTTGTACACAGACTGTCCTCCTATACCGGCTGCTAAACAGGTGTGCACATTAGTTTCAATTCAGCCACTTTGGTATGAGACCAATAAGTACAAATGTTCAATAATTAGCGATCATTCGATTATTTATTTGACATTATACTGTACAAAATTAGCCAGAAATGTGGCAGCAACCGATGTGGCGTCCTGGAATGCCTCCGCCTCACCAGCCCCCCAGCCCCGTGCTCCGCCCCCCGCAGGACCAGACCGCTGCCTCCTGGGCCATGCGGGCCCAGCAGTGGGCTCACCAGCGCCGCGTGCACAACACGGTGTACCCCCCGCACCCGCCCCCTCCCCCCTACCCGACCGGCTCCCCGGTAGAGAGGCCCCCGCCGCCGCCCCCCCAGGCCCCAGCGCCGCCCGGACTCCAAGCGGAGTACCTGCCTCCTCCGCCCCCCCCGCCCCCTCACAGCTACCCCCGCTATCCCGGCCCCCCTCACGGCTATGTAGCCATGCAGCCGCCAGAGCCGCACCCCAGATCCAACCCGCAGACCGGCCAGTTCGAGGCTCAAGACGAGTTGTACCCGCCCCCGCCCCCTCTCACTCACCAGCAGCAGCAGCAGCCCCCCTGGGGGTACACAGACGCCCAGGACTACGAGGAGCCCCGAGAGTACACCCCGCCCCCGGACCCCCCCTCCCGGCCCGGGCCCCCCTCCCCCCACCAGTACACCTACAGATACGTGCCCAGACACCACTACCAGCAGCCCTACGGCCGGGACAGCCCCGAGCAGAGGGAGCCCTCTCCGCCCCCCCAGCTGGACAGTCGGGAGCTCGAGCTGGCCGCTAAGCGCCTCCTACAAGGGGACAGCGACAGCGACTCCGACAGCTACAACCCGGCGCACCGGCGGAGACAGCGGCCCAGCGAGGAGGACGCGTTACTCACCCGCCGCGTGTACGACGCCAGCCACGTGTACGCGCACACTCCCACTGAGCAGCCGCGGGAGTGGGACATCCAGGGGCCCCCTCTCTCTCCGCCCCGTCCGCCCCCGCCCCCCATAGAGCCGCCGCCGCAGTCCTTCGACTACGGACACGGGTTCCCGCCCCCCGTCCGAGCGCAGCCCCCGGGGCCACCTCCGGTCCCCGGGCCCCTCCCCGCGGACCTCTACGCGGCGGGCGAGGAGGGGGCGGCCGGGCGGCGCGTGATACCCGCGTGGCTGCGTGACGATCTTAAGAAGCTGGAGAAGGAGAGACAGAGACAGGTCGAGAGAGATACCCTGGATACCGGAAGGGGTAGCAGCTATGTGGCCAGACAGGAAACTCTGGATGGAACCGAGATGTTTGGGCCGCCCCCGCCCCAACACCTAGCGCAGACACAGGGCGATAGATCGCGGTTTTTCACAAGCGATGACTCACGCGATAGCTTCCTGTTGGAAGTGCTACAAACCGCAGTAACAGAGTTCCTACTGGAGATGACGTCAGCGGAAATAGAGAGCGCGTGTTCCAACGCTTTGTCCGAGGTCCGCCAGGCCCGCGCCAAGCCGATGGTCAGCTACGACTCTTCCACCGACTCATCTCTGCCAGAGGAGGAGCGGCCGGTAGACAGGGGACAGGAGGACCGCAAGGCCACTCCCAAGAGGCCGAGGGAAGAGCGGATCTCTTCGCCTGCTAGCTCTGCTGGAGACCGTCAGACAGAGGTCAGGTCCAGACACAAGTCTAAGGGCGGCAAGCACCACAAGAGGAGGGAGCACTCCCCTTATAAGAGGGAACAGGCCAGGAAGCACCCTGGGCGGTCTCGTAGCTACAGAAGCAGGTCCAGGTCTGCCTCTCCCTACAACAGATCTCAGAAGAAACACAGGCCGCGTCACTGACTTCTGTTCGATATTATAGTGTTTTGTTATCTCCTATTTTATTCTTGAATTAATACACTTTCCTATTGTGATATCTTCAATCTCTAACTACCTAGTATAGTTGCTATTGTTTTAATGAGCTCTTGCTGTAGGCGGTTGCATGCGAGGAGTTCAAGCGGGACTTGAACCAGGCCCTGAAGAGCGAGAGCTCAGCTAGGAACTTCTCTGTGTGTGTGCTGGATGTCTCTCTCGAGGATAAACAGTCCATGTACTACTACAGCAGCGGCAAGAGAGCCTTCTTCCGCCTAACAGTGGCAGCTCCCAGACTGGTGCCCACCATAAGGAGAGTGCTGGAGGAGGGAAACTTCAAGTTTGGAGATTACCCGCAGAGAGCGTGAGTCCATAGTTGTTCAGTGTTAATCATGAAAACATTAAGAAAAATCATACAAATCAGGAAAATCAGGAAATTTTAAAAAAATCATGAAAAATCAAGAATATGTGCCATTGGAATTGTAGTATGTTAAAATAACTATTTGCAGGTACAGCACCTATGAGAGCAACATAGAGTTCGTGGTTCGCTTCATGGTGGACACGGGTCTGGTGGGGTGCGGCTGGGTGTCCCTGCGCCCCCACAAGTTCGAGATACGGAAGGACAAGCTGTCTCGTTGCCAGATAGAGATAGATGTGGGCTATAGGAATGTGAATTGCCTCCCTCCGGAAGGGGAGTGGCAGGCCATAGCCCCCCTCAGGATCCTCAGCTTTGACATAGAATGCGCTAACAGGAAGGGGATATTCCCCGAGGCGGAGCATGACAGAGTTATACAGATCGCTAATGTTATGCAGATACAAGGAGAGACAGACTTTCTGTTTAAGATAATATTCACTCTCAAGGAGACGGCTCCCGTCCCTGGTGCAGAGGTCAGTGTTGGTATTGTCAGTTAGCTCGCTTTATATCTTGTTTACATTCCAGATGCGTTGCTTTAACGAGGAGGCTAAAATGCTGAGTGCGTGGTCTACTCTGATACGGGAGATGGACCCTGACATCCTGACGGGGTACAACATTATAAACTTTGACCTCCCGTACCTCCTGAACAGAGCAGCCGCCCTCAGGCTGTCCAACTTCCCTTATTTGGGACGGACACACGAGAAGACCACTATGACAAACACCACGTTTCAATCTCGCGCCTACGGCAAGAGAGAGAATAAGAGCATTAAGATGAGCGGGAGAGTGCAGTTCGATGTCCTACAGGTACCACGGGTTATATAGGATTTTCCTGGCCGGTTAAATTTTTACGGCACCCTAAAGGTGTCAGCCATAATATATGATTGATATAATCAAATTACACGGAATTATTTGAAGGAGGTAAAATCCAAAGTATTGAAAGTACCCTTCATTTACTTCGTCATAAGCAGAATTAAATCAATTACCTACTTTATCCGACTTTCTTATAAGCGTGTATTGCTCTATATCTTGCTTCGTTTGCTGTTTAAGTATCGATTGATTAGATACTGTACCGCGAGCAGAAGTTGCGCTCGTACTCACTCAACTCTGTCAGCTTTCTGTTCCTGGGGCAGCAGAAGGAGGACGTGCACCACAGCAAGATAACGGAGCTGCAGGAGGGGGACCGACTCACGCGCCGGAGACTCGCCATCTACTGTCTCAAGGACGCAGTGCTCCCTCTCAGGCTGCTGGACAAACTCATGTGTCTCATCAACTACATAGAGATGGCTAGAGTCACAGGAGTGCCTATATCCTATCTCTGTACCCGGGGGCAGCAGATAAAGGTGGTTATAGAGAGGGTTTATGCAGGGTTAACTCAATGCCAGGACAGGTTATCTCCCAGCTGCTGCGCAAGGCCCGGGAGCAGGGGCTGTTGATGCCGGCTCGGAAGTTCCAGGGGGAGGAGGAGTACGCGGGGGCCACCGTCATAGAGCCGCGGCGCGCCTTCTATCGGAACCCCGTGAGCGTGCTGGACTTCTCCTCTCTCTACCCGAGCATCATGATGGCACACAACCTCTGCTACACCACACTGGTTAACCCAGTGGAGAGAAGCAGCTTATCGGCAGAGGATTATATACGGACCCCGGCTGGGAACTACTTTGTGCGGGCGGGGGTGCGGAAGGGACTGCTGCCAGAGATACTGGAGGGACTGCTCAGGGCCAGGAGGAAGGCCAAGGCGGACCTCAAGATGGAGCAGGACCCCTTTAAGAAAAAGGTTAGTTGCTTCAGTTAAGTACAGTATACTCCGCCATAGACTATGACTCCGATTAATATAATCAGCGGTTAATTGGGTCAACATTAACATAATGGACGGAACGGAGTTACAGTTTAGCTTGAAATATTTTCGGTTAATTGGGTAAAGCTAGCTCGGGCCAACCACCAGGGGAGCGTAAATTTGTTTAAATTATCCGGAAATCCGTATAAACCGGAGTCACTTGCACACATTTGTATAGCCTAGGCCCTAGGGAAATTAACCTTGTATGTATGTATGTACTCCTTAACCGATATTTCGTCCTATCCGTGTTCCTATTAACGAGAGTCTACTGTTTATAATATGAGTTATACACAGGTGTTGGATGGGAGACAGTTGGCTCTTAAGATTAGCGCTAACTCCGTGTACGGCTTCACCGGGGCTAGCGTGGGCAAGCTGCCCTGCATAGAGATAAGCGGGAGTGTGACCGCGTACGGACGGGAGATGATAGGACAGGTTAAGGGCTATGTGGAAGAGCTGTTCACTGTCGCTAACGGGTACGCACACAACGCAGAGGTTATATACGGAGACACAGACTCCGTTATGGTGCTGTTCCACGTGAGCACCGTCAAGGAGGCTATCGACCTGGGGAAGGAAGCAGCAGAGATAGTATCTGCCAAGTTCCCCCTTCCCATCAAGCTAGAGTTCGAGAAAGTAAGTAAAGCATTTAAAATTATCAAATTAGTAGTATGGGGCCGTTCAACCGTCACATAGCTCAAAATTATGGAAATTCGACACCCCCTCCTTATGTCACGCTTTTGATTAGTTTAATTTTAAGTACAAAAAAGAAGGTATCACACATTAGTTATCCCCCCTCCCCTTGGAAGCGTTACGTAACATTAGAACGGCCCCTATGTCAGTGTTCTTACAAATATAAGTTCGGTATAAACTGTAACTACCGTTATAGGTGTACTATCCGTATCTGCTGATTAACAAGAAGCGGTACGCGGGACTATACTACACACAGCCGGACAAACACGACAAGATGGACTGCAAAGGGATAGAGACGGTGCGTAGAGACAACTGTATCCTGGTGGCTAATCTGATCAACACCTGTCTACAGAAGATACTAATCGATAAAGATCCCAACGAAGCTATTAACTATGTGAAACAGACCATTTCAGACCTGATGTGTAACCGCGTGGACATCTCCCAGCTGGTGATTACGAAGGAGCTCACGCGTAACGACAAGGACTACTCCGCTAGGCTGGCGCACGTTGTGCTCGCCTCTCGCATGAAGGAGAGGGACGCAGGGTCTGCCCCCTCTCTGGGGGACCGCGTGCCTTACGTCATCGTAGCCGGCACCAAGGGACAGGCCGCCTACGAGAAAGCAGAGGACCCCATATACGTTCTGGAGAATAACATTCCAATTGACGTAAAGTATTACCTGGAGCAACAGCTGAGCAAGCCTCTGCTGAGGATATTCGAGCCCATCATGGGGGACCGAGCGGAGAAGGAGCTCTTCCGGGGAGAGCACACCCTCTCTAGAACCATTGTCTCCTCTAAGGTACTAGTATGCTTATGTTTAATTAATGCAATAATACTCTAACTATACCACATCTCAATAGTACAGTGGAACCTCGTTAATACGAACACCAGGGGACCGTAAAAATGCGTTCGCCGCGCCTTATGCGGAATTCGTATTAACCAATATCATTTGTATTCCAAAGGATTTGAAGGGGACTGAAATAATGTTCGTATTACCCGGAATTTCGTATTAACTGTGTTCATACTAACGAGGTTATACTGTAGTTATACATGTTAATAAACCTGTCCATAGACGGGAGGGCTGAGCATGTTTGCCAAGCGCAGCGAGACCTGCGTCGGCTGCAAGTCGGTGCTGAAGGGAAGCGAGGCTGTGTGTCCGCACTGCGAGAGCCGAGTCTCGGAGCTGTACCAGCGAGAAGTGGAACAGCTGAGGGAGTATGAGGACAGGTTCTCCCGCCTCTGGACCCAGTGCCAGACTTGCCAGGAGAGCATACACGAAGAGATCATTTGCACCAACAGGGATTGTCCCATCTTCTACATGAGGACCAAGGTGATTAAGGATTTAGAGGAGAAGAGCCGGGTTATTGGCAGGTTCGAGCAACAAGTCACTTGGGAAGATAATTAGCAACAATCTCACTTAGTTTTCGATTTAATTCTAACTTCATTGATCACTTTTATCGCATTATTTTACACTTGTTAATTCACATTATTTTAACTCTTGTTGATTTTAGATTATTTTAACTCTTGTTGATTTTTAGATTATAACGATTTTGATTTTATTAATTCTAAGTTATAACGCACTTGTCCAAATAAGTAATCAATTGCATAACCGAATAGTTTGGTTATTTTGCAGACATAATGTTTATCAGTTTACTAAATCCGTGTTTGGAATCTGTTGATAAATTTACAGCATTTTTCCATTGCATTTCCACTGAATTCATTATTTATTATAGGAAATATTTAGTAAATTTGTCTATTGGACTTTGGCACAATCTCGTGAACAAACGGGTTGATGAATAATGACTTGTATATGCATGCCAATACATAGTACATTAATCTACATATAACTATAAATCGTATCACCGAAGGAATAATTCAATTGATGCTTTCTTCTACCACTTGACAGGCATTATCCCGCTATAATAATATTTCCAATTTTCCATATATTATATATTCATTCCGCTATTCGTAAAATCTTATTTTATTCAGAAGAAATGCATTATACTTCGGGCCATTAAACATCGACATTATTCTATTGAAGATGACCCTTGTAGGTTATCAACTTGGGCAGTGCCGGATTTAGGGTGTTGTGGGCCTAGGGCTGTCATTACTTTTGGGCCTATTTTTATATCCTTGATTTTTCCAATGATAGTCCCTACTTTACATATTTTAGCAGAAAAAATGTAGATTCAGTACATAATGGAAATAGTGATATTGGGTATAGTGATACGTATATTGGATATACAGTAAAACCTCCCAAAGCGGCACCTCCGAGTAGCGGCACCTCCGAGTAGCGGCAACCTCCGAGAAGCGGCACAAAATCATACTCCCGATGGGTCCCGCTTTTGGAGGTTAACCTTACGAGCAACCTCCCAAATCGGCAACCTCAGAGAAGCGGCACAAAATCATTCTCCCGATGGGTGCCGCTTTGAGAGGTTTACCTGTAGTGACAATTTTGCCGCTTTAGGTGTGTCCCCAAGCAAATCCCATACAAATTTTATTGGTCATAGACTCATAGTGATATCTTTATTAGATATAGTGATAATTTGTGCACAGATTATACAAGAAAATTGGATTTTTACCATCCTTGTCCCGATAATTTCATATTTTACAATATAAATATCGTTAACAGTTGAATTCGATAAGGAATTTTATTCTACTTATGAGAATAAAAGTATTGACAATATTTATAGTCATATATTGATAATTTGGCCAACAATTCCAAGTCCCCATTATTACTATATACATTATGCCCTGCAACACTTTTTTCCATAATTACTATTAATTATATGTTATTAATATATACCAGTTCTTCGGTCTAGACTCGAGGTCGCATCGTGTCCTTTTTTTGTTAGTGTTAGACTGTTCGTGTTAGCCTGCATTCCAATTTGTATATTTCTGGAGCATATGGTCTTGCCTAACAATTCTAAACTAACACACACAAAAGCAGAAACCAATTGTGCTTTTAATATATGGATAGATAACATTTATTGTGAAAAAAGTCACGAAGTATTAATGTATCTGGAGTAGCTAAAAATTTTATTGAGCTTTTCGAGGTTTAGCTAAAGCAAACTATTCATTATCTCTTGAAGTTCATTTCGGAGGAAACTATTTTCTACTCCCAAATTAATCCCATTTCCAGGTCAAGTTGACCTAAACTGGACCTAAGAATGAAGTGGGCCTAGGGCTTTAGCCCGAGCAGCCCTATGGTAAATCCTCCACTGAACTTGGGTGTTGAGCCTTAAGAAGAACCTTTCATTCAGGTCAATGGCTGTACGTTTGTTATTATTCTTTCCGTAATGGAGTTTGTTGTAAATATTTCTAACGAATGTGGCCTTTTAATCGAATATGCTTTGAGGAAATCTTGCTTGCTCCTATTGATGTTTCGAATAATTGTATTATCAGCGACCCGAATTTACTTGGCCTTGTACAGAGCTCAACTCTCTTTGGAAGCTTCTTATTCATATTTTGGTATTTCCTATATTTCAATTTTGCCATCGGTTTCAATATTCTTCATAATTATATTATGGACAACCTTGAACATCCATACCTTCAATGAAAACATACGGTATATTCCTTGTTCTAAGGTTCGTGTTTGAGCGTCCTATATTGTTTGATGCAAACATGGTATATAGCACAATTGTTGTTGTTTTCCGTTTGCTGTGATATATGTTTGCATATACTTCTTTAATTCTTATAAGTTCTATTCTACTCTCAAAAGTATGAAAGAGGACAGTGGCGCAAATAGGGGGGGTTCGGGGGGGGCGAGTGGGGCATGCGCCCCCCGTAAAAAGTTGAACCGTGCCCTCTGGTTAGTTTACACTTGTTACTCTATTGGTTCCATGAATGGTTACAAATCGATATCTAGTTATCTCACAATAAAAATTTTTTCTTCTCTCTCCCCCAAAGAGTCACTCGCTACACTCGCTCCGCGTCCCCCCAACTTTAACCTCATACTTGTAAAACTTTGCGCCCATGAAAGAGGAAGTACGTTTGCTATTTAATTACTCAACTGAGTCTGAATATATTGTAAAGGAACGAGTGGGACGGAGTGTCTAACAATTATTCAGTTCTATTCTCAAATACTCTCAAAGAACTCCAACTCACCCCAAGACATTTGTTAAATTGGACATTATTTGAGGGCTTACTTATATATTTATAGAAAAAAGCTTTAAAATTCGCAATGGTGAATTTTCGGTTAACAAGCAAGTTATGATAAGTTATATAAGTTATTGTTAATTAAGTTATTAAGTTAACCCTGCCAATGCTTGAAGGGTACATTATAAAAGGTGTTGTACGATATATAAGTAATTCCAGCATCTTTAAATATCTACTAATTCTATACCCTTTACCCCTGAAAGATTGTAATGCACCCTTTCCATTTCAACAACAGACTGCAAAAGTAGTTTATTGCAAAAAAACATTGTTTTGAGTCTTATAATTTAATGTTTCGTACCCTATTAGAAATACATTGCAAAATAAACTGTGGCCATTGTCTGAACTTTAGTTCTGGAGTTACTCTATCAAAGTTCCAAGGCTGGGTGAGAAATGTGAGAAAATTAAAATCATTTATCTTTATCGATCTATTGGAAAACCTCACCTCAAGAGTAGTACAAATAGTTGTACCGAAAAATAAGTTTCCGCCTGGAGAATTACAGAATATAACCCCTGGCTCTTCCATTAGAATTGTAGGTTCCCTAACAGAGAAGCATGGGACGAATAAGATGGATGTACATCCTGAGCAGATAGAGCTAATAGGAGAGTGCCCACAGGAAACCTACCCCATCCGTCACGCGACTGAGTACTCGACTGATTTCCTCAGAAAGTATCTGCATTTGAGAGGAAGGACGGATTTGTTCCGTTCTATGCTGACTCTTCGTAGCGAAGCCAGTTTTGCCGTGCATAGCTATTTCCATAAGAACGCGTTCATGCTTGCCCACCCCCCTGTTATCACGTCTATGGACTGTGAGGGCGCAGGCGACCAATTCAGAGTGTCCGTTGCAAACGAGATTGCACAGACTGACGGGTTTTTCAGGGGCGGGAAGTTCCTTACTGTGTCCGGTCAATTCCATCTGGAAGCCATGGCGAGTGGCAACTCTCGCGTTTATAGTTTCGGTCCTACATTTCGCGCGGATAAGTCGCACACTCGCAGACATCTGGCTGAGTTCTACATGGTGGAGGGGGAAATGGCATTCTGTGACACCCTGCAACATGTTACCATGGTGACAGAGGAGTTATGTAGACATGTGATTGGCACAATATTGGACATGTGGGACTCACAGAAAATTCAGTTTTTGGACGGAGATTGTCTCTGCAAAGATAAGAGAGCCAAACTGAGAATATTACTAGAAAATCCATTCAGCACCATATCTTATACAGACGCAATAGCATTGCTGACTGACTTGGGAGTGTGCATTGAATGGGGACAGGACCTGCATGCGGAAGCAGAACACACTATAACTGCTCACTTCAAGTCTCCTCTGTTTGTGACTAATTACCCGGCTGAGTTAAAGCCGTTCTACATGCTACAAGATGACGTCATTGCGTCTGGAAATAGAGCCACTGTCTCTTGTTTCGATTTGCTGTGGCCTGGGCTAGGCGAGCTAGCGGGAGGGAGCCTGAGAGAGCACCGTCTGGGGAGACTCGAGAGGGCCATAACCGCGAAATGTAACACTCCTCTCTCTGAGTCCGGACTCAGCTGGTACCTAGACCTGAGGAGGTATGGGGCGGTGCCCATGGGGGGGTTCGGATTGGGATTTGAACGTTTGTTGCAAGCAATGACAGGAATGGATATCCGAGACACGATTCCGTTCCCTAGATTTTATAAGTCATGCAGTCTATAGTGTTTCAAAACGCGATTATCTGTAGTCGTTTATTATTATTAAACCTCAACAAACACTGTTATACAAATCTCTTGTTTGCAATGAATATTTTAAATATGCAACAAAGGTAATAGAGACCCTATGCCCACCACCTATTCATTCAGCCTCTAAATGAACCACAATATTATTTAATAAGCCTGTTAGAACTTAAAAGTACTATTTATTGAATTAACTAATAACTATTCGTCCTAGAAATTAAACTTTGTGAAAATTTGTGAACTTTTATTGCAGATATCATTTTACTTCAATTAGGAATATATAAGTCTTTTCCCTTAATGTAGATAAATTAGTACTTCTAAACTTTTAAACATTGTTGCGACATTCCTTGACTTAACAGAAGTTCAATATCAATTAATATTTATTTATTATCTATAAACCACTTAAATAGCTCCAAACTAATGCATGATTGATTACTAGGTTATATTATTGCACGATCTAGGTAATGTCACCGCAACTTAGCTAATCATTTCTACGGAATTGTCCATTAATTGTATGATTATAGAAATCTATATAAATATCTGTTATGTATTTGAGTTGTGCAAGTTGATTGTACAAATAATGTCATTGCAGCGCCGTTCTAGGAAGTTTAGTAAAATGGTTTCTTTTGGGGAGGACCCCTACTCCTCATTGCGGTTTCTAATCGAAGAACGTAGATTAGAAGTTAGAAATAAGTTTAAGGAGTTGCATGCAGTTCTTGAACACCATGAGGAAGATCTTTTGAAAGAATTAAACGCTATTTTAGATAAATACAGCCCCAAAGAACAAATACTGTGTAATGGGGCCAAATCCATGGTTATTCCTGAAGTAAAAATAATGTGGAATGTGGAAGCGTGGATCGAGAAACTTAACAAGATTTGTAAGTTCGAAACTGTGACGTCACCTTACATCCACAAACGGATTCCTCTCAGAGTTGGAGTGAATCAATCGTATAAAAAAGCTTTAAAGATTTCTGAACCTCGCGGCCTCGCGGTTGATAAAATAACACAAGAAATATATTTTGCTAATCACGGAGCTGATAGCATTGTGGTACTGGATTTTAACTGCGATTTCTTGAAGTGTGTACAGAACCCAGATTTGTGTGGCCCATGGAGTTTGTGCTTGGACGATACCTGCATCTACGTGTCATGCAGCTCTCATACACTGCTTAAAATCGATAAGATCACAGGTCTAGTCTTGGCTTGTGTTAACTTAACAAATTTTATAACAGGAGTGACTATCAGTGAAAATTCGAAGCGTCTCTACGGTTGCGAATATGAAACGAAATCTGTTTGCGTGTTCACTTTAGAGCTAGAACTGGAAAGTACAATTGTACTGCATTCATGCTATTTTACTCAAAAGACCAGAATCAATGATATTAAAATAATAAAGGAACAGATCTGCTGTTTGTTCCAAAACAGTGCTTACCATCTGCAGATATTCGACATGGATGGTATCTTCAAAAGAGCTCTTGTACACCAGCATGCGATAGGAAGAGGCAATAGCTTTTGTATGGACTGGAATAGTAAGTATTTCTTAATTACTGACGGAGCGGAGAGCCAGATTAAGGTATTCTCTGATGAGGGACAGCATTTGCATAATATCGGTGTTATGTGTTGTGCTGCCTCATTCCCAGGCAGCCTTTCGGAGCCCACTGGAGTGGCTATTTGCACTGGCAACAGAGTAGTCGTGTGCGACCAGAAAGAGTTCTATGCTGTACAAATATTCTAACATTCTCCTCATAGTACTGACGTAATTATTAATCTTGTAATTTTTTAATGTAATTAGTAATAATTTATATATTATTGATATTATGGGTGTATATTCCGAGCCTCTATTTGTCCACTAGCATGAGTGAGGGGATCCCGCATGTAGGGACACAGGAAGAATTGGACACACACTTGAAAGAAGCAGAGGACAAGCTTGTTATTCTCATGTTCTACGCTCACTGGTGTGGCCCCTCTGTTTACATTGAACCTATCTTCGAAGAGTTACAGACTAACAACAAAGACTGTGTATTTCTACGCATCAACACGAACAAAGCAGACGTACTAACGGATATTATGGATGTCTCTTTAATTCCTACTTTCTTCTTCTACAGAAACAGCGCTAAAGTAGATGAACTGGTCGGGGCCAATGAACACATCCTCAAGGAACGGTTTGAAAAGAATAAGCATTAACTGAGAAATCTCAATTGGATATCCATGAGTTAGTCTCTGAATTTTAAGTATTTTTGTTTAAGTTTAACTTGCTTTATTTTTACATTTTAATTATAAAAATGGACGCCTTATAGTAATATATTTGTATGCTAAACCCGTCACAAGGGGCTACGAAAATAAACGAGGTAATCTCCTTAATTGTCCAATAATAACATTATAAAGTAACTAACTAGTAACTACTATACTTACTATTTCTACAATACAAACATAGGGCATCAGGCTATTCTACTGTATTAGCTACCATTCCCATTTGGAACTTCCCATACAGCCTAGAGTATATCTTCTCTCCTCTGCTTATCAGCTCCTCGTGACTTCCCGATTCCACAATGACTCCGTGCTCTATTACGTAAATCCTGTCGAAGTCTTGCATGCGTTCTAGAATATTCGTTGAATAGATTAGAGTCCTGCCTCGGGTAAACTCAAATATTGCGTTGTTGATCTGTTTGGCCGTCTGTGGGTCTAGATGGCTAGTGCATTCATCTACAACAATAACTTTCGGTTTGTATAACAACATTCTTGCAATTGCTAAACGTTGCAACTGTCCCCCACTTATGTTCTTTGCGCCTTTCTCTATAATTGTATCGTACTTGAGTGGGAGAGACATCACCCAATCGTGAAGAACGCATTTCTTCGCTACCTCTACTATCTCTTCAAATGTTGCAGTTGCGCGAGATAACATAATATTCTCTTTAATCGATAGATTAAATATGTGACTGAACTGATGTACGACTCCGTACAGTTTGTGCAGAGAATGGTATTCCCCGAGAGGCTTGTCGTTAACCAGTACTACTCCATGTGTGGGACTCATCATCCCAGTGATAATGTTAAGCAGTGTAGTCTTCCCAGATCCGCTCTGTCCTACTAGCGCGACCTTGCTCCGGTATGGGATTACCATGTTAACGTTGTAAGCACTCCAGTAGGCTGCTGTCACCGAGAATCTCAGTGACACGTCTCGTAACTCTATCTTGGGAGTACGCACTGTCGATGCGTCTATGCACCCTGTCGATATATCGCTGGTAAGGCTGAATCCACTTCTGCTCTTTGGGAGCTCAAGCGTGTTGTCGAAGATAGTTATGTTATGATCTTCCTTGTCTCTTTTCAGCTGTTTCTTGTTCAAGTTAAGCTGTAGGCTGTCTAGTCTGCCGAGGGAAAGCGCGGCATTGTACACGGAAGGAATGTCGTTCATAACATACGAGATGCGCGTAATTACTATTACGAACAGAATATAAGTCCTGAAAATATCGGAAAACTGGATTACCACAAAGATGGTTAGGAGACTAAATATGTAGTAGCTGATTACAGTATTGATTCCGGAGAGCGAACGGTAGAAAGTACGTATCATGTTATTGAAGAAAAGCTCTTTCCACTTTTTGCGGAATAATTTCGACATTTTTAAGTATTTGTCATATCTCTCCAGCCAATAGGTTTGTATATTGTAGCACTGTATAGTCGTTAAACCTTCGTAATTCTCCAGAAGCATCTCTTTGATATGGCCTTGTATTATGGAGTTTTTGAAGAGAGATTTTTTGATGATGTGGCTGATATAGAATAAGATTAAGTTCATGACTATTGCGCTTATTGTGAAATAAATCGGGTAAGAGAAATGCACCATTAAACCACTACCATAGGCAATAAATAGAAATCCCAAAAACCGAGCGAACATTCCTATCGTGTTAACCACCACATATTCTATGTTATTAACGTCCTGTTTGAAAGCTACCAATATAAACGTTGTAGATATTCTACTGTACTCGGGGACAGTTAGTTGTAAGATTCTTCTCTGAATAGCAATTCTCAGCTTTCTGCCTACCAACATACCGAGCAGTCCTTCAAATATCCCGGCTATAGGGAGTATAACAATGAGCACCATGCAAATGCAAATTAAAATGCCCCCATTTATCAGCGTGCTCTTGATGGTATTATCTAGCCTTAACTGTAGCGCGGGTAATGAGCTCGAGTTTGCGAAGAAAGTTAAATTAGTTTCCCTTTCTATGAAAGATGTAACTTTTAGACCATCAATCATTAAACTCTGCAGATGCTTGTTATAGGCTATGCTCATTGTCTCAATTAGAGCACTACATAAGATAAGGAGCAACAGGTAATAATGCTGGATGAGATGGTAGCGAAATAATCGCCAAATAAATCTGTACAAACCATAGTTATACTCCGCAGAGATTTCTGCTTGTGCGAATTTTTTCCAAGAGATTTCGAGGTCTATTAGAGATTTTCCTTTGTAGCTGAATTTGTTGACTCCTTCTGGGCTAAAGTTCAGTTTCCGGAAAAAGCGAGTGAGCCCTCTCTTGCCCTCAATAGAGTAGATATAGTTCATAAGAGAGCTAGACACATACTTGTATGTGTTGTAATCCTCCTCATAGTCAGGTGTCGTCCAGAAATATTCAAGAATAGATTTGTTTGTGCAGCAAGATACAATGCTAGTAAGGTCGAAATTTGGCTTTTTTACACCCATTAACTTGAAGGCTACCTCTTCGTGTACCAGATGATATAAGCCATCCACAAATATATTGCCAAAGAATAGCGTCGAATTTATTTTTCGCAAGTGTGTAATGAAAATTTCCTTTTCACGATTTTCCACAAATCCTGAGTCACAGACCGTCTCTAATATTCGTATATCAGAATCAGCTTTCTTCGTGTCCAGTTGGATATTTATATACTTAGAAAGCTCTCTTGAGAACAACTGGATACTCTTCCCCATGTCTCCCTCACATATTCCTTCTTGCACATAGGATTTTCTGTGCCCACCTATTTCTTCTCCCAATGATTCGGCCGTCAACGATGCCACACGGGATTTCATTTTGAGCTCACCTGCAATACTTGAGACTCTTCTATCCTGTAACAATTGAGTTTGAGATTTTCGTTCCATTTCCCCCTCGATATATTTTAAAATGCATTGGAAACGTCTTCCCATTTATATTTGACATTTATTCATTATTGGAGCCTACATTTTCTTATTTTCCCTATTTAATTTTGCCCGTATTCATTTATACTACGTATCTTCTATTTCTTTAAATTAATTATTTAATGATTCATTCCTCCCTGGAGGCAGCTATAATTAGATAATTTACCCTATACAGTGGATGCCGGTTATAAGCACATCGTCGGGAACTGCACTTATGGTGCTTATAACCGGCATGTGCTTATAACCGACATAAATTATACAGGGTAGATGGCAAACGTTTTCCAACATAGTGTGCTTATATCCGATATGTTCTTATAACCGGTGTGCTTATATCCGACATCTACTGTACCACCTATCTCCTGTGGCACTGACATTGGACAAAAGCATGTCACAAATTATTTATTTATTTAATTATTGGCTCAAAATAGAGTTTCGATACAAATTTCAAGTCATTGTATTTTTTATCATTCATGACGTTAATTGATAATTTAATACTTATTCTCCAGAAACTTGCAATCCAGTTTTTTTCAAAAATGTGATTACTGATGAATATCCTAAATTGAAGAATAATCATTCGCTAAAAATGAAGCATCTTTGATTTTGTTTCTAAATAAGTCTATCATGCTTATGCAATGAAACTTTCATTCATTTTTGTTGAAGGGTAATCATTTGTTTACAAATAAGTGTGATTATTGATTTTTTTTGGCTTTTACAAAGAAACATTGATCAATCTCATTCTAGCTCAATCATCATTCATACGTACAATGCACTTGATGAATTATTCAGTCACCTTTGAAGGATAATAATTTTTTTGTCCATGCATACGATGTTATTATTGAAGGATCATTACCGACGCGCTCTACCTAGTATAGAGTATATATAGACCCCTAGACCATCGATAATAAAGCAATTCTGAACACAGAAAATACTTGCAACATGTCTACTACTACATTTGAAATTTCAAGCATGGAAGAGCTCAACTCGCTACTCGAATCGATAAACAGTCCTGTTGTTGTTTACTTCTACGCTGACTGGTGTACCCCTTGTCAACTATTCACACCTGCAATCGAAGAGATGGATGAAGAGTTTACAGAGCTCAAGTTTGTCAAAGTAAACGTTGACCTCAGAAGGGACATAAAATCGAAATACGGAATCGAAGTCATTCCAGCCTGTATTGTCCTAAACAAAGGGAAGAACATACACACCTTCTACGGAGCAAGGAGTGATGCTCTTACAGAAGTATTATGCAATGTAAATAGCGCTTTTTGTTCATTAATTAATTAATTATTTAATTATGTAGTATATTTCAATTTTAGAATAAATAAATAAAGTTATTCAAACTTATTTCTGATTCAACTTGGGACCAATAAGGGCATATACCACTAGTATTAACAGCGAGATTTTAATAAATAAATAATAAAGCTTGCGATTATCTCAGATTTAGATGTGTGCTAAACTTAATACACGAATAACCCGTTCACTTGAAGATCCCCCGAATGTTAAGCGAACCAAACTTTCCTTAAACCCATCTGATTTCGATGCATTCGGATTCGACATGGACCACACACTCCTCGAGTACCATTTGGATTATCAAATGGAGGCTATTTACGAGGGCATACAGGAGTATATGGAACAAAATTGTTCCATACCAAAGGAGCTATTCTGTCCCTATGCAGAGATAAAGCATATGTTCTTCAGAGGAGTGATTATAGATGTGGACAGGGGGTATGTTCTCCAAGCTGATAAATCCGGAGTTATAACACAAGCATTCTACGGACTCACGTATTTACCTAAAGAGACACGTATCGAATTGTATGGGGAGGGGCCTTGGAGTGAATGGGATAGAGTTTTCAAAGAATATATCAAAGGAAATCTCCCAGATCCAAACATGCATGTAGATGAGCATACCTCGGGAAAGTATTATATAATAGACACTGAATTCGGTACTCCAGGTGCCGGCGTGTTCTCGTGTCTCGTTGAGTCAGTTAAGGACTCTAAAGTTGAAACTATGAGAGAGCAATATAACAATTTCTACAGGAACATTGCGAGGTCTTATTCATGTTTATACAGAGATATTCATGACGGTAAAATATCATTTTTTACGTGGTGTTTAAACAATTCCGACAAGTACGTCAAGAAGATAGCGAAGGAAACAATCGATTCATTAAAAGCACTAAAGTCAAAAGGGAAATGTGTGTTTCTACTCACAACTTCTAACTACGCCTATGCAAATTCTGTACTAAAAATAGTATACGGAGAGGAGTGGAGAGACCTGTTTACAGTTGTGCTTGCACAGGCAAGGAAGCCGAAATATTTTCGAATAATCGGACAGAAATTGTACAAGCTTTCTAAAACAGACAGTGATAAGGTAGAAACTGACGCTATAGAGAGTGGGGGCGTGTACAGCCAAGGAAATATCGAACATTTGGTAAAGTTCCTAGAAAAGTTCAGTCAGAAAGAAAACCCTACTGTTTTGTACGTCGGAGACAGTTTAACGTCAGATGTGTACTGGGCAGAGAGGATACCCAATTGGAAATGCGCCTGTGTTATTGAAAACTTGGATTCTTTTCTGAAAGAGAAAACCGAAGATACGGCAACTACACACGATCGATTCATTCCTAATTCGAACCTGACAACTCCTAGTGGGGTTAACACCTTTTGGTACGATAGAATACTCTCACTGAGCTACCTATTGGCGCATAACGTGGCTGCTATAAGCCAAGTGCTGAGTGGGGAGAAAAGCGTGGAGGATAGCAGTGACGTCATAACAGGATATAGCATATAACTTTATTACATTCTTGTATTGAACTCTTTAGGTTTTGTCAGTTATTTTTAACAAATAAGTTAGGTTTTTAGAAAGTATAGAATAAATCAACTTTAATAATGTTCAGCTCAAAATTTCCAATAGAATACAAAATATCAATGTAGTATACGTATATGTCAAATGATAAATCTTACAATTTCCAATTTCAAAAAGTAGAATAAAACACTCAACAAAATATAGAAAACTAGCACCACTATTAAAAGAATCTCGCAATAGAATAAAATCTCCTTATATACAAATAGAGTACAAGCTTAAGTGTAGAAATAATCATGTACGTACATCAGTATTATGGCCGGCTGTCCTAGGATGATTGAGAGCCACATAGCTCCGTTACCATAGTCCCCTTTGAAAAACTTCTCTGTAATCATCGAAAACGGGACCTAACGTATGTGTAATGATAAATTATATATTGTTTGTTGGTTGATTTATCTATGATTTTTGTTGGAAAGTTTCGGATTAAAACATGTAATCTCAACAAGAAATAACTTACATGTAGACCGTCTATTTCTAGACCAGGTTTTCTTACATATAAAATAGTATTACCCTTAGACGGCAGGGGCTTTTGGTCTACAAAATTTATAGACGGTCTACAAATTTTTAGCTTAGTTTGTATGGGCTTTATAGACCGTCTACATATAAGGATGCTCTATTAACAAATACTAAGATTTACTGCACTAGTTATTTCTCACCTGAATTAGCATCCCAATGAACGCCCATAGTCGCAGCATCCTCAAGGGTATGCTCACCAGAAACTAAATTTAATAAATTTAATTAATTACAGTAGAACCTCGTTTGTACGAACAGGCAATACGAACACTATTTGAGTCCCCTTCAATGCCTTTTCAATACAAATGATATTGGTTAATACGAATTCCGGATAAGGCGAACACATATTTACGGTCCCCTGGTTTTCGTACTAACGAGTTTTTACTGTATTCAATTCATATTACAAGAGATTAATCCATTAGTTAACAATGTCCCTTACCTCATGGAAAAAACTCGATAGGAGGAACACGAAGAAAAATGCAGTAGTCTTAGAGTACCCCTGGGCGAGCATTGGTTTGTACACATGTCTATAGAATAGATTATAAGCATATAGGCACTACCAATACATTTGATATATGTCTGTATACCTCAGTAGCCATCTGTGTGTCGGCACATTCCATAGAGTCCAGAAAGAGCGAATTGTTTGCGCATTCCTAGTTAATCACTCGGTTATTGTGTACGTAATTGTAAGACATAACCTGACTGTACATTGAGATGAATAGAGAGGAACTAACCACCAATCTCTGTAGAATTGTCGATCAGCGAATCTTGTCGCTTCGGCTAAGAAGTTGAAGAAGCAATGGAAGAATCCGTAGAACATTATCAACCAGATCAGATGGTTAGGGATCTAATTAGTTATATAAGCCGTTAAACACTTAGCTAGCTTACTAACTAACAGTATACTTACCGCTAAGCTGAATACTCGCTCTATAAGCTGAGCCAGTTCCATATCCTAGCACAGAAATACAGTTAATACAATTAATACAGTTAATACAATTAATACAGTTAATACAGTTAATACAGTTAATACAGTCTCTATTGTAAGCTACACTCAACTCACCCTGAGCGGTTTCATAGAACTCTCTATCCCTGGTGCCAACCACTACAATAACAAATTAATATTAAAAGTTATAGAATAATTATAGGATAATGAATTGATACAACTGTCCATGTTCTATTATATACTCGTATTACATAATTGTGTTCATAAGAAAGATTATAACGATGGCTATGTAATCCGGTTAAGTTGGTAATAGTAAGGGGCGTTCAAACGTTACGTAACGCTTCCAAGGGGGAAGGGGTCACCAATGTGTGACAGACCATCGTTTTTATACGTACAACAAACAGGTTAAAAGCGTGACATAAGGAGGGGGTGTCTATTTCCTATAACTTTGCGTACGAACGGACCATAAGACTATAAGCTCATTGTACCTGTTGTATGAGGAATATGAGAAGTTGGAAAAGAAGAATAAACTCTGCAAATCGTCTCAACATGAATCCTATCCGAATCTTCTCAGTTCTTGGGAAGTTCAGTTCGTAGCAGAGAGTAGGAACAAACACGAAGTACGTTATATCTAATAGCACAGTATATTATACAATACATACACTGTACTGTATATGTTAATAGCATACCTCTGTAGTTAAGGTTGTTGGGATATGTTACTAGCGGCTCCTTGGTGCTCTCATTCTTCACTACGTAATAGGTGCATTGGAATTACCGACATACGTGTATACAACTATAATAGGCACTAACATATTCTTGAAGTGTTCCCAGTCTCCCTATACGGCAGCAGCTCTCTTTCCCAGTGATTAACCTCTGCGTAGGAAATCATCTTCAGCCACATAATGGAGTAGGCGAGGAGGATAAGGAAGGAAGCGACTAAGAACATAAATATATATTGTAATAGGAAGATAGGGATTAATTCGGTATTACCGTATTTCCCTGAATAAGCGCTGGGTCAAAAAAATTACATGCATGATAAAATTAATACCCATTAGTTGAAAACTAATTAAATAATTTATGAAATATCGGTTTGTTTACTGTTTCTGAGAACCATTATAATCCACCTAAATATTATTTTCTAGATTTAAAAAAAAATGATGCTAATTTGGCCCACGAATCAATAAGCTCGAGGCGCTTATTCTGGTTAATACGGTAAGTGCCGTATATGTACAGTACAACTGCCTACCTGGAGAATGCTGTATGCTGAAAAGAACGCCAGCTGGGAGTCCGAGTATTAGACTGAAATTAATTGCGTGGAGAGAAATCCCAACTTTAGTGGTAATCCGTTTCTACACAGAAAGTGCATCATATATATTCTATTGTATTTAATGCACAAACCTTATATAGAAGCTTCTCCACTTGTAACACAGCACACACAAAAATAGGGTAGGCTAAGCAATAGAAAATAAATATGAAATTATATAAACATATATTAATTGCACTTTATTGACATACCAAGTATCAGACCAATGCATGGCCAGTTGTAGGGGTCCATTAAAAACTCCACAAACCAGGTGAACACTCCCAGAGGCCGCACACGGATACCGTATCTAGTAGCACATTGGTGAATGGTTATTAATATAATCGTATGTAGTTAGTTATCCTAATAACTCACTTTGCAATGTTGCTAAACGCATTTTTGACATTTGAACAGAACTAAAAGAGAAGTATAAAACATACAGTCGAAACCAGTTTTTTTCTAACACCGGGATTTTCTTACTAATCGGTTTTTTCTAACTATTTATTCGAAATGTGTAAGAAATTCAAATTTTGTTTTATTTTCAATCGGTTTATCTAACTATCGTATTTATCTTACTTATATTTCCATGCAAAGAATTGGTTAGAAAAAACCGGTTTCAACTGTACGTATGAGCATGAAGTCTCACCAGAATAATAATGACCCAGGTGACAACTCCCCTGTAGTTCATCTCGAATCGATTCTGCGCGGAGAGAAGAGACTCAGCCGCATAGTGGCACCTACATACAGTGTATGTTACGTGAATTAAAAGGGCTATTAGATATTATATAAATTGATTCTCACGGTTTGATGAGCTTCATTAAGGATTCTTGTCGTGTGAATCTGCTCCTTTTGTTCGCAATATTCGTAGCCTGGGTGGTTAGCGATGCTCTGTACCTTGTGTCCTGCATGGTCACGGTCTGTGTACACTCTCTGCTCATAATAACGCTCTAATCAGCAGCGGGGAATAACAATTGAGCACTGTATAGGAGAAGTTATGGATTTACAAATATCAACCGCCAGAAAAAACTATATTTATTATCTACTCATTAGCGGTAATATTAATTGAGGTTGGATAGGAATAAGAATATTTAACTTCGCTTATTTCAGAAATTAAATATAGAAAGTGCCGTATTAATAGGCGTCTTAAATATGGAAGCAAAATCGTGTTAATTAATTAATATTACCAATGTTAGTATTGACAGAGTCTAGTTATATCATATCAATATTTGTAATACAGAACAAGCTATAGAAACTAATGCTCAAGAGCATTCAGAGATTTGTAACATTACTAAACAAATCAAGAACGATGGCAGATTTCGTTGCCCAGCCCTTGATTAGGATATTGAGTATCGCCGGAGTGTCAAGCGACAGCAGGGAGTACGAAACAGCTGTGACAGAGGCCGCTAGGGTCCTGGAAGACGGCGGGTTAATCGGTGTGCCGACCGACACTATATACGGGATCGCATGTCTCGCGTCTATAAGCACAGCTGTTAAGAATATATACGAGCTAAAGGGTAACTCTTAACTATACTAACTCGTGTTATAATATCTCCACGTATTATTCTCCCATATTCCATAGGTCGGGCAGAAATAAAGCCTCTTGCTGTGTGTGTGCCTTCGGTTGCCAGCATCGGTCTCCTCTGCAGAGTGACGGTAGAAACAGAGCTGCTGGGAGAGCTACTCCCGGGCCCGGTTACGCTCGTGTTCGAACGGACACCAGAGCTCAACCCGGATCTTAACCCCACCCACAGCAAGGTGGGAGTGCGCATACCTAACTTCCCATTTATACAGGACCTCGCACTCAAGTGCAGCAGTCCACTGGCCCTTACGAGCGCTAACTACAGCTCCCAGGCGAGCAGCACGCGCGTAGAGGACTTCCAGGGACTGTGGGATAAACTGGACCTAATTATAGACGCAGGGAGAGTCGGCACAGGTTCTAACGAGGGGTCTACAGTGGTGGATCTGTCTGTACCAGGGAGCTATCAGATAATACGACCCGGGTGTGCTATGGATAGGACAGTAGCCGTGCTAAGAGACAAGTACAAACTAGCTTCTATTTGATGTCATATTCAACTTGTTAGCATTCAATTTCAGTATCTGTATTATATTAAAAGAGGTGAGATTAATATTTTCTCCAAAGTATACTGAGTGCGAGTTGATTAGTCAAGTTAACATTCGTATAAATAAGCACAAGTCTTAAATTGTTGCAATTTGTTTAAAAACACTATAAATCGAAAAAAATATAATATTATGTATTGAATGTGTTCAAACTAAAACTACAATATAATATTGTAGAGGGTGTGTTCCTATTTCTTGGTAAGCGAGTTGTAATGCTCCCCCAGATGGTACTGGTGTTTGTGGTAGGAGAGGAGGAGAGGAGGCGGGTGGAAACAGTCTCCGAATGTTTGAGTGTGTCCGCTCGCTTGGTAGACATCAATTCGTGCAGACAGAGTCTGGGAGAGAGCTTCCAGCTCCAAGTGCCCACCCCACTCACTGGAGTGCTCGATCTACAGATTTATAGAGTACAGTGAAACCGGTTTTTCTAACTAACTATTTATTGCAAATTTGTAGGAAATTCCAATTTAGTGTTATTTTCAATCGGTTTATTCTAACTATAGGATATTTTTTAGTTTAATTCCATGCGAATAATTGTTTAGAAAAACGGAATTCGACTGTATAGAATTTGAAAATAAACGCTTGTAAACTTAAAAAACTCAATTTAAGGTGGCAATGAGCATATTTTCTAAAATAACACTTATTATATAAATATATATTAAATAAATTGCATTTTAAGTCAAAAGGCTTGAAGACAGCATTTCCTGTTCTTCTGCGCTATAATAATATTATTGCGGCTATCGACTGCTATTCCACGCGGAAGATCGAACTTCTGGCCTCCTGGTAACATATTATCGCTTATGGTATGTAGCGACTCTCCTTTATTGCTGAAAACTTTAATTTGGTTACCTCCCCTACTCCAGTCTGCTACTATGATATTCCCCAATTGGTCAACTGCGAAGAAATAACTCCACTCGATCTCGTTTTCCGGAATGAGACTCCTTATTAGCTCTCCTTCTAGAGAGAATATCTGTAGATGGAAAGGGGGGTACCCGCCGAACATAACGTACATGCTGTCCTTGTATAGTTTGATGCTGTGAGTCTTCGTGTTAGTCTTAACGTGGGGGGATTTGAGAGTTATTCTACTCACGAAATTGAGATTATCATCAAACACAATGACTGATAATTTAAAATTCTCGCATCCGTAAACATTCGTGTTATTTTTATTAATGTCGATGCCCCAAACTTCATTCTCTGTTTCAACAGACCCAACTGGTGTATCATTAGACTTTTTAATTTTTGTTATTTCTTTTTTAGTTGACACGAAAATGAATTCTTCAGTCAAAGCTATTCCAATGGGAAAAGGCGAGGTTGGAATTTGGTGAAGATGTTTGCCATTTTCGTTAAATACCTGAATTATGTTAGCTTTCGAATCAATCACGAATATATTAAGTGTCGCAGCATCAATTGCTATCTGAAACGGATCCTTAATCTCGCCAGGCCCTGTCCCTTCACGGGACCAGACAGGAAGCAGTTTCAGAGCATAGTCCTCAGATTTGAAAGGTCTCTCCTTCAGAGTCACAACCTTACACACTTCATTAACTGACTGTTCCAGCTGTTCCCTATTCCATTCCAACTCTACCCACCCCACACTCACACCCCTTGATACCTCCTCTCCGATCTTATCTTCCAGCGTACGGAGATTCTTCTCGAGCACATCAGTTAGTTTGTTCTTGGTCAGATCTCTCTCTAGGCCTTCCCTGGCTGTGTCCAGTTCCTTGAGGGTCTCTCTTTTCTCTGCCAACTCTCTTTTCGCTCGTGCAACTATCCCATCCATTTCTTGCATCAAGTTGTATTCTCTTAGTGCTAGTATACTGTGTAGCTGTTGGAAGTTGCTACTCACGCTCTCTTTCTCTCGTTGCACGTGGCTAACCAGAGCCGCTAGCTTTATTTCTAACTTATCAATCCCCAGCAGCTCTTCCACACGTGTCGCCATAATTCCAAACAATAATTAGTGTACAGTAATTATCTTTTATAGTTATACATATTGTTAAGATATCGGATGATGCAATATTAATTATATTAAAATTAGGGAATTAGTAAGGCCTAAAGGATTGGGTTACAAGAGCAGGGATCTTAAAGTATATTTTTACAAGTTCCAAATACATGTCAATCTGTACAGGATCGTGCCATACAGTATAATTATTTAAATTAGAACAATTTCAAAGCAATTTCTAACAAACTAACTAACTAATTAACTAACTAACTAATTAACTAACTAACTAACTAACTAACTAACTAACAAACTAAATAACTACAGTTGAAACCGGATATTTTTAACAATCGGATATATTTAACACATTTTCTTGTAAATAATTAATTAATGTTGTTGTTGTAAAATCGGGTATTTTTAACAATCGGATATTTTTAACAAATTTTCGTTAAAAGAATGTGTTAAAAATATCCGGTTTCAACTGTAGCTAATTAACTAACTACTAAGTAAGTACTAACTAACTAACTAACTAACTAACTAACTTACTTTGTCGCAGTACTCGTCGAAAGGCTCCGCTATTTGCGACATAAACTGTATGAAGTGCTGTCTGTGTGCCCGGATATGCTCAGCGCACTTTCTCCTCAGTTCCTGAGAGCTGGCAGTCTGTCCCCGCACCGCCTTAAGCTGGTGCGACAGCGACGAGTACATGCAGTCCCCATCTGCAGAGGGACACACAATGGTTAACTTATCGTTAATGTATTAAGCGAGCCCTTAAGTTATAAATAACAACAATCAAAAATCATATTAGAAGTTTGTAAATGCGAAATTCGTATTCAGAATACGTACTTGTTTACCTATTATAAGTTAGTCTCTCACGGTTTCTATCCCCCTATCACTTTAATATAATTCGGACAAACAAACAAACAAACAAACAAACAAACAAACAATCGAACAAACAAACAAACAATCGAACAAACAATCGAGTTTAATAAACAGACATGTACTGTACAGTATCTCACCCGGGGCTATATCTACTATCTGTAGCCCCAGAGGTTCCAGTACTATTAATAGCTCCTCTCTCTCTACATCTCCCTCAGACTTCGCCATATCCATTCCAGCGATGAGTTCGTTAATGCGTCCCGCTCTCGCCTCCTTATCCTCTCTCCTCTTCTGGGCGCGGGACTTCCTACAGACCGTATCTGTCTGCTCTACAGCCACTGCGGCCCCCAACTGGCCTATCTCCCTTCGGTGTCTCTCTAACATTTCTCTCTCTAGAATAGAGATATCTGTTTGGGTCTGTTTCTTCTGCTTCTTGTTCCCTTGCGAAACCTGTTTCTTCATAACTTGGATCTCAGACTGGAGTTGTTTCACTTCCAGTCTCTGTCTAGTCGTTATATCATCCGAACTCTCATCAGCATTCTCGACGGAGTCAGCGGTTGCCATGGAACCAGGCTGCTAACATTCTATTCTAAGAGTTGCAGCGATAAATAGCAACCATTGGAATGTAACACTGCATAACTATAGCTCATAACTAACCATTTCTAAAATTATACTTATCTGCACTGATAAGAAGCTGGCCTTCATCAAATAAGTTTTCAAAACAATTACTATTCATCACAAGAGCAAGTACAACAAAGATATATTGCATTGTTTGGGCTGCAGACACAACTAACCAGCTGCAGTAACGATATGGAATCCTATGCAACAATAATACTATAGTAGATTAGCTGAAAAGACAATGCACTCTTTAATACAATACAAGAATAACAAATCTAAATAAAACAAAGTATTTGGAAATGCAATTTAAAAAGCAAAAGATCTAATCTGTGTCCAATAGAATTACACTAGCCACGAACGCAACTCCGAGCAAAAACGCAAATATTTTACAAATTTCTACAGCTACTTTTTGTTGCGAATCAAAGAAGAGAGGAATTATCTCTTTCAATCCGATGAAAATAAACGTACCGGCCGTCATACACTGGAAGATAGAAGTCACCAAAGGGGAGAACAGGAAATCTCTGAGAATAACACCCACGGCAAAGGCTACGGGCTCCACCAATGAAAATATTATAAAAATCAAGTAGTAGGGAAACCGTTTTTTGAGTACGTTTGATTCCATGAGTGCGACAGCAATTGACAGGGTACCGATTGTTCTGTGGAGAGAAATGAAAGCCAATGTGACAGAGAAATCAAACAGGGTATCCATGGCTCCCAAACCGAGCCCTTCTATCACAGAATGCAAACTGAACGCCGACACAAGGATTATACCCGTGTAGCTCTTAATCCCTTCCTCGCCCAGTTGAACGATAGCTTTAACCTCGTGGTGATGGCTCTGTGTGAGAGAGCCGCCTTCCCGAATTGAGTTCTGAGACAGGAGAGAAGTGTCCAGCGTTGCCGTGGAATTCTTGTTGATAACATTCTCCTCCTTTTTCTTTGTCCGCAATGACAACAGAATACTGATAACCTTATCATTAATCAACAGCAGAGATATGACAAGCATGACTATCAGAACGCCAAAAGGGTAATCTAGATCATCGGTGTACTCCCGGAATCTCTCGAGGCCTTCATGCAGGAGATGTAGAAAGCCGGCTGACACGATTACGCCGCCCGCCAGTGACCCTAGCACCTGGAATACGACTACGGTATTTGTCGTGTTCTTAAACACGTAACGGATAAAGTCAACTAAAACAGCGAATACGAGAACCTCAAATAGCAACAGGAAGAAAGTGAACACTTCCAGGCAAATCCATACGGTTTCTGAAATTGTAACATTGGAGTTGTTTGTATTTATATCCAGTGACATTTTGTAAATAGTATAAAGTCAAACTAAGTAAGTGAATATCAGCGTAGCAGCTTTTATACCCACAAATCTTCCGAATACACTAATGTGTTTGTGCTAGAGAATATTTGTTTCCAGTGGATGCTCAAGTTTCTAAGAATTAAGTTAACCAACGTGAGTTAATAACTAAATGAGTGTATCATCTTATTATAGAAGTCAGGAGGTAGAAATGATGAAATCTTATTATTAATTAGGAGAATACCTAATATACTAACTACTAAGTACATTGATATAAAGTCATGTTCTTACATTGTGAACATTTAAGGGACTAAAAATTGTGTTCATAAAAGAGACTTCATAATAAGTGGCTGAACTTTTAATTAATACGAAGTTTCAAACCATATGTAAGTTGTTAAATTTGGGGACCATATAGGGCTTGTTCATAATAAAAAGATGTTCATCTTAAGCAGACGAAAATTGTTCATAATAAGCAGACCTGGCTGTAGTAAGTATTGTTAAATGTCAAAATAATTATATTTGTTATAAGATAAATGAACAAATGCCAGATAAGAAAATACGCTAATTAGATATATAAAATAGAAGTGATAAGTTTACGCACAATAATCGCCAGCAGCACAATTCAGATTGAGATAAGCTGGTAGGAGAAACACCTTTTTACTGTCCGCACACACGCATATCTCCATCACATTCATATTAACCTGTGATGTATTATCTAACAAAGCGTCTACAATTGGTAAGTTTGACAGAATAACATTTTGAGAGTCAAGAGTAATATTCCCATTATCGCTCCTCAAGGTGATTACGTCATCAGCTCGAATAGATACGTTTCCTATAGCTGAGCTAATCTCCACTGTTTTTCCCTCAATAGAAAGTCTGTCCCCAAATGAACCGATTCTCAAGTCCTCCCCAGGATTGGATTCAATTCTATCAGCTGTTAGATTCTGCGTGTAAGCACCTCCAGTCAAATTAACCTTAGAGTGGAAGGTGACACTCTCATTTGTCACGCTCAGTTCATTCCCAACATCGAAATTCTCTGTGATAATCTCTATAGAGTCTTGAGACACGTTTATGGAACTGTTAGCTACCTGTATTAGGACGGAGCTCCCTGAGCTGATTACGAGAGGCTCGCTTCCATTGCCAGACACACTGCTCGTTATAATGCCCTTCATAAACTCAGCAGTTCCAACCACTATAAGGTCATTTCCTGAAAACCGAAGACTACCCACACCATGGATGTTAAAGCGGAGCACGGAGAGGATCCATATCGTGAGGCCTATGTTGACTAGGATGAGACAGAGCAGTAGCACCACTGCTAGATACAGAAACCACTTCCTCCAGCCGTAGAGCCCCGTGGGGATCCGCTGGTTCCTGTCCAACTGGTACTTTGCAGCCATGAGTCACCGAGCTAGCTTAGTGCACAACTGTTAGAAATAAGTATAATTGAAATTTGAAATTATAATGGATAGTGTACAACACATATTCCTATACACTTTCAAAATACAATTAAACTTTATTAAACAGGTTCTCCATAAAAAACTCTGTTAAACCTGTCCTCGGAAAAGGTATATAAATACCACTCTGATGAATGGCACCATTAAACTCCAAATTGTACATGTACAGATTGTCCCACTCGAGCACTCCCCACTAATCTAAATAATGCCCTGTTAGTATGTTCCTACTAGAGTTGACTGTATTTCTATTCTCAGAAACCTGTACAAATAAATTAGTTTAATCATTAAAACATAGAAATACAATTAGATTCATTGCAAACTGAGTATAACATATAATTTGGTAAATATATTTTAACGCATTAGGACAAGAGCAAAAAATTATTAAACCTCAAAGCAGAGTCAAGTTGTATCTACCTAACAATTGGATAACACGTATTTACACGCAGCAACAAGATTTCACAATTGGAATGTCACTGAGTGGCACCAGCTGATGGCACCTTTTTCAGAGAAGAGAGCGTCTCCCAAACATCGTAAATAAACTCATCAGGGAACTCAAACTCTGAAAACTCGTTGTCAATAGCAAGTGCGAAATCATCTATAACTGACTTTGCATTGCCGATATCGAATATTGTCTGTGAGAGCTCTGTGTCTCGAATGCCCATAAAGTTCTCCAGAAAATCGTCTATCTTTGACACAGCCAGTGCCGTCACCGCTGGCAGAACTTCCTCTATAACGGCCGCCCCGTTGGCCTTCAGTCTCAGCGTGTGCTTTCCGGCTCCCAGAATGCCAGCTGCGTTCGGATCGTCCTCTGGCCCGCCGGTGGCCCCGTCCAGGACCGTCTGAGACCCGGCCTTAGCCGAGCCCACTCGCGGCGCGATGCCTTCGAAGGCCTTCAGTGTCTCCACCAACCGCAAAGTGAACTGCACATCCATTGGCAGCTCCTTGAGGGTCTTGGCAACTTCGTAGTGCCGCTTGCCGACCATGCTGGCTCCGTTGATGCCCTCGATGTGATCTCCCACTAGCACCATCGGGAACTGCGCCATAAGGCTCTCTTCTCGCACTCGCTTTATAAAGGCGTGTCCAGCGCCGTTGTCAGTTATGGTCAGACCAAGAGAGGGCTTGGATTTCACAATTGTGATCTCCTTGCTCTCCCCCTTGCAGTGCGCGTAGATAAAATCCATCAGGTTAATCTGTCCGCCCAATAGCTTAGACATGTCTGTTTTGTGCGTGTTTAAAGTGCAGAAAATAATGTCCTTTGGGCTTATCACAAACGACTCTCCTATTCTCAGATACAATTCCTTTACATTCTTGAAGTCTCGTATCTTCTTAGTGGAGCTACCGTGTGCCAGCTGTGCGTGGAACACGAGCTCGCTGCGGGCCTTAGAGATGGCGGGGTCCGGGGGCGGCTTCGGCTGCTCGGGCGGAGGGAGCGGCTCTGAGTCCTGCGAGACGCTCTTCGGCTTAGACTTGTCTCTCCGGAAGATATGCATTGCTTGAACTGAATAACAATAACAGAGGTACAGTCAGGTCGCTGCTTATTGGGAAGTGTTTCTCGTCTGCTTTTAACAACCTTATGGACCCAATTTAACAACCTACATAGGGTTTGTGTATAAAGTTGAGTTCGCTTATTATGAAGTCTCTATTCTGAATACAATAGTTGGGCCCTTGAATGTCCATAATAAAAGAACTTGACTGTTATTTGAATGGAGTTAAAATGAATAAATATTCCAAAATAGATATCTAACAATCAAAAGCTCTAATGTTCAGTCAGTACACTAACTGCTTAGAACGCCTGCAGGAGTCCAGTGCTCTTCCCAGTGGACACCACTAGTACGTGTCCCTCTCGCGTCACAGCTACGCCGGTCGGATAGCTCAGCTCCCCCAGCCCCTGGCCGCTCTGCCCAATGGTCCCCACCAGCGCCCCTGTGCCCGACACAACGTGCACCACGTTCCTCCAGTAGTCAGTCACGAGACAGTTCCCTTCTGCGTCCACGGCGAGACAGACCGGCTTCTGCAGCAAACCCCCGCCCGCCAGACTCCTCACGTGTGCCCCCTGCATGTCGTATATTTGTAAAGGGAACTCCTTGCACGAGAAGCAGTTCCAAATCCCGTTGTGTGCGAACACCACGTAGATGAGCTCGCCGCGAACCTGAATGTCGTTCATTTTCCGTTTGTGACCCAGGTCAACGGTGTTCAGCTTCAGTCTCTTGACTACCTTAAGCGTGTTGGGGTCGTGAGTAACGATTATGTGGCTCCTCCATTCACTGGCGTATATGGCGCCCTTGTCGTCCCTATCGATGCCGCGATACGAGCTCTTGGAGATGGGACATTTCGCGAGAAACTCTCCCCCCACTGAGAACTTCATCAGTGCGTAGTGGGACGAAACGAATATCTCGTTAGGGTCTATGCCTATTACGGTGTATAGCGGGTATGACAAGTCTCTATGCAGAATAGAGCGGAGATAGCGGCCGTCGGATGTGCACACCTGAATGCGGTGGTTCCCGTGATCCGACACGAATACGGTACCCGTCTCACTGCACACAGTAACGCCTCTGGGGTTGGTTAGCCCCTGAGCGGAGGAATCTGAGCTGTACATGCTCCATAGACACTCTCTACGGTTTGTATAGGGCGTGTGCTTACACTTGTGTGGCTCTAGCTCTATAGAGGCTATTTCTTCAGCTACAGCTGATCCATTCGGTATCGGGTCAACTCCCGGTACAGCATCTTTGAATTCCAACTCCTCGATTGGGTTGTTGATGTCACCGAATAACCGCAGGCTCTCCTCAATGCCCTGTGTGTGGGACCGTATCCTGAGGTCGGAGAGCAGAGCTATCTCGTTCTCAGTTTGCTGCAGCTTTTGTAGCAGTGGCTGTTGCGCGATCTGCAGAGTCCTGATGAGGGAGTTCTCCTTCATGGAGAGAGTCATGTCTCGGAGCGTGAGCTGGATGCTCCTAAGCTGCAGCTCTCTGTCTTCTATCTCTCCAGCGACCTCGGTGCTGATCTGCGCGAAGCGGTCGGAGAACTCCCTCTCGCGCGTGTCGACTAGCTCTCTTACTTGCGCGAAATTTCTCGCCATTGCCAGGCGCTCTATTTCCATCTTTTCGCGGAACGCACGAATGGGAGACTCCACATCGTTAGGAGGCTGCATGAGAGTCATCTGAGACTCGTCCAGAGAGTCGAAGCTCTCGTTTTCAAATTCAGCATTGCAAGCCATTCGACACGATACAATCCAATCCACTAGTCCACTTTAGTAGTCTAATTATATACCAAGTGTCAGACAAGACGTCACATTATTGATGTGTTATCAAAAGTGATTATTCTATTAGAGGCTTGTCTTGATTTATTTTGTACTTGTTATTTTAATGACGAACAAATATTGATGAAATATTATTCACCGACATGTCTGTTATGGACATGTCTGTATGACGCAGTCCAGCAGGTCCGGGTTTGGACGGATCAGTTTAATTTGTGTGTAACCAAATTGTATATGATGGCCCAGTTTTGGCAGGATCACTTAAATCGGTTGGACGAAGATTTCAGAGCGTGCGACGCTCTGGGTTATAAACAGGTCTATTATATTTTCCTATCAATTTTATTTGTCCATATATAAATGGGGCATGGGGGTCCAAGAGATAAATGAATGCCTTAGCGGTCACTGCTCAAGTTTGGATTTCCCTGCTCTACAATAATAGTGTGGAGAGACATATCAGTGCTACTTACTTAATTAAACACCAAAATGTAATTGTCTGGATTGGTCCCGGGTGTAAGAATTGGACGATCAGCTTGCAACAATAATAGTATAATATACTTAGATATGAGAAGATACAAAATAGATATAATTTCCTTGAGAATGTCAGTTACAGATCTATATAATATCTACCAATTATAAGCACTACATTCTGGAAACTATAGTTAGGATAAATACACTCTCTAGTCTAATTAGTTTGTATCAGGGATAGGGCATAGTATAGCTATTAGTTCACACTTATTATCTCATCCTACTTGAGGTAGAACTGGGCATCAGGATCTTGTATGTTAGTCTTGGCAGGCGCTTTCAGCTCGCCAGTGGGGCTCACAGCAATGAACTGTCCCTGGTTAGCAAGGGACTCCAGCAGGATGTGTCTATCATAAGTCTCGTGGATAACGAAGTCCACTTGCAGTCCAGTGCCCTGTCTCCCCTTCACAGAGCCGCCCTGGATGCACAGCATAAACCCCGGGTGTTTCGCGTGCTGGAACGACAAGATGTTTCCCCCGCGGCTCCTGACGATCAGCCCGCTACCAGGACCGGACCCCCCCTTGGTGCCCAAGGCCCCGTTGTCCTTTATCTCCAGCGTGTCTCCATAGGAGCGCGAGACCAGCAGCACCCGGGCCCCGTCCTTGAGGGAGTTCAGGACGGAGGGCTGTCCGTCGTACCTCAGCAGAACCGGAAGCTCAACGGGAGAGGGCGCTATCTTCACAATTCTGATTCTGAAGTGAGCCTCGTTGGCATCGAAAGTTAGCTTGTCGGCTCTGTACACAGCACCGGTATGGGTAATGCCCATAAACTGAGCGGGGGCCTTCACAGACTCGAAAGCCACGTAGTTATCGGGGGTCGGGTGGGGACGCAGCTCGCAATACTTGCCCCCCTGCCCGCGCCCCTCCATCTCGTTGTTGTAGATTGCAATGTAGAAGGACTTTATGGAGGCGCTCCTGATCATGACCACACCGGGTTCCTTCTCTACGACGAGCATTTCGCTGAGCTCCCCGTAGTCCCCGGACCCGGACACGATTCCGTTCTTGGCGATCAGCAGCGGCTTTCCGGTCATCTTGCTGATCAGCTGGATGACGTTCCCGTTCCTGAGTGCAAAGGTGACGGGCAGGCCGGGGGCGGGGCCTGTCGAGGAGGGACCCACTGCCTGCACCGCCTCCTTCACGACGGTGACGGTGAACTGGGCGAAGTGGTGTCCGGGCTGCACCTGCTTGGGGTCGGCGATGGCGCCCTCCTGCGTCACGCCCAGACAGAGGCCGGGCTCTCCCACCGAGGAAAAGCTGACTGCCTTGTCGGGCGACTCGACCAGGGTGAAGTGGCAGAAGGTGCCGCCCTGTCCGGTGCCACTGACGATGCCCTGGCAGATGGAGAGGTAGTGGGTCAAGTTGTTGGCGCTCTGCAACGAGACTACCCCCGGAGAGACCACCTTGACCACAAACTGACAAATGTCATCTTTCCCATCTGGCCCGCGGCAGTCAACACGACCGTCCGCTAGGATTCGCAGGTTGTTGGAGATCTTGCTCTTCAGAGACACGGTGTGGCCCTCTTTGAAGCATTCTATGCTCGTCTTGGGCTGAGAGGCCCCACCAAGGGCGATCTTCTTCACCTTTCCAACCATCGAGTCGAACGCTTGACCCATGCCCTGGGAACTGGACTCCATGGTAGGGGCAGCTGGCGCGGCGTAGCCCTGGGGAGGGGGGGCTGTCCCTGGCGCGGCGTAGCCTTGGGGAGGGGGGGCTGTCGCTGGGGCGGCGTAGCCTTGAGGAGGGGGGGCTGTCGCTGGTTGGGCATACCCCTGTGGAGGCGCGGTGGCTGGCTGGGGGGCGTACCCCTGGGGAGCGGGGGCAGTCGCTGGCTGGGGGGCGTACCCTTGAGGAGGGGGTGCCTGTTGGGCGTACCCTTGGGGAGGAGGCGCAGTCGCTTGCTGGGGAACGGGCGCTGTCGCTTGTTGCGGGGGCGGGGGTTGGGGAGCGTATCCTGGGGCCACCTGAGGGGGAGGGGCATAGCCGGCAACCGGTGCGATACCTGGCGCAGTGGGATAAATTCCGCCTTGTTGTGGAGTTTGAGCCATATTTCTAATTACGAGATTTTCTAATTTCGAGCTTTTCTAATTTCACTTTTCAGTGGTTGCTATTTATATTGATAATTCAAGCCTATACTTAAACTATAACAAGTATACTATATCAGTATCTGAAGTGAAAGTAAATCACGCGTTCTAACTAGACTTTGAGCAATCAGTAATAATCTAATTTGGAAACGAAAGTTGAAGTGGAATATCGTAACTATAAAGAAGCACAAAGTCAAGACTATATTCGGAATAGAAACGGCTTCTCTCCACGAGTTCCACGAGTGAAGTTGAACTTACCATTCTGTGAATAGTGGCATTACCTTATTCTGGTGAACTTGTACTATTAATAACAATTTTCAGTACTATTAATAACAATTAAGTACCTAAATTTGTAGTGCTCCATTATCTAAAAACTGCACAATACAAATCATATGATACAATCAACTAATCAAGCGGTTAATTAAGCTAGCCCGACAAACCTTGCATCAACTATCTGTAACGTTGACAAAGGCCTCGAACGGATGTGGATAGATAGCACTCGGCATACAGTAGACTCGCTAATACGGACACCAGGGGACCGCGAATTTGTTCTTATTAACCGGGATCTCTTGATTGCATTTGTATAGGCTAAGGGAGTTAAACTTTAGTCCTTAACCGATATTTGGCCTATCCGTGTTTGTATTAACGAAGGTCTAGTGAAAATCCCAAAGTTAAATACGTTAGTCCCATTACATTACTGAATCGATCCTGATAATAGTTCATTCAAATACTCTTATCAAAAGAGATTCCAGGATCCAATTCATATTTCCCAAAATAGAAATACTTAAAGTACCCAAGGCTTCATTTAATCTCACTGGAGTGTACTAGGCTAATTAAATAGTTTACAAGCAGTTGATGACCTCATATTAATAACAATAGCTTGCTAAATTCCCAATAAGTTATCGAATAATTGCGAGCTCCTAAAAGTCCGATTATTGCATGGTTATAAACTCCAATAAATGCCTGTCTCTGCACAAATACTAAGTAATAATTAGTTAAAACTACGAAACAAACCGTATAACTATAGTCGGCACAGTAATAAGAATAATACAAACATATAAAGCTTGTCTCGTGGAATCAAAAAGAGATAACATGAGATCAACTGCAAGCATAAAATAATTCAGCATGTAAGGAGGAGCTTAAATTAACACTATTTTGCATAAGTCACTATTATCACAGTAGATGGGGGATACAGGAAAGAAATAATTGTAAAGTATGTGAATTTATAAAGATTTTCACAAAAACTTGAAAGATTTAGCTTTATGCTTCGTAATCTCCTTGGGTTTCTCGTCGAATACTTTCACTGCTTTGGCCGCCAGTGGTTGGTTAGGAGGACTCAGGGGCGTATCAAAGGACTTTGACACGATCACAAGGAAAGTGGAACCGTTCGAGTTAGGAAGGACCTGGCACAGTTTCCACCCGTCAGATAGGGACGATAGGAATGCTGACAACTCGTCTGGTTTGAGGCTACAAACTCTGTGTACACTGTTGGCTTGCATGTCGAGGTGTTTATCTTTAATTTTCTGTTTTATCTCTTCTAACAATCCTGGAATATTAAAAAATTTCGCTTCGGCGATGAGAGCGCACTCTGAAAGATCGCCCTGAAGATATATACAACCACTCCGCATATAATTCAGGAAAATAGAAAAGTACTTAGGGTCCCTATCCATTAGGAGTGCACCTGACTCATCAATGTATGGCGCTATTTTATCCTGAGACTCCTGTAACAGATCATTTAGAAAACAACTTGGATACTTTTTCAGTGTTCTCTGGCTGGTACAGAATACGGTGCCCCCTACATTCAGTTTAAACCATTCTTTCGGAGGCGTGAAATGGTTCTCAATTGCATTGGGTGGTTCTATCTGTTCGGTGTGATTGTGTGCGTTCACCTTATTATAAGTCGGGGAATCTACCTCATTGATCATAGGAGCATATGTGTTGTTGGTAGTAGGGAGATCTGTGTTATTGGTAGCCATTTCAACTGTTCACAATACTAATTAGTCGTAATTACACTGCAATATGTACCTTGAAAGTAGTTTTTATGCCGAATGCAAATTTCTTATGAAGTGAAGGGATAATGTTTTATGCCTATTGGAGAGAATAAATAGGCCAGTGGGCTATAGCAATTATTATATTTATTCAAATGCTAATTGTATTATCCATTAAAATAGTGAGCGTATATCGTAATAGTGATTCCCAACCATAATTTTCAACCATAGTATATAACGTGATAAAGTGGAGACAATAGAAATTGGAAATCTCAAATAGGAATTAAGAATTGTCCTGTCCATGTTCTGGCCAACACAATTATGGTTTGATTAATGAATTAATACGAAATACCAAAGCTATATTAACGAGGTTATTCTAGTAGCTAATGATTCCAATATAGGAATGTTTCAGCAGTTTATTCCAATACAGTAAATAAGTTTACTTCCCATGAATAATGGAATCAGTAAAACAAACAAGCCGTGGACAAATAAACTGTAATGCAAACACTTATAATATTAATTTATACAACAACATTACTAAAATACAAATCTGAGAAACCGATTTATCAATTAAAAAGTCCAACATTATAACTTGCAATCTCTCTTAGAAATAGAAATAAAATCAAGGGGAAAGTTCGCTAAATTTAAACTATCCCGTAGGAAATTAACAATGTATTCACATTGCTAATTGCGATAAAAAACTGATTGAACCAATAAGCGCATTCGCCCTTCTCAATACTGTCGGAGTATTGCTCGAGGAAAGTAGAGTTTGCGAACAAATACTTTGGGTTTGAATTGACTGTAACGAAAATAAGAACTGGCAGAATTTCATCTGCCCCTAGCGCCCCCATTGGATCAGTGTAGTGCAACAGATTTGTGATCAGCTTACAGCAGTTGGTGATCACGCAAAGCTTATCTCTAGGTGCCTTGTACATATTGATTGTATGCAGCACTTGTAGGGCTCCAGGCCAAGGGGCACTGAAATGGTACTTGGGATCAATGCCGAGAAATGCGTCATCTACCTTAAGTTTCCTACTCAGCATTTCCAATCGGATTCTGAACAGTTCATTGTCATCCTGGTCCTTGACTTCATTCGGGAAGAAGAGACCGTAGAAAATATGATTGAAGACATTCCTTTCGATTGAGCATAGCAACGCCTCGTGGTGCACCCAGTTATGCCACACGGGGTCTAATCCCATCTGTTCCAGTGTTACGTAGATCTGTTTCCGTATGGTGAGAGGTTTGTTGTCCGAGAGAGAGAGATTGAGATCGAGCTGGGATAGCGCGTTGGTCTGTAGCAGATAGGACCTCACTTCTGTGTCCATGAACAGCTTCTCCAGCTCCTCGACCTGTTTGAGAACCGACTTATCGTAGGCCTGTATCTGCTCTTGCTGTGCAGTCAGCTGTAGGGAGGTCTGTGTCAGGTACTGGACGTACTCCTTGCGAGCATAATACTCCTTTATGAGACCGTCAATGACCGCTTCCACCTGTTGCTCCGGCATAATATCCACTATGTGCAGCATGTCCGAGGTGAGCGCGATCTGCGGAGTCTCGTTGCGAGAGATGGCGACGTTAAACTCGTGGTTGAGCAGCGCGATGAGACTCCGCTTGTTGGCTATCTCCTGGGACATGGATATCTGTCGGGGCGAGGCCGCCAGCGACCCGAGAGCCAGCTGAGTCGCCTGTCTCTGAATCTCCACGGGCAGGAAGTCAGGCTCCGGGATGTTCAGGTCCGGGTAGGAAGAGGTGGACAGGACCAGACGCAGTCGCTTTATCACGGAGCTAATGTCTGTCTCGAAGGAGCTGATACTGGTGTCCACTGGTAGCAGTGTGAAGTACTTTGAGGTGGGGATGTTCTTATGTTGGGACTGCATTGTCATGTATGTGAATGTAGAGGCTCTTAGCTTAGACCACTGGGAGTCCTTAGCCGGGATAGTCAGCTCTTTGCTGTTTGAGAAATCAGACTGAGACCCGGATTTGGAGAGGGAGAGGGACTCCAAGCGTTTGCTGTGTTTCTGGGCGTGACCGAAAGTGCTGACCGATTTAATTATATTCCTGGCATTCTTCCGGAACTTATTTCCCTTCCGCAGCATCACTTCCGCGGACACGCCCTTGTCCCCGCGCGAGTGCTTGGAGACGGGGAGGGAGTCGCACACGGCCACTGGCTTCTTCGGGGAGGGAACTAGCGTGCTGGACTTGCTAGGGGAGGGCGGCTTCCTTAGGAACGCTGCGTTCTCGTATATGTCGATGCGCAGTTCCTGTTTGTCCCAGCAGTCCCTGTCTCCGAGGGAGGCGGACCGCTGCAGGCGGACCATGGACACCTTAGCGGGCGCCTCGGCCGAGCAGCCGGAGTGCTCCAGACTGTCCGAGTCGGACTGCGGGGACATCCGGTCGAGAGAGACGGAGGCCTTGGAGGAGGGGTAGGGGGGCAGGGGGGGCGGGACCATGAGGGTCCGGGGGGTGAGCTGGGAGTTCGCTTTGTAGCTGGAGGAGTTAGAATTCGCGAGAGAGCCGATCCCGCTGGTGTCTCCCTCGTAGCTCTTGTCCTCCTCGTCTCCGCTGGAGGAGCTCGTCTCGGAGGTGTCTTCAACTGAGGAGAGGTGACACACGCTGTCGACCTGTCTCCGAAGGGTGTCGTAGCCCGAGACGGAGTTCTCTCTCGTCCTGGCGCTACGGGTGAACAGGAAGTTCCCATCTAAGCAGTAGGATTCCTTCAAGGCACTCTCTATGGCGGTGTTCTCTTTCGCGATTTCGCGTAGAGAGGAAACCTGTTTCTTGCCGTGCACTATCTCCTCCTCTGTTTTTATCTCGAAGCATTCCTGTTCATCGTTTTCCCTGTCTTTGAACGGGAATAGCATTAACTTAGGCAGCACTGTGACAGACACCGGTTTATTGTCTTCTGAGGAGTGCTTCTTCCTTCTAGATTGCTGGATGAGTTCGCTCCTTATCGGTGAGGGAATTAATGGTTTAGAATCTTTTAAACGGCGTAGGATAGGACTACAATCCTTTGTAGGCTTGTTGTTGTCAAGTTTCGCAATTGACTCCTGTAGAAATATTAGATCCCCTTCAGAAATAAGGAAATTAGTTCTCTCAGCTTCTATTTTCTTGTAGAAGAAGCAAACAGAGTTCTTGAACATTTCGAGGCTCATCCTTCCCTCAACAAACTCGCTCTGACATACCTGTCCCAGCACGAGCGAGTCTATATAGCTAGCATATATGTCCACGTTGGTGTGGCGGAACACCAGTTTCAGGTCTGCGCTCAGTCGCCTCCAGTTCATGCGTGGGAGGTTATGCAGCACAGTCGCCATGCAGTTCAGGTTGGAGCGAATGCGGTCCGTTAGCAGGGAATCCTCAATCAGTCCGAACGAAGCCGGGTCCGCTATCACGGGGACTATGAAGGATCCGAAAATGAGACTAGCCAAACAGCTCTGGATAGCTTCAACTGGCAGCGTCCATTTCTTAGATATTTCGCGTTTCACAAGGTTTGCCAATAACCGCACTGTGCACGGAGTTAGCCCCAGCTGTTGGTTGAGGGACCTGATTAGGTTAGTGACGAGAGTGCCTATAAACTCAGCTGACTCTCTAATCTTGAGTTTGATCTCTTCGCTGTTTCCCAGAATGGCATACTCCCCCTCCCCGGGGTACCCCTGACACGCGTGCATCTCAGCTTTGCTCTCCTCGAACTCAAGGAACAGCTCTTCGTCCATCAGGAAATGAATCTGCTTCTGAAATACGGTTAGGAAGTATCCCTTCACTTCGATTGAGTTCTCCAGGTATATGGTGAATAGACTCTTGAACCCTGAACCTTTCTGGAATAGATCGTAATAGGACTTACAATGCTCGAACTCCAGACGCAACAGCTCCATCATAACCTTAAGGAACAGGAACTCGTCCTCAACTGTCAACAGGCTACCAAACACTGACGAGTACACAATTCTCGCTAGGCTCTCCTGTTTCTCTGTTCGCTCCTGCTGTGAGATTAGAAGCGCGACTATTTTAGGTTCCTGTCTCATGGTGGAGAGGATTATATTGGGAGTGTCGTGGTAGGTTATTTCTGTGGAGAGCTTAATGTCTGTGTTGAGAAGGGTGGATTTGTACTGAACGATTCTAACGAAGTCTATCGGCTGAATTACCCTAGACTTAACCTTGTCGTGGTTCTCTTTGAGGTAAGCCAAGAACCAGGCTGTCAAGTACAGATTCGATAGTTTCGTTTCCACATTCTTAGCCAGTAACCCTAGCAACTGCTTCTGGTTAGCTATGTACGTGTGTTCGCTCTGGAGTCGGGTTCGCAGATCCGAAATGAATTTAGCCATCGATTCAAACCTATTCAACTACTAAACAGTTAATCTACATTAAATATAGTATAAGTATATAGAATACTGATTTACAATTAAATGTATTCTTTACTTAACGGACTTCGCCACAGGTTTCAAAAGTTGCGATATATAAATAATAAAATAACTTTCTGCCTGATAAATATAACTATTTGAGAACTAAATGACAGACTATATAATCCGTTGATGTATAAGGCATGATGTATTAATAAGCTTGCAGTACCAAATAGTTAGTGAATGTGCAGGCGACTAATATGTTCCCTTTCGAGTTACAAACTATTCCACTCGGGTTACACACGCTCTTCGTAGGCTGAAACAAACCGAATAACCAAAACGTTCCAACAGACCCAACATTAGCTCCCTCTTCCGACAGAATAATAATCTCATCATGGAAGGTACCTATAGTTGTAACGATAATATTACTGTGGTCATCGAAACAGAAATAAGCAGGGGCCTTGAGAATATCTCCAGACACAATGTTACGGACATGTCTGCCCTCTCTCGAGTATTCCTGCAGAGGAAACTCGTCGCTCCGAAAGAGACCGAATTCTGACAGCCAGCTATTGCAGTGGCAGAATAGAACATAGAAACTGTTTCCGAGAACTTTAAAATCACTCAAGCATCGATCTTTATCCACACTTTCTACCTGTAAGCTGACAAGCCCGTTGTAAGCTAAATCTCCCTCACTGTACATCGCTATACCGTTATTGTCTGGCAAACACGCATACACATTACCTCTCCAGCTGTCCAGCACAAGTAAAGTTATTCTCCTTACGCGTATTCTTAACAACCCATTCATCAGTGGATATCTTAGCCAGCACGCCAGATGACGTCACAAACAGGTGATCAGAAGCAAACACGACGCCTATAGGCGGACCGATGCCCGGCTTAACACAGTGTACGTAGTTCCCCTCTTCTGTGAACACATGAATACGCTCCTGGGACTTATCGGCAATCGCTACCATTCCGGAAGTGCGATTAATCGCGAGTTGTCTGGTCGGAATCAGCCCAGACTTCATAATGAAGGAAGTCTCATTCGGTATATTACTCACCCACACGGGATCACTGCGGCCCTTGTACATAGCAGATGCTTCTGCTAAGCTAATAGAGTTTCTCTTGTTTGAGCTGGGCTCAGCTAACTCGTGCTCAATCTGTCCAAACTGCTGTATAGCTTTCTGCAGTGACTCAACGCTTACACTAACAAGTACCATGGATATCTTCTCACACTGGTCTCCTAGCTCGCTAATTAGCTTCAGCATAGGCCGCTGCGTCTCGTGGAGAGTGCTGAGCATGTAGTTATCCCGCAGACTAACCGACAGCCCGTTTATAGTCCTCTGCAGCTTGTCTAGCTGCTGCTGTCGCTCTCTAATCGCACTCACGATTCTCTGTCCGATCGTTTCCAGCGAGGCCAGCAGCTCGCCCTCCCTGGCCGCTAGACTCCCGTGCAGACCCCGGAATACCTGTTTAAGTTTCTCCCGCTCCGCAGCCAGCCTACTGGAGAAGTTAGCCTCGAAGTCTACCGTGTAGCGGTCTGATTCGGGCTCCGCGTCATAGAAATCTTCGTCTGGGTTAACATTCCTGCAAGCCATTCAGGTAATAGCTATACAATCTGCTCTGATATAAAGGTAACTGAGGGTATATTTACTGCAAATATTCAAAACCACGACTTACTGTATATCTAGCTTTGGTAGTATAATTCAATAGAAGATCAATATTTGTTAATACATTATACACAATTACAGATTGATTAATTACAACTCTCTACTGGATAGACTCGTTATTCGCGGACTCTCTCTTACAGCAGATCCTCGCCGTATCCCTCAGGTTCCCCCCAGCCGTTAGAAAGGCTAGTACAGCCAGCACGAGTAGCAGCAGATAGCTCGCTATGAGGGAGGGCCATATCGTTATTGTGGTGTTCAGCAGAGTCAGTGCGGACACTAGCATGTGTGTGGCCGGAGCAATGAACAGCAGCAGCCATTTCCTCCGGTGGCAGGCGTCGAATAGTATAACGCTCCAGGGGATGTGTAGCAGCGTGAATGCACAGGTGAGGAGAGCAGAGCTGAGCACGAATTGCGGATAGGACCAGCTGCCCCTCAGCCCCACCACGCCGGGGCCCAGAGAGCTCTTCAGGACATTGAGGAACATAAACAGACCGCTGGCCAGTCCGAACCCAGCTCCGGCCGAATAGGCCAGCTGGTGTCTGTACCTGGGGTCGGGGTTGGGGAACTTCCTAGCGAGCTGTCTGGCGATTAGGAATGTCAGGACGCGCGCGGCCTCCTGGAGGACTACGGAGAAGGGCAGAGTGAATGCGGGAGTCTCTCTGAGGGGCGGAACAGCTGTCCACACGAGGGAGGAGCCCAGGAGCGACAGGAGCCATACGAAGGCGCACACCAGCATCAGGAGGGCCTGCTCCGCGTAGCGGTACGTGGTGACGAGTATCAGCGCAGTGGCGGGCCCGTACGCTATCAGTGCGTAGGAGACACACGCAAATAGCGTCATTGCACTAACTAGTATAGTAGTGTAATAGTATATAGTAGTATGTAGTTCAAACTGAACCAGTGTAAGTAAGGATAGACTAGCTATTGGGAGTAAATCTCCTAACTAAATGTAAAGTTTTATATTGTAAAACTAGAGTTATAATTGTTGGAGAGGTTACAGGTAATGCGTGTTGAAATGGAGGGATGGAGTTAGTGTTAGCCTTCTCCATTTCAAAATGCTATTAATTAAACTAAATCAGCAGAAAAATGGACTAGTTATGTATAAAATAAGTTTGGTCAATATTACAGACCTGACGCATAAACGAATAAAACAAACGAGTGTGTAACAACAAATATAATATTGTAGCAACAGAAATTATAAAAGTGGTTTGCATTTACTTTATTGCTAATTTGGTAATGCCTGCAATTTTGCAGACAAAAGTAAGTCTCGATAATCGAGTTGTTATGCAATGTGCTCTATAATGGCCCCGACACTAGTTAAGTTATTCCACATAATTATAGTAGTAAATATAAATATATCGACGTAATGGTTGCAGATGTCCCAAGTTAATGACTGCTAAAAATATGCGTGAAATTGTCGCATTGATTATTGAATTGATCATTCAAAGGACCAATGCTATAATATGAGCACTGAGCAGGTTCTCCTGTATTGATTGCAATATTTTAAAGAATAAGTGTATTACTGGATATATGATGGACCAGGATCCTTTTGAAGACTACATGGCCCCTCAAGAGGGAAAATTCGCGTCGGAAGAACCATTTGGATTCCCCGCTCCCCCTCGCGACGAGTATAAAAGGGAGCTCGACCTACCAACGAGCTCTCACACGTTTGACAGCTACAATATGTTCTCTGATTCGATGGATCAAATGACGGACTATGGATTAGGGTTTCCTTTCGACAACGAAGTGGATGAGTTTTCACAGTTAGACCCTTCTAGCTTTCTACTGAGCGACTCTTCCATGCTAGACAGCGACTCTAGCAAGCCAAACAAGTCTTCGCGTCGCTGTAACGTGCCGAACTTGTTCCGATCTCTCTCTGACAACGAAGGAGAGATAAACATAAACACCTCCAGCTACATCACTCCGGACGAAATAGACAAGTTCGAGAAAGCGTTTCCTATGCCAGGCGTGAAGGCAGAGCTGAAGCAGCTCCTGAGAGTCGAGGACTTGTTCGGAGCGGTTTCAGAGGACAGCGACGTCGAGGAGGGGGAAATAGTGGAGGAGGCTTCTTCTAGCAAATGCCCCGGCCCGCAAATAGCTAAGCAGCTGGTCGCTAAATGCGCGCAGGGCCCCAAGGAGCCAATGCCGCTACCAAAGGGGTGGGTTGAGGTCTGGCACAAGAGCGGGATGCCCGTATACATGCACACCGAAACTCGAGTTGTGACCCTGTCTAGACCCTACTTCTTGCCTTTCATAAGGAGCATTCGTACTCACTTCATCCCAGTGGACTCAGTGCCTTGCATGAAAGAGTGGATCCTAGGGGGAAAGGGCGGCGCAGCTGTTTTAGAGGAGAAGTGTGGATTGAAGAACGCCTGTGAGTACCAGACGCTGTCTCACGACAAGGTGCAGGTGTACCTGAGAGAGCTGTGGGAGTTCGAAGAGAAGGAGGTAGAGAGCTACAAGAGAGACGAGCACATGGGGAAGCGAGCTGATAATCCTAATATGGTAGAGATTGAGATACCGAAAGAGTTCAAGGAAACACACAAGAATAAAGATGTTTGGCGTGTAAATATGACGAATAAAACACCGGTGGCATTGATTGACGAGTATGCAAGGTTTTTTCTGAAAACAAGAGCTGAATACAGTTTCAGAGAAGTGACTGACTTCCAAAACCCATTCATTTGTACTGTCAACCTCAAAGGGAGTAATTACGCATCTGAGAATGGGACATCTAAGAAAATAGCGAAACAGAAAGCTTGTGAGGTCACATTGAAACTCGTGTGTCCTCAAATCTACCAGAAGTTCCAGGAATTCCAGAATAAAAAGACGAGCGATTTCAGTAAGCATTGGAAGGACTTGTACGAATTGAGTATTGACGATGAGTCAGCAATGGAGAAGCTGATTCTCGCAGGATTACCTCGGCCCTTCCAAATACTTAAGCTGTGCATCCAGAGGAAAAGCGTTATCGCTAAAAAACCGGAATTCGTAGTGGAGGAGAAAGAGAATCAGACTTTCTATATAAGCTTGGAAATCGGGAAATTCAAAGCGTCAGTGGACTGTACGAACAAGCGAGATGGCAAGAACATTGTTTCGCAAAAAATTCTAAAGCAAATGTACCCGAGTCTCAGTCTCGGCGCCCTAATAGATCTGCACACAAACATAGTTCTGTTGAAGGACAAGACGGACATGCCCACACACGCCCAGTACAGAGAGATGACAATGGGAATGCAGGAACAACCGAAAACGAAGATTCTAGAAATTCTAAGAACTGAAATGCTAAAACTCAGCGATCGACTCCAGCAAGGCAAACCTATCTCTGAGAAATACGCAAAGCTAGAAGAAGCGGCAAAGGCAGGGACCCTCTGGTAACTATGGTAACCAGAGGGACAGAGTTTGAAGAGCGAACTTGTTTTATTTTATTTTATTTTTGAGTTCAGGTTATGTAGATAATATTGTAGGAAATTACTAGCTAGTAGCTACATTACTCAATAAAAACAATATTTAGACAGACATTCAGGGCAAGGAATTATCCAGGAGCGCGAGACGCTCCTTTTAGGGGGAAAATTAATTAGGAGCGCGAAAAATTGGAATCTTTTCCTATACAGTAACATTAATTTGTGATTTAGGCGATGGAAATTGGATCAGACCAGGATTAGGAGCGTATTTACAAATTGCTGTATAATACACAGATTCAGAGTGAAACAACCAAGTATTCTAGTGTCCCATAGCACTTGAAGGTTACGTTAATGGCATAATTAATATCCTATTATCAATAACTAACAGACTAATCCACTAAACTAATTATCCTAATTCCTACTGGACTGGAGGCTAGAACTGTATCATCTGTCCCTTCCTCTTCTTGTCGCCTCCCAGCTCAAAGTGCTTGCATCTCTTCAGAGATTTCTGCTTCATCTTGTGGCTCTCCTGGCACTGCATCTTGAGCACTATCTTCCTGGTGGTCTTGGCTTTCTTCTTGAGGATGGGTTTGGTCTGTCCCCCGTACCCCTTCTGCTTGCGGTCGTAGCGGCGCCGGCCCTGAGACAGGGACCGCTCCTTACCCTTCTTGTACTGACTCACCTTGTGCACCGT